>CM037877.1:215451349-215896826 GCA_021292165.1 Shinisaurus crocodilurus | reverse complement strand
GAAAAATTTACCTGCAAGCAATGAGTGTCTCTCTGAGGGAATACTGTAACATGAGTCCAACAGACACATACTTGGAAGATATCTTCCAAATCAGTACTTGATTAATTGGGCATTTTATTAGCTGAACAAAGTTTTAGGCACTATTAAAACAAAAAGGGAATGGAAAAATAATTACAGGACCAAACACCAAAGAGAATACTAATGAAGGGTTTAAAGCACGATTTAGATTTAATCAATTCCTTTACAACCTGACAGATAATTAATTAAGCCTTAAAACAGATGTCCCAAAAGCATGAACCGAATCTCAGGTCCTATTTATCTGTCACATCCACTCAGCAGTCTGATGGTTTCTTGGCATCACCAGGTTCCAGTGACCTTCCTAGCTGTGGAGATTTCTTAGTCAGCTGCTCCCTCCGTTGGCCTCAAAGGAGATTGCAGTCCCCCTTGGAACATAATCCTATTTCTCCTTTGCAGCAGCGTAACTGCAGAACAAACCCTCTGATCAATATTGTTGTTTAAAGAGAAGGGTGGGGTGCAGGACAACCCAGATAAAATACTATTCCCAGTGCAGACACTGAGGCCACAACTGGGCTAGCGAAGATAGTGTAGGATTGTCAGCCTCCACCAGACTCACAAGTAGGCCCTGGTGATATCGCCAGATGGGGGTCACATGATTGCCAGCACTTGAAAGGCAGAAAGGGCGGAGTCTAGGAGGTGTGAAGGCTCAAAAAATGAGGGGGAAATCAGAACATCCCCCTCTCACATTTTCATCATCTCTCATCCTCCTCCTCCCTCCTCCCTCCTCCCTATATTTTCCCATGGAAATATTGAAAGGGGGGATGGGAATTGAAAACCATACACCCTCTTATGCAATATTTTCTATTTCAGAGTGATATGAAATCCCTTTAAAAGTATTGCTTTTAAAAAATAGTGTTTGGGCCAATTCCACTGGTGTAAAACTCCTAAAGGCAGAATCCTATGCAGGTTTAGACAGAAAAAAGCCCTGCATCTCCCAGAATTCCCCAGCCAGCCATGTTGGCTGGGGTATTCTGGGAGTTCTAGGACTTTTTTCTGTCTGACCCTGCATAGGATTCTGCCCTAAAGGTAGTAAAGACATGATTTACTAAACCATACCTTCTCCAACCTTTGACAGATGAAGAGAGGGACATGCTTGTAATACCGGATTCCAAGACCAAGGACAATTACTCTCTCCGCCCACTGCTCTACCCTGCCTCCTGTACATAGGAAACTGTCTTATATGGAGGCAAACCATTGGTCCACCTAGGCATGTGCCTACACTGACTGGCAGTGACTCACTAATGTTTTCAGATAGAAGTCTTTCCTCAGCTCTACCTGGAGATGTCGGGGATTAAACCTGGGACCTTTGGCAGGCAAAGCATGCATTCTGACACGCTACAGCCTTTCTGTTGCTTACTCTGTAACTGATCGCCCTACACTGCTTTAAAATCCAAGAGGGTGAATGGTTCCGATGGCTGAAGATATGCTTGAGAAACATGCAATATGTTATCAACAGTTCAAAATGAACATGTGAAAGGGCAGCCTGTGTACCCAGCATGGTGCGTTAGTGTGCATGCGTGTGCATGTGTAATAACAACAACAACAACAACAACAACAACAACCACAACAATAATTATTATTTATTTATTTCTTACCCGCCTCTCCATCTAGATCGAGGCAGGGAACAGCAGAAAACACAAAACACACAAACTAATGAAACACATTACATACTATTAAAACATCTTAAAATATCTTAAAATATCTTAAAAACATCTTAAAAACATCTTAAAGGCATCCTAAAATTCCACTGGATAGGCCTGTCGGAATAGGTCAGTCTTTATGGCTTGTTTAAATTCCAAGAGACTGGTAAGTTGGCGAATCTCCTCCGGCAGACCATTCCATAATTTGGGAGCAGCAGAAGAAAAGGTCCTCTGGGTAATATTTGTCAGCCTAGTTTTGGCGGACTGAAGTAAATTCTTCCCAGAAGACCTGAGTGTGCTGGGCGGATTGTATGGGAGAAGGCGATCCCGTAGGTAGCCTCGACCCAAACCATGTAGGGCTTTAAAGGTAATAACCAACACTTTATACTTTGCCCGGAAACTGATTGGCAGCCAGTGAAGTGCTTTTAAAACTGGTGTGATGTGGGCACCCCTAGGTGTACCAGTAACCCAGTCTGGCTGCCATATTTTGCACTAGTTGAAGTTTCCGGACTAGGTATAAAGGTAGCCCTATGTACAGCGCATTGCAGAAGTCAAGCCTCAAAGTTACCAGCGCATGCACTACTTACTGTCTTTAGGTCTTCTGACTCTAGGAAGGGGCGCAGCTGGCGTATCAGCTGAAGCTGATAATAGGCACTGCAAAATGTGTTTGCAGGCAGATGCATTGGAGGCAAGATGCATCCACTGCCCCACTTGGAGATTTGGACTTCTAGAGGACCCCGGGGAGGGAGTTAAATTCTGAAGACTGACCACTACTCTTGCCATTCACAATAACAAAATTGTCACAAGACATCTCCCAAATACAAAATAAATAAATAGGGCCAATGATTTATTTACCAGGGACACTTACCAGAAAACAGGGACAGTTGGAGCATATGATAACACTCTTGGGATCTTGATCTCAAAAAAGCAGGCAGGCAAGCAGCTGCAGTAGGATACACTCCCTTGGCAAGTGCAAAGAATGCTGCTGCACAGCATCTGCACAGCAGCAGGCAGCGTATAGTTAAACTATGGAATTAACTTCCACAAGATGTAGTGATGGCCACCAGTTTGGACAGCTTTAAAAGGGGATTGAACAAATTCATGGAGGAGAAGGATATCAATGGCTACTAGTCCTGACTGGCTACATAATTCCTCCACTATCAGAGGCAGTATGCATATGTGCACCATTGCTGGGGAACTTGAGTGGGGAAGGTTGCTGTTGCACTCATGTCCTGCCTTGTGGGATCCTGTGGGCAGCTGGCTGGACCACTGTGTGAACAGAATTCTGGACTAGATGGACCCTTGGTCAGATCTAGCATGGCTCTTCTTATGTTCTTAGGAACAGGCAGGACCAGTCAGGGATATGAACAGGGATAAAGGTGAATACTCTCTGCTTCACAAGCCACCACTCCCCTAGCTTCTCTGACCTCTGTTTCCAAGAAAGGGCAGTGCAGCACTCTCCATCATTCCCAGATAATGCTGGCTCAGACTTTCTCTCCCTCACCTTCTCTAGCCCTCATCAGTCATCTGGTACCAGTCAGTACTGAACATGTGAAGGACTCTTTAGAACGTGTCAGCTAGCCCTGTTCCCTAGATGCTGACACATTGGCCACGTCCTCTGGCTGGTGCATGATTGGCATCAGTCTTAAGGGGCCTATGTGTGTACGGATGCATATGTGTAGGGCTCCATCCTTCCATGGGGACAGGATCCTGGTGGATCAAACACGGTTCCTGTTGAGGGAGCCGTATGTGCATACATCAGTATGTGCTTAGGGCCACATCAGACTGATGCAAATCATGCATTGCCTGGGAGGTATGGTTGGTGGACAGTATCTAACATAGGAACATTAGGGAACATGGGAAGCTGCCTTATACTGAGTTGGACCATTGGTCCATTAAGCCTAAATTGTCAACACTGACTGGCAGCAGCTCTCCAGGGTTTGAGGCAGGGCTCTCCTTGCCCTATCCAGAGATGCTGGGGATTGAATCTGGGACCTTCTGCATGCAAAACAGCTGCTCTACCACTGAGCTATGGCCCCTCCCTAGGCCCCTCTAGGGGATGGGGCTAGCTGGAATGTTCTAGGGAAAATCCTTTGCAGGTTCAGTACACATGGGTACTGAGTGAAGACAGCTTAAGTCTCACCCTTATGCCCTGGTCTCATCACCAGATAACTATTGTCACAGCAGGTGCAGCACTGCACATGCAGCAGGTTAATGCTGGATGTCTACAGCTTAACCCAAAGATCCATAGGTGGGACTGGATTTCTGGAGGCTGTGGACCAAACCCTGAGACCTGGGAATGCTGTGAAAGTACAGGCCTGTGGCTTACTCAGTGTGGCTTACTTAATGGCTGAGCGGGGGAATAGAACCTGGACCCTCCCAAGTCCCAGTCCAACACTCTCACCACTACGCCACACTGGCCAAGCTGGGACTCTGTGCTTGGAGCACCTTCCACCACCACCCTTGCAGCCAACACAGAAAGAACCATGCTAGCTGCCTGTGGCTTACGCTGGCTCAGCTTGTCTGAGTGTGGAAAGCTAAGCAGGGTCAGGCCTGGTTATTACTTGGATGACCCTCCTCTAGTTTCCTGCATTGAGAAGGGGGTTGGACTCGATAGCCTTGTAGGCTCCTTCCAACTCTATGATCTATGAAATCTATGAAAGGTCTCACTGTGCATAGAGACAGGCATTTGTGAATTTCAACCCTGTTCCTTTTGCATATCTATTCGTCTTTACATTCTAGAAGCGGGGGGTGGGACTTCTGGGATGCTAGCAAGAAGCTCTGTCTTGGTGCTCTTCCTGCATCAGCCCCCCTTCCCTGGAGGGCTTGTCATCTGCTACCTTCATTGCTGGCACCATTTTTACTGCCATTGCCATTCTAACACACAATGCATACTTTCAGAGTAATTTTTAAGTGGTAGCAACCAAAATGTGAAGAGGTGTGTTCCCTGGGCCATGCTATTAGAGCCGCTTTCATTCTATAACTGCATATGCAGTACTGTATATTGCGTAAAGTGTTGTCCAGTATTTGTGCCTCTGAAACTAAGGTGGGTTAACAGGATTGGGATGCCCATGTGACAAAGACAAAGCAGGGAGACTACTTTGCTGCAGCCACACTTCTCCAAGGCATAGAAAATAGCAGATCAAGTGAAAGACAGACAGACAGACCGACCGACACACACACACACACACACACAGATCATGCCTTGAATACCCAGAAAATATTTTTTGGGTTAGGAAACATGCTATAAATATTATTAATAATAACACTGTTTGTATCCTAAGAAAGGGGTTTCCTACCTCCATTCCCTCTGTAGCTCCCTGTGCTCCCTCAAATGCAACTCTGGAGGGCGGGTGGACACTCAAGAGTGGTGTTTAAAACAGCATGGGGGCAGGATGCAGCTGGAAGGGGGAATCTGTGGAAATTGGGCCTCCTCTTGCATTCTCTTCTGGCTTTCTGCATCCATTATAGCTCCATTGGATGGATCCAAGCTGCTGCTGCTGCTGCTGCTGTTCTGAGGAAGCAAAAACACACACCAACCCCTTTAAAAACAAGAGCCAAACCACTGACCCTCAGTGCTGTCAAGCAGATGCATCAGCACAATGAGAGCCCACCTCACTTGTATTTGACACTGGAAATAGTTGGGTGTGAGCAGCCCATTCCATCTTCCTCTTATCCAATCAATGCATGTGACTGAACCAGGGAGGAGCTTGGAATTGTATTGGAAATTGTTTGCCCCTCCCCACACATGTTCATCTTATGGCTTTAGGAATAATTCCTCCTTGTTGCACTGTAGATATTTTAATATTTTCCACACTTCTAGCACAATTTCCAGTTAGGTTCTATTTAAATCAGTGCTGGTTTTGCTACTGACTAGAGTGGGGTGTGTGAATTGAACCACCAGTGTACAATTCAGACTGATAGAGGAAAACATTTTTTTTTTAAGAAATAAAAGAACTAGTTAGAAATTACTTCTTCCATCATGGTAGAATCTAAATATTTAATGTACTAAATATTAAATCTAATATAGTAGATAAATAGTTAACGATGACTAATTTCATCATTTATGCTAATGATGCTTTAATTTCAGGGTTTTCTTATTGCACATATAAATATAGAGGACAGTATTATATACAGAATTGTTTTATTACTACATGGAGATTGTTTCAGGATGCTAACATGATTGGATTCAAGGAATATCTATCTATCTATCTATCTATCTATCTATCTATCATAAGACCCATACCGGATCAGACCAAGGGTCCATCTAGCCCAGCATTCTGTTCACACAGTGGTCACCCAGCTGCCTGTGGGAAACCCACAAGTAGGACATGAGTGCAAAAGCACCCTCCAGCCCATGTTCCCCAGCAACTGGTGTACATAGGCATGCTGTCTCTGATATTGGAGGTAGCATATAGCCATCAGGACTAGTAGCCATTGATAGCCTTCTCCTCCATGAATTTGTCCAATCCCCTTTTAAAGCCCTCCAGATTGGTAGCCATCACTACATCTAGTGGAAGTGAATTCCATAGTTTAGCTATGAGCTACGTGAAGAAGTTCTTCCTTTTATCTGTCCTGAATCTCCCACCAATCAGCTTCATGGGATGACCCCAATTCCTAGTAGATCTCCCTATACATTTTCTCCACAGTATGTATAATTTTGTACACCTCTATCATCATGTCTCTCCATACTCACCTTTTTTCTAAGCTGAAGAGTCCCAATTGTTCTTCCTCGTAGGGGAGTTGCTCCAGCCACTCAATCATTTTGGTTGCTCCTATCTGTCTAACAATCATCTATCTATCTATCTATCTATCTATCTTTTTAAAAATATATCCTACCTGCCAGTATTTCTATTGCCAGCGCAGCTTCCAAATAATAATAATCACGTCAAAACAGCAGAAACATAGCAGAAGCAGAATAAAAGCAGTTCATGCTGTATGTTAATAAGGCCTGGGAAAATGTAAAAGGTCTTTGCCTGCTGCTGAAAAGGCATAAGAATAGGCACCAGGCAAGCTTCCCTATGGAGAGCATTCCCAAATGTGGGGTACCATGACTGAAATACCTTCTCTCTGGTCACCACCTGCCTAATATCAGGAGGAGGGCACCTGAGAAGGAACTTCAAAGATGACTTCAAGGTATCCTTTATTCTTAAGGGCAGTGTGCTCACCTGAGGGGGGGGGGGAAACACTTCATTGCACCAGTGCAATGTTGTTGAAAAAGTGCTAAAGTATAATTTGAGACACAATTGGTGGCTGGCTCCATTGAAATGGCACAGCATCCCAAAATTACAGACGGGCTTTGCAGAATCTCCTCTGCTTTCATTGAATCTGCTGCTATTATTCATTCAGAAACTGCTCTAAAATTTACAGGGCTGCTGCAGTGCATATTCGGTATGCTCCTGATATTATTATTATTATTATTATTATTATTATTATTATTATTATTATTATTTCCATTTCTATACCACCCAATAGCTGAAGCTCTCTCTTTTGCAGCAAACCACATATTGGGGCGTGGAATGCTTCCCCCATGGAATGACATTCCTGCCCCTCTTATACATTTGATCTCACGTCTTTTTCCAAATACATGAAAAATCCCAAAATCTTGTTTAAACATGCAGTTTACTAAGGCTTCTTAAAACAAACTTACGTAACAAAGCAAAAAAAGAGAAAGGTTTGGATGCAGACTAAGTAAGTTGCACTGGGTCCCATTGAATTCAATGTGAAGAAGTCATCATGATTTAAGCCTCATTGATTTCAGTTGGAAGTGCAAATAACTTAGACTGGATAAAATTATTAAGGGCACAATCCTATCTAGATGAGTGTGAGCCTCCAAACTCAGAGGCTCACACTCATCCAGTGCCAAGTGGGAGGAGCGGCGGAGGTGATCTTCACCTCCCCGCTCTTCCTGTTCTGCATTTTCACTAGATGGCAATTTTCAGCCATCTAGTGATGGCGTCTCAGTCAGAGGCAGAGGGAAAGAGGCTGGAGCGACTGCAGGATACTTTGTATCCTGGTGTGATGGACAGCTGGAGTTCTGCCTCTCCTCCCCCTCAGAATGCAGAGCCAATCATAGTGCTCGGAATGTTGGCAAGTAGCAGAGAGCTGTGACACCTGGCTGCTCCAGTCTCCTCCTCTCCCCACCCCCTGAAATGCCCCCTTTTACCCTTCTCCAGGTCATTTCCCCAACCTCGGAGAGCAGCTGGCACAGTTCTTTCCACACTGGGTGCAAGGGGGTGGGGGCGGGGGATCAGACCTCCGATCGCCAGCTCCGAGGTTGGAGCACTGTCTCAGACCTCGGAGCTGGGAATCCGAACTATCCTATGGTCACTCAGACAATGTCTAGGGGCAATAGGATCATTTCCTAAGGCATACAAATAATAAACAGAGCAAGAATAAGGATATTACAGTTTCAATGATTTAAGAGAGATATTTCCTGCTTTCAATAAAGACAATGGCTTAAAAAAATACAAGGCAATATGAGTGATCACTGTGAAAGAATACAGATTAATGCCTCATTGGGCATAGATTATATTTGGCCAAAGAGCCAGTTGAGTGTCCCTGCAAGCGGCTATTTCAGGAGGAGATCAATGGACAATATTTCATGGTATTGGACGATGAGACTGATAATTCATTGCCTTTCTACTGTGTTTGAACTCCTGCCTTTGGAATTTCCCCTGGTCATGCTATTCATTTCTTAGACATGGTAGGTCATAGTGAGATCACTCTAACCTTTGCACTGATTTCCCAGACTTGGGCCACTGGTTTGAATGAGACTTATGCTCAAGTAGCCTTGGGAATAAGCCTAAGATTGTTGCCATTGTTAGACTGATAGAGAGACAATTTTTGAACTCACTGCTTAAAATCATGTCAATTATCTCTCTGGACTGCAAGCTTTAATGAATTTAATTGATTTATCAATCAACTGTTAGATCTAATAATATATTAAAATGTGCACTCCAATTAGACATAAGACCATAAGATTGCCTTTTTCTAGGAGACTAAAGGTCCATCTTTTGCAGCTTTCTGACCATAATCCCATCAAATTCTTTTACAGAGTAATCCTATACTCATAGTATACAGGGACCAGAGATAAGTCCTCTTTACCCCACCCCAGATAGTCCCTGCAATTGTAATACACAGATGTTCCCTCCATAGACATGCCACTTGTCATCACTCACAATCAGCATTTTGTCAAGGTGTAATGAAGATAGGTTTCTCTAGGTGCAAATCATTTAATGTTTAGAAACACATTATCCAATTTAAGAAATGTTCACAGATTGTTTACAAAAGGGCATCTTGAATGGAAAAGAATAACCTTGTGATTTAAATTCAGTTCATTACAAATCCATAAAATATGCAATAAACAACTGATGGCACCTATTAATTCCACACGTTCTACTCTAGTATTTACATGTTTGCTCTGGAAATGTGGGAGCCAGACACTTTGAAGCTCCTGGCATTTTAACAGGGAGGGGGCCCACTGAGAGTGTCTTGCCCAAGGGCCCTGAAAAACCTACAGCTGGCACTGCCAAAGAGGCTTAGTTGGAGCTCAGAACTAAAAAACAGCAGAGAAGTACAGGGTTTCCTTCTGAGCCAATCTTTCAATTTCCTGTGTTTATTAGCACTTCCCATGAGACTTGACACCCAGTATATTCCACAAACTTGGTGAATTACAGCATCTTTAATTTAATTTACTATTAGGAAAATAAAAACAAGAGTAAGGGCGGTTCACACCAGTCTGTAAATCCATCTCCCAGACCAGACTTTTCATTAGGAGGGCCTGAGTTATTACAGGGTCTCCACATGGCATTGCCAAGTGCTATAACTTCTAAGCAGCCACGATTTATACTGATTTATCCTTCTGAAAGCCAACCCCTTTCTCATAAAAGCTGCACATCAGCTTTTGTGATGCTAGCCAACAGACCACCTGCCTTTCCCTCCTGATTTATCACACAAGTCATCCAATGCCACCAGATTCCACCTAGAATACAACTCATTCATTATTTAGACAGTCCAGCTCTAAACTCTCTTTCAGGTGTCCAAATTCAAACAATTCACTCCTTTTCCTCTTAGTTCAACATGCTGAGCCTTTCACCAAGGTGTGAAATACAAAAAGGAATACACACAATCCTTTGTGATTCTGTGTTACTGAGGGTGTGTTTGCACGACATGGGAACCGCGGGGGAGCAGAAGTCCCCCGTGGCTCCCATGTCATGTGAACGCCGACCGGGGGTGCCCCCATGGGATGGCCACGTGTGGGATGCACGCAAAGTGATCATGGGCAGTAGAGGGGTAAGCCCCTACCGCGCGTGGCCACCCTGCCGTGTGAACAGCGGGCGGCCGTTCTGCAGGGGCCGCACAGAGGTGGCAGCCCAGAGCAGCTGGAGCGGCTGCCGCTCCAGCCTGTAGGGGCAAACGGCCCCTCTGGGCATCCCGGGGCCCCACCCCCTAGTGCCGGGAGGCCCGCACTGCAGTGCAGGGGCTGCCAGCTCTACCAGGGTCACACACATGCGCAGGGCGCAGGTTGTCTGCGGCGCCCCGCCAGACCCCGCGGATTGTCCTGTGGTGCCTCCCCCGCCTGCAGCCTGGGTCGTGCGAACCGGTCCTGAGTGATTCCATATTACAAAGTGTACTGCATTCATCTTTTACATCTTCCCGAGAGCATTCCCCCCCCCT
Source organism: Shinisaurus crocodilurus (assembly GCA_021292165.1). Lineage (NCBI taxonomy): Eukaryota > Metazoa > Chordata > Lepidosauria > Squamata > Shinisauridae > Shinisaurus > Shinisaurus crocodilurus. The sequence continues at coordinate 215,886,429 of CM037877.1, read as the reverse complement.
TCATTACTATGTGTGGGGTAACAAAACAATGAAGTATATGGAAAATGCATGGATATAATACTTTGTGGGGGTTGCCACCTTCTTGACAAAGGTGCTGCGCCTTTTAACAACTCAATATCAAGCAGAACATCAATGGGGCAGTTTCCTCATCACGGCATCTCTATTCCAGCAAAGATTCTGCCTGTTGAATCTCTACCTGCTACGCATCTATTTCAAAAATCTACCTACCACCATGGGTAGTATTACTGAACACTAAGGCTGCAATGCTGTACAGATGTGCCTGAGAGTAAGCCCTATTGACTGTCCATACTGGGACTTGTTTCTGCGTAAAAATGCATAAGATTGTGCTGCAACTTTTATGTTGTCTCATCACAAAGAAAGGGTAAGTAGCCGGCAGTACGTGGAGATAAGTGATGACTGTGATGTCCATGGCACAGAATCTATGCCTCCTGAATGCATTTCTCAGCTACACAGCTCGTCCTGGATAGACTGGTAAATACTACAGCTGAACAAAAAATGCTTCCACACTTTTGTGGCTCCATTCTCAAACTACAAAAGTGTGTGTGTGTGTGTGTGTGCGTGTGCGCTGGGATTTCAGTGATTTTTCCAATGGGCAGAAGAAATTCTCAAAATCTTCAGGGGTGGAGGACTTACCAGGAAAACAGCAGTGGCATTGACTTTGTTCAATAAATATTTTTTTTCTTAAACTTAGTTTCTCCATTGGTGCAAGCAGTGGGGAACATCTCCCCTGCCCCACACCCAATTCCTCTGGAATGATGCCACACCCTGATATAGGCATCTTTCCACTAAAGTATTGTGGGGGGTGCGGCCGACAACACGGCCCCTTACACTTTAGGACCAGACACATAAACCCTTCTCAGGCTAAGCACCAACACTTAAAAACCTGAGGGAGGGGAGGGTCAAATGAAACCTTTCCCCTACTAATGAGGGAAAAGATTAATACTGGTTATTAAGGATCTATTTTAAATCTATGATACTGTGGGTACAAAGGTGTGTGTGTGTGTGTGTGTGTGTAGATTTAACAGTAATGCAGGTTAATAACGCCAAGCTGACACATAGGATTTGGGTAGCAAACAAAATAAAAATAAGTTTATTTTAATTCTCAAAACCTTAGTTCCAGAAAATAACTTTAAACCTGCCTACCCCAAACACTTTGTAATTAACCTAAGTCCCTATAACTCTAAGTACTTTCACTCTTCAGACAAGCACTGATTTCTCTTAAAACTCCTGACAGACAAGACAGGAATAACTCCAACTAACCTAACTCCGCAACTCCCTAACTCTCTAACCACCTAACCACTCTACACTCACTAACTCAACTACTCTGACATCACTCAAACACTCCTTATATATTCCTCCCCCCACCCTTTCCAGGACATCACAAACCACACCCACTCAGTTCAACATTCTATACTCATGAAACATACTAATGCAGACATATACCAGGGAACTGAATTGTGGGGTTACGCCACAGGGGGAAATGGTGCACTCCTGGCCTCCTGTTTATACAGCCTGCAAACAGGGTGGTGAAGTGGGGCTGGAAGTGATTTTGGTTCTGCCTTAAATCAATGATGCCAAAGTAGCTAATTTCTGAACTCCACAACCTGTATACATGATATAAATCAAGTTCATTTGTATACATCTCTGTAGTTTGCATAATATGTTCCGCTTCTGCTACTTTTGATTAAAAAAAGAAAAGAACTGAAGAACAGGTGGAGTTGTGGGGATAGTCTTCAAGAACAGCTGATGTTTGCCCACAGCATGCAGATGACTGCCTCTGCTTCCTTCCCAGTGGTCGTGATTCAGTGATTTCCTCAGCTGCATGGAGGTCCCTGTATGTACTCCTCTGCAGATACCTCACAGGGTTGTTGTGAGGATAAAATGGAGAGGAGGAGGAGGATTATGTAAGCCGCCTTGGGTTCCTTGCAGGAAAAAAGGCGGGGCATAAATATAATAAATAAATAAATAAAATGTCCAGGAGCAATGTCCATTTAGGGGGCATAGGTTCTACCCCAAAACATAGTTTCCTTTCTTCCACGTTGAGCAAATGCAGTATATGTACTATGGAACCGTGATTGTTAGTCAGTGTCAGGTGAGTCATTCCTTGTGTTGTACTCTTTTACCTCTCTGGGACTGGCTGGTGTCCCTTCATCGAAGTAAGTGCTGGAAATTCTAGCACCAAAGGGAGTATAAAGAAACCTCTATTATTAATTACATATTATTTTCCTATTCGTCCTGGAGCAAGGGTTGGATAAGGCATTATTCATACTTAAGTTTCAAATGTGTGTAGATGCAGATACTTATACAGAAGCATATTACCTCCTATCTATCTATCTATCTATCTATGATTAAATGACTTTACTCGAAGTGTATATCAGGTCATAAAAAAACCCTTATGAACATGAAAGATGGGTTTTAATATGCTCTTGTTACTGTTACAGCAATGACACCTGAAATGGCATATCACTAATCAAAGTGTTCTAATGGGACAGAATCTGATCTGCCTGCCTCTCCTCCAGAGAGAGTTAAAGGAAATGGAGTGCTCGTTTGCTTTGTGGTTTTTATTGCCACATTATAATACTTTACCAAGTGGACAGCTTCTATTGAGTTTCATATGGATGCACTCTCATTTGGCTTCAATAAACCGTATGTCAGTTTGACCCAAAGCTTGGATATGCAAAAAGGGCCACTCCAATCAGTACTGTGACAGGTGACTTTTAAGGAGCACCAGGCAGATGCTGTTGAATCAATCATATCAATCACATAATTTGGTATTTTCTTCCAGTAGATGATGATATTTGTCCCAGCAATGTATTATTGTCAAGTATCTGCAGTTCCCATAGTCACAATCCAAGATCAGGCAGAATCATCCCCCCACCTCAAACTTCCCTGAAGAATGCGAAGAAAAACACACATTCCAAGAAGCACAGAAAAAAGGAACAAGAGAAGAAGTGCACCCCCCTTTATTTGCCAGCCCTCCCCCTTCCCAAGCAAAAGAACCAGTATTCCCTGAGAAGAGAGAAGTGGTAACTGCTAGTGGGGAGGGTGTGTTAGAGACAGGATCAGGACAGGATCTCGATCTCGTCCTTTACTGGAAATGAAAGAATGTAATTTCATGCCAGGGAGCATGAGGCTGTTGTTTCTTTTGTCTCTCACCTGAGTGCAGGAGGCAGAGGAAACTACAGTCCCATGCTCCTCAGTAGGGAACGGTGCTTCTGAACATGCTCAGGAGCTTCATTTCTGGTTTAGGAGGAAGCCTGGAGGAAGGCCTCCCCTGTCTCAGGAACTCCCTTCCTGCCTCCAGTTACCCCTTTTTCAAGGGGAGGTATCTTTTTCCTTGTCAAGGCGGATGCCTGGGAAGGCTGACTAATGTAGGGGTTGCGTCAAATGTAGGCATGGTCGGCCAGCTGCCAAGGGTCCACTCCCCAGCAGGGGCCCACTGACAGGAGCCCACTGGTCTTGCTCCTCCTCTTCATCATTGCAACCTGCTCTGCATTTGCCTCTCACTCTGTCTCAGATAAGGGTGGTGGTGAGAAGGAAGAGCTGTAGATGCCCCTGCCTCTACTTGCTCACTGGTTCTCTGCCTGTCAAGCAAGCAAAGGGTAGCGGTGATGAGAAAGAGGATGAGGAACAATAGCAGCTGGTCACAATGGTGGTGAGAAGGTAGAATCACTGAGGGAGCGGCCCATTGATGGTGTCTTGGCCAAGGGCCCTCAAAAACCTGGAGCCAGCACTGGGCTAATGGCAAGACTAAATCCCATTATGAGCCACATCCAAACTGTATAGCTTACAAAAATGGTGAGAAGGGGGGCACAATAGAAGTGTATACAATGATGTGGAGAAAGTGGAGAGGCTGCTCTCATAATATTAGAACCCAATGGGGTCATGCAATGAACCTGAATGGTGGGAGATTCAGGACAGACAAAAGGAAGTACTTCACAAAGCAACCCTACAACAGACAGTGGGTTCTGGGTGGTTTGTTAACCACCCCAGCCACCCACCCTAACTGGGTTTGGATATCATGACAATTTATTTATTTAATATATTTATTTACCACCCATCAGCCCAAAGGCTCCCTGGGCGGTTTACAGATAAACAGGATAAGAACAATCTTAAAACCAAAAATATCATTAAAATAGAAATACAAATACAATATGCAGTAATACCTTGGATTGAGAGCATAATTCGTTCTGGAAATGTGCTTGTAATCCAAAACACTCTTATATCAAAGTGAGTCTCTGGCAGGCGTGAGTGGGGCTGATTTCGGCCCGCTACGCCTGCTCGAGGCGAGCGGTTACATCCCTACTCTTGCAAGACCTTGCTCATTTATCAAGTCAATTTTTTAAATTTTTTTTTTGCTTGTCTTGCAAAACGCTCTCAGACCAAGTTACTTGCAATCCAAGGTATTACTGTAATACAATACAAAACAAAGCAGCCAGATGAATCAGACCGGAGGTACAGCAGTGATAATAAAAATGGGAATAAAAATCTAACCATTAAAATATTGGGAAAATCATCATCATCAGGCGATCACTCGTGACCGAGTAAGATTGTCTTCCGGGATAAAAGGAGGAGATTCTAAGGAAGATTGTGTAGACTCTAGCGATGGGTCCGTAAGTGACTGTGGAGGCCAATTCTAGATCCACACAGCTTCCCACAGTGAGGACACAGGTTACCAGATAGAAGATGGTCCTGTAAAGGATTCATTTGACGTGCTTTTCGCTTAGCACGTTTCTCCCTTTCACCTTGCACTCGGGCTTCTTCAAAGTCCATGGAACCTTTGTGAAAGGCCAACCTCCATTTAGATCGTTCATGGGCCAGAGCTTCCCAGTTTTCGATGTTTATATTGCATTTTTTTAGATTAGCCTTATGAACATCTTTAAACCTCTTATATTGACCACCGATATTCCGCTTTCCATCCTTGAGTTGGGAGTAAAGTAACTGCTTTGGGAGATGGCAGTCAGGCATTCGAACAACATGACCGGTCCACTGAAGTTGGCGTTGAAGGATCATTTTTTCAATGCTAGTAGTCTTTGCTTCTTCCAGTACACTGACATTTGTTCGCCTATCTTCCCAAGTAATTTGCAGGATTTTCCGGAGGCAACGTTGATGAAACCTTTCAAGGAGGTGGAAGTGACGTTTATAGATAGTCCATGTTTCGCAGGCATACAATAAAGTTGGTAATACAATGGCTTCATAAACCAGTGTTTTGGTCTTCTTACAAATATCCCGATCCTCGAACACTCTATGTTTCATTCGAGAAAATGCGGCACTTGCGGAGCTCAGACGATGCTGGATTTCACTGTCGATGTTAGCTGTAACAGAAAGATAGCTGCCAAGATAGAGAAAATGATCGACATTTTCCAGTATTGTCCCGCCAAGCTGGATAGATGGCATCACCAAAGGATTGGCTTGCACTTGCTGATGAAGCACTTTGGTTTTTTTGATGTTAAGTGAGAGACCAAGTTTTTCGTATGCTTCTGCAAAAGCATTTAGGATAGTTTGGAGATCATCCTCTGAATGTGCGGAGACCACATTATCATCAGCATACTGAAGTTCCACAACGGAGGTTGTAATTACCTTACTTTTTGCTTTCAGCCTGCTGAGATTAAAAAGCTTTCCATCTGTTCGATATATAATTCCCACACCGGTGGGAAGTTTCCCCTTGACAAGATGTAAAACCATGGCGATGAAAATGGCAAATAATGTTGGGGCGATAACACATCCCTGTTTAACACCTGATCCCACTTTAAATGGAGCACCATGAGAGCCGTTGTTGTCCAAAACCGTTGCCGTCATGTTGTCATGGAGAAGTCGCAAGATATTCACAAATTTATTGGGGCATCCAATTTTCATAAGGATAGTCCAGAGAGCTGTACGGTCTACAGTATCAAAGGCCTTAGCCAAATCGATAAATGCCATATAAAGGGGTTGATTTTGCTCCCGGCATTTTTCTTGGAGCTGACGTGCAGTAAAAATCATGTCTACTGTCCCTCTAGAGGGGCGGAAACCATATTGAGTTTCAGGGAGGATCTCTTCTGAAATAGATAGAAGATGGTTTGCGAGAATCCTAGCAAATATTTTACCTGCGGTTGCTAAGAGAGAAATGCCCCGATAGTTTCCACAGTCTGTTCTATCACCCTTCTTAAAGAGGGTGATAATTATGGCATCCCTGAAGTCTTCTGGGATCTCTTCTCTTATCCAGATTTTTTCGATGAGTTTATGAAGATGTTGTACAAGTTCGGGGGCCCCTTCTTTAAAGATTTCAGCAGGAATCCCATCTGGTCCACTAGCTTTGTTGTTCTTCATTTGATTAATGGCTTTTTTTACTTCATCCAAAGTGGGGAGTATTGCAAGTTCCTCTTTAATTTGTTTTTGCGGGATTTGCGAAAAAATCTCATTATCCACCTTAGACTTACGATTTAAAAGGTCATAATAATGCTCTTTCCAACGCAGTGCAATAGACTCTTTGTCTTTTAAGAGTTTGGTGCCATCTTTTGATTGTAAAGGGTTTGTACCATAGGTTTTTGGTCCATAAATGGCCCTTGTGGCCTTAAAAAAGCCCCGTGCATCATGAGATTCTGCAAGTTGTTGAATTTCTTCAGCTTTCTTTTTCCACCAAGCGTTCTTAAGTTCTCTTGTTCTTCTTTGGACCTCAGCCTTTGCGCTAGCGTAGGTTTTTTCTTGGCAGCGCAGTTAATATCATTTTGCCATATTGGAAGGCTTTCCTTTTTTGGTCAATTATATATTTAATCTCATTGTCATTTTCATCAAACCAATCCTGATGTTTCTTAGTTTCATATCCAATAGTTTGTTCACAAGCTGCAGTAATGGAGGTTTTCAGCTTAGACCAATGGTCCTCAATGTTGTCAGGAGGTTCCGTAGGTAGATGTTCCTTAAGAAGTGATTGAAGATGAGTTTGCTTAATAGGATCTTGAAGGACTTGGATGTTCATTTTACGCCTTGGTTTCCTTCCTTGAAGCCTACGTTGGGGAGCAATGTTGATAACCATAGTGGACCGGATTAGTCGGTGGTCTGTCCAGCAGTCGTCGGCACTCACCATGGCCCTAGTAAGAAGTACATCGCGGCGATCTCTAGCACGGACAATTACATAATCCAGAAGATGCCAGTGCTTTGACCGTGGGTGCTGCCATGATGTTTTAAACTTATTCTTTTGTCGAAAGAGCGTGTTTGTGATAGTGAGATTATGCTCTGCACATATAGACAAAAGTAAGAGTCCGTTCGGGTTGCTATTACCAACTCCGTCTTTTCCAATAGTTTCTGGCCATAAATCAAAGTCACGCCCGACTCTTGCGTTAAAATCGCCTAGGAGGATAATTTTATCCTCCTTAGGTATCTCTGACAGGAGAGTGTCCAACTGGCTGTAAAAACTTTCCTTGATGTCATCATCAGCATCTAATGTTGGTGCATAAGCGCTCAAAATAGTTACCTGTTGGTTATTGGCGAGCTTTAATCGAAGAGTTATCAGGCGTTCGTTAATGCCAGTAGGAACTTCTGACAAAGAGTTCACTAGTTCATTTTTGATGGCAAAGCCTACACCATGTATTCGTCGGTCCTGCTCAGGTAGTCCTTTCCAGAAGAAGGTATAACCTCCTTTTTCTTCTTTCAGCTGTCCCTCTCCTGCCCTTCGAGTTTCTTGAAGTGCTGCTATGTCAATTTTAAACCGTCTCAGCTCCCTTGCAATAATAGCAGTCCTACGCTCAGGGCGTTCACTATCTATGTTATCCAGCAATGTCCGTATATTCCATGTTCCAAAATTCAAATGTCTTTTTCGACCGCTAAAATTGTGACCCCACTGGACGCGGTAATCCAGTCAGGGGAGAAAGAGGTAGACTATGTTTAGGGCACCTTTTCTAGCCCCCTCCCCATACGGGGTGAGCAGAGTGGATCCTAAATAGGGCTGCTCAGTCATGGATACAGCTGCCGAGCTGCTCGACTACCTCGTTCCTTGAACAGGGCGACTGAGTCTGCATCCACCGCCCATGTGCTGGTCCATGACTAGGGGCTTCCAGATTCACAGTCCTGCCCCCGTTGCCATTCGCCAGTCGCCATGGGACTTTTTTTTTTTGTTTGTTTTGTTTGGTTGGTTGGGTTGGGTTGGGTTGGGTGGGTTGGGTTGGAAGACGCCTGTGCGTGAAACTGTTTTATGTGGGGAGATCGGTGCACAACGAATCACCACACAAACTTGACAGAGTACGGCAGAGATCCAATGGCACGGTTACCCTGATGATTGGAAAACCATTCTCTGCTGCAGCCTTCATCCGCCTTCACAGCCGTTGTAATTTAGGTTTAATTATCTTCCGCCTGTTCTGCCATTGAGGACTTTATGTTTTGGATCGTTCTTTGTCTGGTTCCTCTCCCCGGACCTTACCGCCATGGGTGACCCTACTGGGAGTACATAGCTCCCGACGGCATTGCTCACAGGATTCATCGGAACACACAAGCCCACTCACCACTTCAAGGTGACGATCCGGCGAGGGGATTGGGAAAATAAAAAGGTCTTCACCTGGTGCCTGAAGGAATAAAGAGTAGGCACCAGGCGCACCTCCTTGGGGAGTTGATTCCAGAGATGGGGTGCCACAACTGAGAAGGCCCTTCCCCTAGTAGCCTGGTGCCTGGTGAGGGTAATTAGGGAAATGACCTGACACACGACCGGTACGTGCAGGGGTGGTTAACAAGCTGCCATGGCTTATTAATCGCCCTCATGTCATGCGAACCGGGCCAGTGCATAATTAAACTATCGAAACTACCACAAGATGTAGAGTTGGCCACCAACTTGGGTGAATTTAAAAGGGGATTATATGAATTTATGAAGGATAAGGCCATCAATGGCTACTAGTTATGATGACAATATATTACATCCAGCATTGGAGGTAATATGCCTCTGATTCTGAATACCAGTTGCTAGGGTGCATGAGAAGGATGGTGCTATTGCACTCATGTCTGCTGTGGAGTTCCCATAGGTATCTGGTTGGTCACAGTGGGAACAGAATACTGGACTAGATAGCCATTTGGTGTGATCCAGTACGGCTCTTCTTATGTTCTTAGTGATGGTGAATTTGAAATTGGGGGAGTTTGGAATATGAGCTATCCAAGACCATTTGGATCTTCCACTGAACAGTCATTTCAAGGAGTTAAGGAAACCTTGGAACTTTCCATTCTATCAAGCTTGCTGGAAGAGTGCTCACCTCCTTCCAGCTCTGCCTTGTTAATTAATGGACTGAGTTTCATATACAGTCATGCCTTGGATTGAGAGCATAATTCGTTCCGGAAACGTGCTTGTAATCCAAAACACTCTTATATCAAAACGAAATCCCCCCCAAAAAATTTGTACAGAGATTTTTAATTTAAGCCGTACTACAGTACTTGTATTGCAAGACATCGCTTGTATATCAAGTCAATAAATAAATAAATAAATATTTAAAAATTTGCTTGTCTTGCAAAATGCTCTCAAACCAAGTTACTTGCAATCCAAGGTATTACTGTACCATTCCTTGGGAAGGTCATTTCCCAAGTATCACTACATTTTGACTCCTACTTCAGTTGCAACCATTTCTGTTTCTACTACCTGTCTTCCAGGTCTGTTTCCTGTTTTCTTTTGTCTGTACCCCTGCCCAGCTCTGTAGACATTTTTCTTGGCTATTGGATCCTCTTACATTTGTTAACCATAAATGGTTTGCTTCTTAGATATGATGATGATGATGATGATGATGATGATGATGATGATGATGATGGAGGAGGAGGAGGAGGAGGAGGAGGAGGAGGAGGAGGAGGAGGAGGAGGAGGAGGAGAAGGAGATCTCTCAGATCTTGCTTATCCAGATTCTGTATTTAGACGTTCATCTGGACGGTACACCTTCTCAGTAGCTTTTGCTAGGCTCTTAGGAATGCTTGATGAATTTGATCTTTGCAATTCTGATACAAAATATCCTGATCTACACCTTTCAGACTAATATGTGGATCAGAACATAGCTATCCAACAGACCACACATCTCTGAATGTAGTGGCACAGTTCTCAGGAGTTTAAACATCACAATACAGTATTTTGAGAGGAATTTTTAAAATTGCAGCTTAATACAGAAATGGAATAGAATGGGACAATGGGTAAAACATGTGAAAGTGATATGGATAGGAAACAGACAGAATGGTCAGTCCTGAGGCTTTTTACATATAATTATTATTAGCAGCAAAATATTCACTGTCGCTTTGCAAGTCCATATCAAGAAGCGATGGATGTTCTAGTTGTGGATTCGTGGTGATGAAGGAAAAGCACTTAACATGTTCTATAGAGCTTTGGCCTCTTTCTTAAGAAATGGATACATGATCCCTAACATTCTGCATGATGTCACGTTCCACATGGTATTTTTTTTAACCAAGTACTGTATTAAGTTTATTTTTGCTCGTTTTTAAGTGAAGTCTAGGGCTGAGTTGGATCATAGTTTACAATTTTCACATCAAAACTTGCCCTTTCAAGGAGACAGAGGTTTTTGTCAAGTCAGAAAGCAAGTTATGCAATTTTCAAGGCTGTTTTGTTGGACATGTTTTCCAGCTGAAGAGACACCCAGTACCCAAGCAAGCCCTAAAGGAATATGCCCAAGGATGCCACGTTTTTGGTGGAACCCGTGAGCCAGAATTAAAGAGCTGAGGGATCTGTGCAGTCCTGTATTAACACTAATTTTCTGAGAGGGATACTGAGAAATTGGGGGAAATTGTCTTTGTTACAATCTAGGCAAGAATAAATCCCCAAAGAAGTGATTTGTGCTCAGTTTAGGGCTTTCAGTTCAGCTAGATTACAGGCATTTTACAAGCTTATCGTATTTGAAAGCATCCAGAAAATGCATATATTCCCCACAGAACTCACAGGGTTTTGAACAGATTCTTCCCACTGCTTGCAATTTATCAACACATAATTCAAACATCTGCTCTTTCTGTATGTCTGGCTAGAGCAAGCTCTCAAATGAGACCGTTAGAATGTATGTGCCTTCACATATTGCCTGGGCAAATAGCTTGCTTGTCTCTGAATTGCTTCTTCTGATAGAAAGCAGCAGCAGTTCCTGGTGTGTCGTAAGAATGTGCTTTAGACATGCCACCAGCAATGGCCCCTGATGAATTCCATCTGCAGATTCCATCTATAAGCTTGACTCCCCGTGTATATTCTCGTCACATGTTTTTCTGCCTACATTTTGCATTCTGACAGTGGAACAGAGTTTATCAGCAGCAGTTCATTTGTAAATGTAACCTTTCAAGATCCAATATTTGTTCATTTCCCTACTGATTTATTTCCACCTTCCCTTCTGTTCCCTTCTCTGGCACTTTCTGGGTGACATAGTAGGAAAATGAAGGCAAGAAAATTAAATCTTATTACACACAGTCAGGAGAACTGGCAAGTTATTCCTTTTTAAGGTTTTCATAATCTCTTCCTATAAGCTACAAAGGAGGCTGTGTTCCTTGCTATGCGGTGGAAAGAATGTCAGTGATTTCCATGAATTTTTTTTATTATTAAAAACATTCTTTCTAAAGTCTTTTGTTCCAGTTAAACTCCAAAGTGCTCTTCTTTGTATGAACCTCCCCAATCCTGGAGGTGTCAGAGCAAACACAGCCTAGCGCTCTCCTAAGGACTGTGATCTTGTGGCAAGTCTCTACCCAGCAATTTTGTGGTGTGGCAGTGGCAGTGGTGGAGGAGGCAAAAGTACCCTGGGGGAGCCATTAAGTCAGTCTGAAGCAGCAAAAACCTTTAATGCAACATAACTTAATATATATTCAGTAAATAATTTTAAATAAAAATTAAATGCCAAGCACATTTAGGTTTTTGCTGTTTCGTATTGACTTATAATGGTGCACACTGCACAGGGTACTCTGGAATATGTACACTTATCTGTAGGGTGTCTACTTACATGTTGCCAAAAAGAAGAAGAAGAAGTGCACCACCCTTAAAGAGGACAAAAGAGGGAACAGATTGCACAAAATGTGCATGTGCTAAGTTATATGTAGAGATGCAAACTCGGAAATAATTGCTATAACTTAAGTAGAAATACAATGGGCAGTAACCAGCATTGGCCTTGCCCCTCCGCCGACTGCGTTGTGCCAGTGGGACCCACTGTCGGCACAACAGGAAACTAGTGCCCTAGTGCAGCCCCTGAAATGAACCAAAATGTTTGTTTCTGGAATGGGACAGATCAGTGGAACTCCCTTCTGTGAGCACTGCTGACGTGTTCCATTCTGGAAAGCAGCATTTAGGCTTGTTTCCGGTTGTTTTAGGAAGCACTAGCCCAATACATCTCGCCACAGTGGGGAATACTGTGATGACATGAACCATGTGCCTGCTTCATCTGCTGCCCAGGTGACAACTGTGATTGGCAACTTCAAGGCCCATGCTCTCCCTTCTTATCAGGGATGTTGAAGAGTCCTTCGTCTCGAGTCACGAGTCGAGTCATGAGTCTTTGGACCCGAGTCTCGAGTCCGAGTCCGAGTCCTTGGTCCAAAATGGTGACTCACGAGTCACGAGTCACTCCCAAAGCTGACTCCACGAGTCCCTATTAAAATCAATGGGTTTTTTTCCCAACAAAATAAGGCTACTTCAGATGTGTGGTTTAAATAAATTCTAGGCACAAGTGTGCCTTTTTATTTCAAAACTCTGCCACTGATTTTGGCAAGAACAGACCAGGCAGAAAAACCCAAAATAACCAGGCAGGCAGAGGAGGCAGGGAACCCCAAAGCAGGCAGGCAGAGGCCTTTGTCTTGGACAATTAAACTGTTGAACTGGTCAAGAAGAGACCAGGCAGGCAGAGGAGGCTGGGAACCCCAGACAGGCAGGCAGAGGCAGCCAAACCCAAAATGTCTGAAAGGTTGCATTTTAGAAAAATGATTTTAAAAAATAAACTTGCTGTACTTCCTAAAACTTATCCATGTTGCATTTGAGGAACATGATTTTTTCTAAATGTTTGGGCCCCATTCTGGAACGGTGAGATCTCATCACGATTCCACCCTCACTGAACACCCGCTCCACTGGTGATGAACTTGCTGGAACCAGAAACACACTCAGAGCAGCCACACAGAGTAATCTCAGGTCCTTCTTCTGCCTCTCCCAAGTACGCAACACATCTATCAAAATAAATCTTGACACACTGTTGGGGCTGCACTCCTGGTAGCTGTCCATAGTGGCCGAGCAGTGGCACACCTCGCTTCCATGCGCTCTTCGCCGGCAATCACGCTCCTCTCCACTCCTTCTGGCACAGCCCAGGGATGTTGAAGAATCCTTGGTCTCGAGTCCCAAGTCGAGTCTCGAGTCCCATTAAAAATATTGGGACTCGAGTCCAAGTCGAGTCAGAGGGGGGACTCAGTCCGACTCATGAGTCGAGTCCTCGAGTCCGAGTCCCCATCCCTGCTTCTTATAAGTTATAGCTCTTTATCTTTAAACTGGGCTTGAACAGGACAGCCCTTCAAATAGAGGGCACCTTGAAACAGAGGACAGTCTTCTTTAAAGTAGGGCACTTTAAAGTAGGACACTTGACTGAGAGCTTACTTACTTACTGAGAGCAAGTCCTATTGAACTCAGTGGAGCTTGCATTTGAGTAGATGTGTATAGGATTGTGCCGATAGTTTCTAGTACTGAACTATGGCCATTCCCCAGTCATATAGCAGTTTCTCACAGATTTTTAAAAATGTATTTTAAAAGCAAGCCATGATTTATGGAAGGGTGGAGCAGACTCAGGGTTTACCATCATCTAATTTGCCCACTGCTGTCTACCAGCTCGCCAGAAATTAAATTCAGAATGGATGTTTGTTCTAGAAGGAAATAAAATATTTAAGGGCACAATCCTATGCATGTTTAGACAGAAAGAATTCCCAGCATTCCCCAGCCAGCCATATTGCATAGGATTGTGCCTTAAGGGAAGCATTGTTCAAGGCCTAAAATGAAGAACCTATCTGAATAGTGGAAAGGATTATATGTCAGTGGCAGAGCACTTGCGTTGCCTTCAGAAGGTTCCAGATTCAATGCCGACCATCTCTTGGTTAAGAAAAGAAGAAGAAAGATCAAATAGCAGGTGATGAGGAAAAAGACCGTGGCCTGATACGCCGGAGAGCCACTGCCAGTCAAAGCAGACACTTCTGGGCTAGATATAAGTATCCACTGATACACGGCAGCTTCCTATGCTCCTAACATGCCTTGTGAAAAATGCTGAGGCATCTTTAAAAAAAAAATCTGAAGGGTAACTTGTTAGGCAAAACATGTAAACCTCCCTCTCCCCAAAACCTACTACAACAACAATAAAAATGCAGAAATAGGGTTTTTTAAAATGTTTAACGCATTGCCCAGAGACAGTTGGCACTGTAAATCCTGGGACACGGACACACACATGGACACACACACACACACACACACACACACACACACACACACACTGCTGCATTCAGAGTGGCTGCTTTTCCCCACTGCATCTCCTCGCTTGTGGCAAATGAATCGTCTGGTTCATTGGCCTCAAGCAAAAACTGCAGTTTTGCCTTCCATATGTGCTTAGTAAATTAATTAAACCAATGAATCAATTTCTTTTCATCCTGGCTGTAAAGAAGCCTGCACACGCAGTTCCGCAAACCCGGCCTGCGACGCTGGTCCGTGAAAGGATTTCCCACTTGTCAGCTCTGAGAGTACCATTGAAATAAAAATTAAAATGTTGAATTAATGTGTCATTCACGATCCTCTCTCCCCCTCCTGGCCCAGCCTGCCCTGTGATGATTCTTTCTTGGTTTGGGTTACAATGCAAGAGGCACACAACAGGGATGTCGCTGTCAAAAGGCATGGCGCCTCCTTTCTAATAAGCCACGGTTTTCTGCCTGCCCCTTTCCGATTTTTGCTCTCATGATTAGCTCCCCGTAGGAGCTGAGCTATGAATCTCTCCATAGCCCTCGCTTATTATTAGTGTGGCCCATGTAGGTTTGGTGAGATGGAATGGCTATATAAGTCTGAGATACTGAATAGGAAACCTTCATTTGCATGAAAATGAGGACATCCTGCTGGCTGCCGCACATGGTTCAACTAATAAATATTTGGAGCATTTTGTTCTCATTAAATAAATGCAGACACAAGAAGTGCAAACAATGCTTCCTTCTGCCGTATGGCATGGCATCTGCGGTCAGAAGGCCCAGGGAAGGACATTCGTGCATCTAAGGAGAGGCTTTTCAAGAATAATAGAGAAGAAACAAAAATCTGCCACCTGACTTAGGGGATTACTCACACAAATGTGTTTCAGCATGTGGCAGTAGTGCTGGCAAGAAAAGCCATGCCCAGGTTGGCCCCCAGTCCCATCAGCCTGCGACACACTGGCCATGTGCATCTGCTGGCATACGCACATGAGATACAGCTTTTGACATGCCACTGTAAACATTGCTTTTTGAGAAATTGGATGCTGAAAGCCAGGGTTGGTGTCAAAGGTAGGCATAGTTGGGCATCTGCCGAGGGCCCACATGCCAGCAGGGACCCACTATAACAGAGCCCCCTGGACTTGCTCCTCCTCCATTGAAGCCTGTTTGGTCATCATACTCTAGTCCAGACAATGGAGGTCATGAGAAGGAGGAGCAGTAGATGCCACTGCCAACTTGCTCACTGGCTCTCAAGCAAGCAACTGGAAGCAAGCATTGATAAGAAAGAAGAGGAGGAGCAATAGCAGCTGGTGACAATGGTGGTGAGAAGGTAGACTCACTGAGGGAGGGGCCCCATTGTGAGTGTCTTCCCGAAGAACCTTCAAAAACTTGGAGCTGGCACTGCTGGGAGTGAAAGTGATTGTGGGAATAGGCTGTGCCTTTTTTTTTTAAATTGCAGGGTAGCAACTTCAGATTTGAACGACCTCCAGCCCTGGCTCTCTTTCCCCCTTTGCACTTCTGTGTCTCTGTGCTGTGGTCCCTGGTGGCCTGATCCCGTGAGCCATTGCACTGAAGTGGCCCTGGCTCATGATGTCTTGTGTTGTGATTCTGGGGCAGAAAATCGTGCAGTGTTCAGTTTTTAAGAAGAATAATGTGGGGGTTCAAGCCTACTGAGATGTCACATTAATTTTTCCTCCTTGTGAAAACTGATTATTTTGTGTGGATGTTTCATTGAGGAAAGAGACCTGTTATCCTGATACTTAAGTCCTGTATACTACTAGCAAACTCATTCTCCAAGTATGGATCCTTATGGAGTCATCACCTTCCATGCAGAAGAGGGAGGTATTAGCAAGCAAGCTTCCTTTGAAGACGTATACCAGGGGTCCTCAAACTTTTAAAATAGGGGGCCAGTTCATTGTCCCTCAGACTGTTGGGGGGGCTGGACTAGAGTTTGAAAAAAATATGAACAAATGGATCAAGTAAAAAAAAAAAGGACCCGGGTGCTTTTTTTTTTTACTTGATTAAATGGAAACTTATTATAAATTAATAATAAATTAATAATAAATTAATTTGCTGTCTAAAATTGAAATACATTAAATTTTAAAAAGGCATAGAAAGGCTTGATTTGCATACTGCACAAATCTTATTCATTTGTAGTGGAAAACCCCCCAGGAAAAAACAATACAATATTTAAAATGAAGAACAATTTTAATCAACATAAGCTTATTATTATTTCAATGGGAAGTATGGGCCTGCTTTTGGCTAATGAGATGGTCAATGTCCGGTTCCATATTTGTCACTGCTAGTCGTAACAAGTGATGCAGGGCGGGCAGCAGCGCCGTGGCCAGCGTCTCCTCCGGTGGAGGAGGTGCGGCTGAGCTGGCGGTGGCGGGGCGCAAGCCGCCCGGAGCCCGGCAGGGCGGGCAGCAGCGCCACGGCCAGCGTCTCCTCCGGTGGAGGAGGCGCGGCTGAGTCAGCAGCGGCGGGGTGCGAGCCACCCGGAGCACGCCAGGGTGGGCGGCAGCGCCATGGCCAGCGTCTCCTCTGGTGGAGGAGCCTCTCCTCCTCTGAAAACTCTGCAAAAACTGGCTACTGACTGCGTACCTCTCTAGACTGGCTGCCGCCACCACCACCACAACTTGGGGCCCATCTTCCTCGAGGCGCTCACATGGACTCATGCTGATGTCATGCCCCCTCCCCATTCTCCTCCCTCTTCCCCAGCGGGAGCATCAGGCTGAGGCGCTACTCCTGTAGCGAAGCAGCAGCAACTTTTGCCCGAGGCAATTCCGTTCTTGCGCGGTAAGACTGCCTCTAGACTAAATCGGCCGCCGGGCCGGATGAAAGGACACGTTGGGCCAGATGTGTCCCGCGGGCTGTAGTTTGAAGACCCCTGACGTATACAAAAAGCTTGGGCAACCCATGGACAGCCCACTGTGGCTCAGTGGCCACAGCATACTGTTACAGACAGCATGTTGGGGGTGGGAGTGGAAGGAAAACTAGGGAGGAGGGGAATGGAATGGAATGGGCATGGCTGGCTGGCTGGAACCCTGGACAGGAGCACTCCACGCTACAATATTTTGTTGCAGGTTCCACTTTCATTTCATACTTTATGAGTGAAGTCTAAATCATAGATAAGAGGCCAGAAAGCCTTGTTAGTAGCGACTTTATCACTCTGTGTTCTAGAGATTACCCCTCAGTTGGCAGATTTTAATAGACATATGCCATATTCAGAGTTGCTCATTAATGGCTTGGTCTTAACCATGAATTATCATTAATGGGCAATCAAGGTTAGGTAAGAATACAGTTTACACCTACTTGCTAGGATGTGGAGTGAGACTACCTGTGTGCATGTCTGGCATCAGAGGAAAAAAGAGGCAATTTTGAATCTGGCCAATAAAGCTGCAAAAGAGAAAGAAGTATAGAGGGTTTTTTTTAAAGCTGGCTGGCAAAGAAGCAGGTTTTGAAGCCTGCTGCTGTTGTGGCTTTCAGGGGCTGATGCTGTTTCAGGGATACCTGTTTACAGTAGGTGCCTGTCTGCTCCTCCAGCTTATTGGTTTACTGGATAGATTAATCAACTAAAACGTGGATTGATTAAACAGTGGGAGCCATTTTTACTTGGTGAGGACAATTTTTTTTTTTAAATTGAAATGGCTGTGAGTTAAGGTCACGACTCTTTATTTTTTGAATTTTGCTCCTGGTGTGTTACTGCGACAGGAAATGAAAAAAGATTATATTAAAGCTGACCTTTCTAGCCATGAGTGCTAGTTTTTGTTTATTAAGCTGTAAGTTATCTTATCCTTCCTGCACTGCCTCATAAAGTTATATCAATGTTTTGTTAATATGCAAGATATATTTCAATGATGAAATAGTTAAAAGGCAAATTATTACACAACAAAAAAATCTTTTCATAACTTGATAGCACAAGAAAAAAATGGAAAGCAGATTGAAATTTACTCATCTCTATTTGGAATCTGGGAACAATAGTATGCATCTATTTACCTGCTGTGGTTGCTTACCTTCGCAAGAGTGTCTCATAATGTAGTGTCCTTTAGAATGGCCAAGCAAACCAGTAGTAGGAGGTTTCAGACAGGCATGAGATTGACATGGGCAGTGTATAGGGAACAGTATTCCTTGTTAATAGTGACTGTACATTCAGGCCAACGTTACGGTGACAGCTGTCATCTTGGCTGCTACATCTGTAAGTGATGAATGCAAGAGTCTTTACAGATTGATGTGAAAAGCCTGGCGATGTTGTTGGGCTGCAAGAGATTCATATGCATTTTCTCGAATACTATGTACAGCCCATTTTTCACTTGGGCTTCACCTGCAAGGCATTGCACAGTTCACTTTTCTTTCGGTGACAGACTATGCTTTGGGGATATGGACACACACAGTTTTTCCAGGCACATCAGTTAGCACACACATGCTTTCTTTTCTTTAACAGCTTTTAATAATTAAGTCTAACAGAGAAGCTTTGATTGCATTATACACTCAGTGGCTTAATTAGAAGCCTCTAAATAAGTTACAAACTGGTTCCTTCGGACTCAGTTCCTTGCTTGCTCCCCCCACCCCAACCAATAAAATTCTCTGGAGAGCTTCTGTTTGAGAATTGAGGGGAGGTAATTATTCCCGATAATTAAGACCACTAAGTTAAGTAATTTAATTTTCTCCCCTCCCTCTTCTCCAACCCCCCAGGTACCAGGAATGGCTGCGTAACATTATCAATAAAAGCCCCTTTAAAAGGTTAAGTTGGTGTTATATCGAAAGTACTTAGAATCAAGTGAAATCCAGTAAAGATGTTTAGGAGAGTAATGAGTTTTCCTAGTGAATGAATTTCCCCCCTCCTCTTCAAAAGTCCCCCTCCCCATTTTGCATATCTCCCATGAAGAAAATGTAAACCCATGCAGCTAATTTTCTCTTTCCAAGAGAGCTGTACTTTATTCCAAGGATGCTTTTGGCTAACTCACAGAAGTTTCAACCAAGGGAAACCTCCTGGACTCACATCGCCACTGAAATCATCAAGGCCCAATGAATGTTAGGTTTGGTTTACTCTCTTTAGCAATGACACATGGAGAGGAGATGAATCATAAAACCGTCCACAGCTTTGCATGGTTTGAGATGTTCAAAGATTGGCTTTTATTAACTGACTCCTTGCGAGGGCTTGCGATCGGCCCTGCTGAGATGTAGGCACTTCAAAAGTTCCTTGAACCGTCAAGCTTATTGCACCTGTATGCCCACAACCGCCTGCCAAGTTGTTCTTTTAAATTGGCCACCTGTAATGGAGCCTGCGAGTTTAGCTTCATTTCTTGCTGGGGATATTGAATTGCAGGTTTTTCTTTCTCTTTTTAAAATGAAATGGGTTGGTATTTCTGTTCTACATCTGTATCCTTCCATTCCTCCAAAGAGCTCAAAGTGGTGTTTTAGCTTCACAGGAGCCCTATTGAGTTGGGAAGCTGTAAGACCAGGAGTTGCACAATAAGATTCTCCCCGCATCACCCCCCCTCCCCTGTAAGATTCATAACTTAATGAGGGTTTGAATCTGGATCTCCCACATCCAGGCTCAAACGTTCTAGAGGAGTCCATGTCAGTCCATTGCCCATCCATATAATTGATCCATTTTGTCAGTTGTAATAGAGTGCTTTGTAGCAGTGGTGCAGCTGGACCCCCCCCCCCATGACCAAACAGAGAGTAGCAACTGATGGGGCAGTGGAAAAGAAGCCCGGCCTCAACACCTGATATGGGCATGCCCAGGCTCACCTGGGGTCTCACTGCCTGCCACAGCATCCTTTCTTAGTATTTTTTTTTTTTTAAAAATATGTTATAGGCAGGGCAGCAGGCAGCCAGGCATTACAGATGCTAATTGTGGTATTTTTAAATATATATTTAAATATATATTATCCCTTTCTACAACAAAATGGTACTTATTCCCCAAGTAAATGTATTTAGTATCAAGGCAGCCGAAGCAAACTCTGTTATGCCCATAGTCATGATGGTGCTATGATTTAAGCAAGTTTAAAGTCCAAAGCTGCATCTTCTTTCTTTCTTTCTTTCTTTCTTTCTTTCTTATTATTATCTTGGTTAGTAAACAGGTTGCTGGTAACATACCAGGAACACATAAGTAGTTGTAAAGCTCAGAATGGTGGGGGAGGGGAGAAGAAGATAAATGTTAGTGGTATGCTTCACAACTAGAGCAATGTGCATGGCCATCTAACTCCCCCAGCCCCCTATCCCATAAAATTATTAGGTTCTGGGTTTAAAAAGACCTAGCTGCACCCCTGCTTTGTAGCTGGTAGGGATGGACATCGATGTTGTAATTCACATGCTAAATCGTATTACTGAAATATTGAAATAGTGATGCCTCCCTGCCCACCCTTGGCAACTTTTTGCAGACAATTTGTGGGGAAATGTGGTGTTGTTCTGAGAAACTTCAGAAAGACCGAACCCAGGGAAACTCTTCCCCAATCTTTTCAACTGCTCCTCTATGCTGTACCATTTTGAGTGACTGTGTCAGTTAAACTGGATAAGGGCGCAATCTTATGCATGTTTAGACAGAAAACGTTCTACAATTCCCAGTGTTCCCTAGCCAGCATGGCTGGCTGGGGAATGCTGGGAGTTGTATGACTTTTTTTCTGTCTAAACATGCATTGGATTGTGCCCTAAATTGTACATTTTTGTTTTGTTTTGTTGTTTGTGTTCTGTATTTTAAACTGAATGGCTCACATGACCATAATAAAGATTGATTGACTGGCTGTCCTTTCCCCCAAAACTTACCCTACCAAGGGGGTAGTGGAGACAGGGAGGCTTGCTGTCAAATGCCTGAAATCTAAGGCCAGATCTACACCTAAGGTTTATTGCAGTACTGTATCACTGCTGTGACTTGTGGGGCACACGACGCATGCAGCTTTCAGTTATGGTCACGCTAGTTCTGCATAATAGTTCCTTGTTTCTTCTGGAATTTCCCAGACTAGGGTTATCACGGCTTTTTTAGTTATTGTGGATCACTACCACAGTACGTGGCTAGTGTGTGCTAAAGTTGTGCTGTCGTTGCCCTCTCAAGGTGTGGCCAGAACAGGCCTGTGGCTCACACCAGCTCAGCTTGTCTGAGCGTGGAAAGCTAAGCAGGGTCAGGCCTGGTTATTACTTGGATGGGAGACCCCTCCTCTAGTTTCCTGCATTGAGCAGGGGGTTGGACCTGATGGCCTTGTAGGCCCCTTTCAACTCTAGAATCTATGAAATCTGGATCTATGAAAAGTGTCATCACTGGAGTTAGCTAGCAATTTTTGAGGGGTGAGGGAAATGAGGTGTGACGTGTGTCTCCCAGACTGGTGGGGGAGAGAGGTGTCTTCCACTTGTTGTTGTGCAGTGGTTTGACTTCTTCCCTGGAAGCTTCTTAATTTATTTATTTTTGTAACCGTGAGCAGGCTGCTTCAGGAAATCACGTTTGGATGCTTTAAAAAAAAAACAAAAAACAAAAAAAATTTCGCTCCTGCACATGTGTGCACCTCTGCATAGACAGCGGACCAGGAAAAAAAAACACACAACCCTGTTGTGAAATGGCTGTTTCCCCTGCATGTGAAAGGCAGTACCCCTAGTATAACCGCCATGGAGTTTGAGAGGGGAAAGGAGTGAGAGGCTTTCCCCCCTTGTTTTAACAGCTGCGTTCACCCCCTTGCCAAAAGAATGGGCAGCTGTAAATTAGCCAAAGGGCATGTCTGCTTAGAAGTAAATCACATTCTCTCCAATGCCCTTACTACCAAGTGTATCACATTGATTCAACAGGAGCCTTGTGCTCAGGAAGCTCAGAATGGGAGGAACACTGCTTTGGGAAATTGCATTTGGGGGAGGGGAGGGGCGCAGTGCACTGATCAGGGCCGGCGCTACCACTAGGCAAACTAGGCGGTTGCCTAGGGCGCGCGGCTGAAGAGGGCGCGGAAACACTGCGCTCCTCTTCGCTGCCGCTGCGCCGCCCCCGCCAGGCCTCCGCCTCCCCACCCTCCTGCCCGCTGCCGCCGCCGCCGCCGCGCCTCCCCCCGCCCGCCCGCCACGCCCGCTCGCCGCTGCGCCTCCCCCGCCCTCCGCCGCTGCGCCTCCCGCCTCCCGCCCGCCCGCTCGCCGCTGCGCCTCCCCCCGCCCTCCGCCGCTGCGCCTCCCGCTGCCCTCCCGCTCGCTGCCGCTGCGCCTCCCGCTGCCATCGCCACCCCCCCAACCCCCCCGTCACCTACCTTCTCCGCGTCGCGTCGCTTCCAGAGCCCCGCCCGCGTTGTTTTGGTGGGAGGAACCAGGGCAACAGGGCTTAAACAGCCCTGTTGCCATGGTTTCCCCCGGCAAAAAACAGTGCGGGGGTCCCATAGCGTCACGTCACTTCAGGAGGAGGAGGAGGAGGAGGCAGCAGCAGCAGCAGCCGCCGCCGCCGCCGCCGCCGCAGCCAGGGCGGGGGGGGGAAGGTAGGTTGGTGGTGGCGGCGCAGGGTGGTTTTTTTTGCTGCTTTGGAGGGGGGGGGCGCTAAATATTTTTTCGCCTGGGGCGCCAAACTGCCCTGCACCGGTCCTGGCACTGATCCTGCTGGATTCATCCTGACCCCATGGGAGGGCGACGGTGGCAGCAGCAGCAGCAGCAGCATCCGCCTTCTCCTTCTTTTTAGTGAGGGGCCGGAAGAGCTTTTTCCTTTCTTTCTTTAAAGATCAGGCCTGCGCTCAGCTCATTTGCACTTGTGCAGAGACAACAAAGCAAAGCAAAAAAAAAAAAAAAAAGAAGCCCTTTCCAAGGGAACACCCAGTTCTACCACTATGGAGTTAGGTGTGGGATGGCAAACCGGGATAAGTGCACTACAGTTAACGAGCGTGTGCCCTGTGAGGAGTGACTGCGGAATGTGAATATAGCAGTACCATTCTGCTAACTTGATGATATACAGTGTTATGTGGATCCACCCTAAGTCTCATCTGGAAAGTCTAGACATTGGCTGGCCACCTTTTCCTTCTTTCAAGAAAACATTCTTGATTTATAAATCTTATTTGTGAGATGTACCACAGCTGCAAAAAGCTACTTTAATTGAGTACATTACAAGGACGGTATAGTCTAATAAGCGCGGTTGATATTCCGACACATGTATCACATCATTTTCCTACACTCTCACCATGTGTTTCCTATTTTGGAACTCTTCCGATGGCATCTCTCACTGGTGGTTTCTGAGCATGCTCAGATTATGACCAGAGAGACTAGGAAACTGTTCCCAATGCCTCTGAGCTAAAACAGGGTGGCCAGGTGATCTCTTTTACAGAGGACTATCCTCTATTACTAATTAAACCTGTCCAATTCTGGTTTAAAGATAAAGAACTGTAAGAACTGTTTATTATTGGTCAAAACTCTATAATTACTGTGCCAATTAATAACAGGCTTCTACTCCCTGTCTGCTAGAATTTGGCATGGGCCTGAAGATGTGGCTGTTTTGACACTGAGGTGTGCTAACTTACACACACACACTGACAACTGGTTAATTTAGACTAGAGTGCTTTTATTAAAGAACGGTACATATACACCTCTTGTACTTTGTACAGAAATAGAAAGAAATGAATTAAACTTACACAAATCTGCTGGCAGAGGCTCTGTCTCCTCCCTGAAGACCTTTGCAATGGACCATGAAGAAGTACTCTCTGAGTCCGGATAGAAGGCAGGCCTCACCCATAATGTAAAACTTCCTTTTGTATCCTAAGTCCTATGCCAGCTATTATGCTTATTGCCATAATTGGAAACTATGTTTTAAGCTTGCTGATGGGTTATCATAAGCTGGTCTAGCTACCTCTCAGCCTCTTTCTCTATATCTGGGTGCCATCCATTTATACTAGCATTGCTGCTCATGTCTTGTTTACTCCAAAGTTCTTCAGAAAGTCCCCAGATTTCTCAACTGGCATCTTCTGGCTGTATCCTGCAGTTTGCCTGTTTGTCAACTCTCCCAGTGGAGCAACAACCACAAGCTATTCCTGCATATTTATCTCTTTCTCAAGGTTGAAATGACCCTGCTAACTAACCAACAGTTCCCGAAATACACTCTGGCCCAACTAGGCCCATACAACAAACTTTGGTTCTCTTAGCTCTCCAGCTATACCTATCTCTGTTATCTATGCTGTGCCCATTTGTAAGCAAAAACCTTTATGGCGGGTTTTATACATCCATTGCCTTCAATAAGCTCTGTTACATTGCAGTTTATGTTTCTTACGCTTCTGCCCATCAACAGTTAGCACCTGGACAACAGACTGAACAGGCAGGCACACAGGTCACCTGATCTCAGTCTTCTACACTATGGTGAGATGTACTGTATTTCTATTTAAAGTACAGTAATACCTTGGATTGCAAGTAACTTTGTTTGAGAGCAAGACTTGGATTGCAAGTAACTTGGTTTTGCAAGACAAGCAAATTTTTAAATATTTATTTATTTATTTTTTACTTGATATACAAGCGACGTCTTGCAATACAAGTACTGTAGTATGGCTTAAATTAAAAATCTCTGTACAAATTTTTTGGGGGGGATTTCGTTTTGATGTTAGAGTGTTTTGGATTACAAGCACGTTTCCAGAACGAATTATGCTCTCAATCCAAGGCATGACTGTATAATAAATTTGCATCTATACATATAAATTAGCATATGCATATTTTATGCAAATCACGATCCTCTTTTGTCCCATTTTTAGGGGGGGGAGTGTTTCCTCTTTTTTGGTGATTCATACAGCACAAAGCCAGTTCAGAATGAGGGAAGGCTTCCTGCTTTGGCTTGTAAGAATGCCATGTAACCAATCAGATTTGGTCCACTGATTATATCATGAAGTCAATTCAGAGTAAGAGCAGGAAGCATTGCCCTCACTCTGACTGAGCAAACACTGAATGAACAAACACCTCTTTCCATGTCCTTCTCTGTTGGCAGCTTGTGAAAGCTTTCACAAAAAGCTTTTCACCTTCCCATTTTATCTCAGCTCTATCCTAATTCCAAACCACATACCAGCTTTTCTTCATTGCTATCTGTTCATTGCATCCCACTGCTCTGTCACTACTATCAGTAACATCTGCTCTTGGCTAATAGTGTCAGAACATCTGAAATGATATTCCATTTCCCCCAAGCTCTCTTAATATCTCTTTCTAAGCCATGCTTGAACTCTGCTTATTACATAGTAGGGACTCCTTCCATGCTTTGCAAGATATAATAAAAAAATCAAAGCACTTGTAGTACTTTCATGCTGGTAAGCCCAACATGTTATTCTAGGCCAGGGTTTCTTAAAATGGATAACAGGTCCCAAAACAGCCACAATGAAAACAACTGTCCTGTATGTGTTGCATACAAAGATCCACCAGATGGCAGCATGGAATACTTTTTGCGCTATATATTCCACACTTGGCAAATGCTTAGGATGGAAAGCAATGCTCAATGACATTTTTCTGAAATATAGCATTTTCAGAATGCTAAAATTAAGCAAGAATAATTTCCTGATATCCACATGACCTGATCCTGATGTTTTATAGTTTTTAACAAAGTGGTTGGATGCAAGATGACCATGTCCCCTTTGAGTAAAAAGCTGCTCTAACACTCCAGTAATTTTTGGCAAAGGCTGGAGTCAACATGTCTTCTTCTTGTAACAGAAATCTGCTTCTAGTCCATATCATCATTTATGGGTAAAGGAACCACTGGTTAGGGAAGAGATTGCTAGGTGTGAGAATAATGCCCCTTTCTATACAAATGAAGCCTGAATATTGTTGTAACAACTATCATCCGGTCACAAATATCCCCTTTTTGGGCAAGGTGCTTGAGAGGGTGGCAGCGGTCCAGCTCCAGGATCTATTGTATGAAACAGATTATCTAGACCCATTTCAATCCAGGTTTAGACTGAGGAAATAGTCATTTTGGTGCTATTTCTGTGAGTAACCATCCCAATTTTTAGAGATGAAAATAAAAAGCCAGGTAGAGGCCTTTCCATGAGAGGGCAATTTGTGTCCCTGTGGATTGGGCTCACTGAAATGTTTCCGTTTGCAAGGGCTATTCTTCATTGTGCATAAAATGCTATAACCATATTGCACTGTCTCCATTTGCTCTTGCTTGTGAGATATTAATGTGAGAGATAATATATTGGCCAGAATCGATACTTCCCTGAGTTAGTAAAGATCACCATCCATCAGCCCCTGCTTTCATTTGATGAAATCCTCTTATGTCACTTTTACTTAGACTGATGAGATCACAATACCCCCTTTGTTACATGATAGATGGGGTTGGCTTGAAATATTGCCCTGTAAATTAGTACCTCTGGACCAAGAACTGTGAGATTCCCCCAATGGCTGCCAAGAGGACTCACCAAACATCATAATAAAGCACAGTAAGTTCTAATGAGTTAATTAATTTAGAGTTTGATTTTTGCTGCACTTATGCAGCAGTCATATAATATCTAAACAGAAGAGTAACATAAACTCTGTTCGATGGTTACCCAAGATGCACAAATGCCCTACACATAGTACCCAACTAGATATTATTAGGGGGGAAGTGGGGGTTGCGTATCATAAGCACTAATAGGAGACCTAGAGGGCATTTGCAGGAGAGATCAGTGGGAGAGAAGAGCATGCGTATTGCGTAACCCTTCCCCACTCACCGTCTCTTCCTTGAACATCTCACCCCAGTTTGCTTTACATTGATTTTTCCTCATCCAGGCTCTGTAACCAAAAGTCACTGGGGAAAATTAGCCTTGGAGAAGGTGTGTGTGTGTGTGTGGAGAAGAGATTTACAATACATAATTGACAGGGTTATGTCCCTCCCCTCCCCCCCACTCATTAGCAGTTCTGGCCCTGCAGCATGGGGTTGAGAGACCATGTGTTTGCTAAATTAGAGAGCCATCCTATAGTCCCTGGGTGAGCATTCCAGGGACCATAGGACAGCTCAGAAAACCCATCTGAGGTTGGAGACATTGCTCCGACCTCAGAAAGGGGAGTGTCGACCCCAGACCACTTCTGCTCACAGCCGGCGCAGAGAGAACTATGCCTGCTGCCTCTCCGAGGTCGGAAAAGCAACCTCGGAGGAGGAGGAAAGGGAGTGTTCTGGTGAGCAGTGATGGGAGGATGCCAGAGAGGCCAGAATGCAATTTATCCTGCACTTCCTCCAGCCTCCTCCCCTCCCGCTACAAAGCACCCTTGCTAGATGAGCTGAAAAGCCTGTCTAGCAAAAATCAGGAAAGATGAAGGATGGGGAGATGAAGATCTCCTCCCGCCCTGCCAGCTTCTGCCCAGCAGGGCACAGGAAATTCAGAATCCTCCAAGTTCAGGAGCTTCCAAGCAGCGAGGGTGCAACTGATAGGATTGCACCCTTAATGTCTAGTCTAGCCTTCAGTGAGGTCCTTAGCACATCCCCCAAATGATAAATACTAAGTCAAAGAAGAGAATAAGAATCCTTTCAGAACGTGACGGGCTCTACAGTTCAACCTCATGTTACCTGCTCTTTATTTTAATCTCTAAAATTTGTGGTGCCCCCTCGTCAAAATAGCACTAAAATGAATATTTCCCGGTAAATATGATCTGGGCATTCCCCCCACCCCCCATTTGTTGTTGTTGTTGTTGTTGCTATGGCAGTCTGGCTGAAGCTACACCCTTCAGTGACTTCTCTGGATCAAACCTGATTCATACTGTTTTGTTTGTGTTATGGAAAACTGGAACAGACAGTGCAGGATCAAGACTCAGAATGTCAATTTAGGCTGCATTATTAGCACCGTCTTAAGTTTTTCAAATGATTTCGAATATAGGTGCAACTGTGGTTCCACATATTTGGTCTGATTTCTGGAAAGAAATGTTGGGTTAAAGACACACACACACCCCACCACCCTTGTGCAAATACGGTACTAGCGATGAGCTTTCTTTAAAGGCATGAAGATGATGACTGATATTTTTCAAAAGTTTTGTCTGAGTTCCATCTATTTAAACTTAGAGGTAATTTGGAGGGCCACTTTCAGAGTGACTAACACACACACACACACACACACACACACACACACACACACCTCACGTTGTGAACCATTTGGTACATTGTAAAGTAGTTATTGTGCATACAACAAATACCAGAGGAAATTACAGAGCACCTTCTCTTAAACATAGAAAATAACCTCAATTGCTTGAAGTGGAGAAAGCAATAAATACAATGTGGCCCAAAAAAAGTCGTACACCATAGGGTAAAGTACATCCTGAGATACCGATGGATGGATGCTGCTGTTTTCGAGCTAATATGCCCCTGTTGCATCATTTGCTGTTCAGTGACATTGAAGTATCTGGAAACAACCAGCCTGGATTGAATGATGAATGATGCTGCGCAGCTCGAAGGTTCAGCTCTTTCTTTTTTTAGCCTGGCAATTTGGCAGGGCTTTGTTCCAAACAAGTTTACTGCTGTTCCCAAAGAGCATCAGACAGGGTTCAAGGTGAAGAAAAGTTGCAAGGACTTTTCTCCTCCTTCACTGTTGATTCCTTTTGTACCTATGCCACAAGACTTTTGCCTGGCACCCCTCCAGGCTCCAGATGGTTTGGACAATGACTCCCATCATCCCTGACCAGGCTATGCCTATGCTGGCAATGTGGCAGGGCTTTGTTCCAAACAAGTTTACTGCTGTTCCCAAAGTGCATCAGACAGGGTTCAAGGTGAAGAAAAGTTGCAAGGACTTTTCTCCTCCTTCACTGTTGATTCCTTTTGTACCTATGCCACAAGACTTTTGCCTGGCACCCCTCCAGGCTCCAGATGGTTTGGACAATGACTCCCATCATCCCTGACCAGGCTATGCCTATGCTGGCAGGGGCTGATGAGAGTTGTATTCCAAAACATCTGGAGGGGAGCCAGGTCGGGGGAGGCGGTTTGCAAATGGTTTGCCCAAATGGATAGAGTTCGGTTGGGAAAGGCTGTGCTGAGGAATGCCCCGCTCATGTGAATCATGTGACGTAAAACTCCCATGATCCAGTTTTTCAGATAGCTAGAGCTCATGTGAATTTAATGTGCAGGTCTGAGAGGCTGCAGCTCAGTGGCAGAACACATACTTTGCATGCAGACGATTACAGAGGAACTACCTCATACTGATCTCAGGGAGCAGGGCTGAGATGGACCCCTGCAGGAAACTCTGGGGAGCAGGAGCAGACCATGATGAGCGAGAAGTGAATGCGTACATCCCCCTTCCCACAGCTGCCCCCTTTGGACCAGTCCCAATATAACACCTTACTTTCATCGGATAATCCAGAACTGGCTTAGGTTTGATACATACGAGTGACACAGCTGGTTTCTGCTTCCCACATTGCCGTATCCCACCCTGCTCTCATGACCTTTGGAACATGGGATCATCTTCAGTGGGGTAGTGTTAGCTCCATGGCAGAGTATGTGCATTGCATTTAGAAGGTCCCAGGTTGAACCCCGTGCCTTTCCTTCTGAAAGGATCTCAGGTAGCACAGCTCAAAAAACCCTCTGCCTCGATCCTTGGGGAGCTGCTGCCAGTCAGAGTAGGCAGTCCCAGGCAATGATCTGAATCTGTACAAGGCAGCTTCACGCGTCCAGGTGTACCAGGTGGCTATTGCCTAGTATGGACAACCAACCTTGTGTGCATTTCACACGTGTAGTCGCAACCCCATCATCTTCTGCAGGAAAAAATGATTAGGGAACATCCCTTCCCACTGGAGGAAAATCCAGATGGGCCTTGCCTGTCATCTTTGGAGCCCTCCTCCTCCCGCTACCCAGTCCCCCCTTCCCTTGTGGGCAGGAGAGGTCTGGAGGGGTGCAAGTAGAGTCGAGTTGGGGGGGGGGCTGCTGCTTGAGGTGGACTGTACCTTGGTTCTATTGTGAGAATTGTGTGAATGATTGCCCCACGCATCCCTACGTACACTGCCTGAGCTGCTGATGTTGTCGTAGGTTGTTCCTATGTGAACCTGGTAATCTCATCCTTCAAAGATTACCGGAGCTTGCCAAAGGGAAATATGCAAAGACTCCACTTCCACAATGAATGAAGCAGGACTGAACAGGGGGGGCTGACAGCAATGAAGAGGTAAGCAGCTTCTCATATTGGTTTCTTATACAGCTCTGCTTCTCATATTGGTTTCTTATACTGACTAAGCCAGGAATACTGGCTTAGGTGATGAGCTGCACCTTGTCTTACCGAAGGCGAGAGCTTGTGTTATATGAGTCCAAGATCTTCTTCTTCATCTTGTTTTTTTGTTTTTCAGAGGGTCATTCCTGCAACTTTAATTGAGACAGTATTTTAATGACTGATATACCCTTCATGTTTTTCAGTGGATTCTTCAGAGCCCATCCTTATTAATGTGTCAACACGTTTTCGCTTTCTCTCCAACTCCAGATGGTGACACAGGGCATTTCTTACTTTAAAATTAAGTTCCTCTTTTCTTTTTTCTTTTTTTTAATGAAACAATAATAAAGCAACTATGAATCTTCTGTTAACACCACTACTTCAAAAAACTCAATACCTTTCTTCCAATGTTGTTAATAAGGTGGCAACCAAATAGCAAGGATGGTGTGAAAAATATACCTTGACGTGTGTCGTTCGAATAAAGGAGGGGGCATCATGGGACATGGTTTTCTTTTTTATTCAAAGATTAAAGTTTTCTGGACTCCCCCTGCCCACCACTCACATACGATGTAATCAGGTTCAGGGCACATTTGGATGCTATCAGCTTTCTCCCATCATTGCCAGTCTGGGTTCCCTGTCAGGGCAGGATGGTTTTGACTAGCACTGTGCTGGATTTTCCAATCTATTTATTTTCGACCGTTCATTGGTGGGGAGGGCCAAAAAGAAATTGCGCCTGAAAATCGTGGAAAGGGGTGAGAATTTTGGAGAAATTTCTCTGGGTGCAGGGCATCAGAGCCTACCTTACTGTAAGGAGGTGGCTGAGGGGTGTGTGTGCGCTTCCCCCCCCCCTTTGTGCTTGTAGCCTCTCTGGCTGCTTGAGCTTCTTGAGTCAGAGGACAGAACATCATGTATGAAGTGGTCATCCTGGGGAAAAGCTCTAGTCCATGACAGATTATGTCACACAATAAAGAGCCAGTGTGGCGTAGCAGTAAGAGTGTTGGACTGGGACTCGGGAGATCTGGGTTCCCGCTCAGCCATGAAACTCACTGGGTGACTTTGGGCCAGTCACTGACTCTCAGCCTAACCTACCTCACAGGGTTGTTGTGAGGCTAAAATAGAGAGGAGGATTATGTAAGCCGCGTTGGGTTCCTTGCAGAAAA
This sequence comes from Shinisaurus crocodilurus, assembly GCA_021292165.1. Taxonomy (NCBI): domain Eukaryota; kingdom Metazoa; phylum Chordata; class Lepidosauria; order Squamata; family Shinisauridae; genus Shinisaurus; species Shinisaurus crocodilurus. Next base: position 215,854,803 of record CM037877.1, on the reverse strand, counting down.
AAAGGTGGGGTATAAATATAATAAATGAATATAATAAATATAATAAATATAATAATAATAACAACAACAACAACAACAGAGGACTTAGCCAGAACTTCCTCCCTTGCGGCTTCCCTGTGCCGTTGCCTGCTGAGTGCCTGAAAGCTGAGCAAGGAGTTGTTATTCTTATTGTTGTTGTTAAAAGGACTTTTAATAACAACAAAGCAAATCCAAAAATGCCTCTCTCTCAGCTTTCGGGCACTCAGCAGACAGAAGCGCAGGGAAGCCAAAAGGGAGGAAGTCCTGATAAAGTTCTAGGGGGCTTTCCAAGAAAAGAAGCTCTAGCAGCTGGAGAGGCTGCAAGAACAGAATGGGGTAAAAATGGTAAAAGGAAGAGGACCCTGCCCCCCCCCCAGCCACCACCTTAGAGTCAGGACCGGTGCAGGGCAGTTTGGTGCCCTAGGCAAAATTATATTTAGCGCCCCCCCTCTCGTGCCATGGGGGGGGCTCCGGAGCAAAGCAGCTGGGAAACGCCTGCTTGCCCAGTGACCCCCTGCCCGCCCGCCCTGGCCGCCGCGTCCAAGCCTGCCTCCCCGTCCGCTGGTCCCGTCGCGTCCTTCCGGCGTAGAGGAAGTGACGCGACAGGACCCCCGCGCTCTGTTTTTGGCCGGGGAAACCAGGGCAACAGGGCTGTTTAAGCCCTGTTGCCCTGGTTCCTCCCGCCAAAACAGAGCGCGGGCAGGGCTCCGGAAGTGGCGAAGGCGGTGGAGAAGGTAGGTGGCGGGGGGGGTCTGGCGGCTGCAGGGGGGCTGCGGGGGGTGGCGGGGGTCTGGCGGCTGCGGGGGGCTGTGGGGGTGTGGCGGGGGGTCCGATGGCTGCAGGGGCTGCGGGGGGTAAGGCGGGGGGTTCGGCGGCTGCGGGGGTGTGGCGGGGGGGTCCGGCGGCTGCGGGGGGTGGTGGCGGCAGCGGCGGCGACTCGAGCGGCACGGAGAACGCTCCGAGCCAGGAGCGAGCCCCGAGCCAACTCCAGGCTCAGCCCCACCACTACTTATCCAGTACAGGGCAGGAGGATCAGCGGAGGCCCGGCGCCCGCAATCCCCCCGCACTGACCTGGTGGTGCCTTTGTCGGGGAGGCGGGCGGACGGGGCAGGAGCACGCCGGCAGTGAAGAAGAGTCAGCCGGAAGGAGCGCAGCATTTCTGCACCCTCTTCAGCCATGCGCCCTAGGCAACCGCCTAGTTTGCCTAGTGGTAGTGCCGGCCCTGCTTAGAGTAATGTAAGCACTGAAGCCCTGTGCCCTGAGAAATTTCTCCAAAGTTCTCAACATGCCAATAAAAGAGGCAGAAAAACAACTGCCTCTTTTGCAGGGAAATGAAGAAGTTGTGAAAGGGCAGGTAGGGTTTCAGCACAGCATACTTTTGACCTCTGTGTAGACAGAGATGATTAGGTGCCATCGCTCCTCATTTTGATCTTTCTGCGGTAATAGCAAGGAACTACATCAGTGGTGGGGCACGTGTGGCCATCCAGATGTTGCTGGACTGCAACTCCCATCAGCTCTAGCGAGTATAGACAATGGTGAGGGATGATGGGAGTTACAGTCCAACAACATCTGGAGGGCCACACATTCCCCAATGCCTGAGCTACCTCATGGACTCTTCCTATATGGTGTAGGATTAGGGTCTAGGATTTTTGACATCACCTAGGATTTCTGGCATTCCTCAACCTGGTTCTCTCCAGATATTTTGGACTTCAACTGCCATCAGCCCCAGCCAGCATGGCCAATGGTCAGGAATTCTGGGAGGTGTAGTCCAAAACATATGGAAGACACAAGGTTGGGAATGGCTGACCTAGTTAAGGCTTGGTAAGGAGCCTTTGTACAGCAACTCTCATGCCACTTATGTAGGTACTGTCTGGTAGAATAGATGCTGTGCCAGTTTTATTAAAAGAGCCTGACACAACCACTCCCCCCCCTTTTTAATAAGTCTAGCATTGCCCAAGGACAATTGATTGTAGATGGAACATTTGGTCAAAGCTTGGGAGTACTATGCTGGTGACTTCTTCTTTTGAGTTCAACCTTCCTATTTTGGACAGCAAGGTATCTGCTAAGGCCAGAAAATGAACCACAGTGCTGTATTTTCATAGTGGTAGTAGCACAGTGGAAAGCCAAAAGATATGTGTCATTATGTCAACAAACTTGTCTGCCTTAGAACAGTGTCCCCAGTGCTCCTATCCATCATGTAAATGTCTTGCAGAAACAGACTCCTGGATTCTCTTTGTGTACTTGCTGTCACTGCTATGGGAAGTAATGGTCTGAAATCATTCACACCATTAGTTTTAATGGATTAGAACAGTGTCATTTAAGGTAAGGTACAGGTGTGAGTGTGCTTGCAGAGTGCACCTCTACCCAAATGCCATTGGTTTGTGTTACCTGGGGGGGGGGGGAACCAAGCAAAAAACACTACATTTCTCCATCACCTTGGGGAACAAAACTGATGCATTTTCCAGTTGTCCCCACTGGAGGTCAGTGGAACATTGTTTACCATTGTTTGCTAGAACAAAGGAATTGCAAAACAGTGACATTTCAAGGGTGAATATATATCTTTTTCAGGGTCTTTGTTATTGTACATCTACAGATAATTCTGTAAATTGTCCATAATGCCTAATTTTAATGGTCACCATTCCATGGTTTATGGGACATTAAATCAGTATTTGCTTTATTGGCAAAATTACTTATTTATATGCACAGAAGTGCTGGAAAAGATGCCTTATTGTACCCTTTAGGTGCCTGGGATATAACATAATAATATGCAGAGTACAGTAGCATAATTTAAAATAATTCTCTAAAGTCAGGAATGCTTGGGCTCCTGCCCTCTATCACTGGTAATGACCTCCCAGGTTTTGAGCCTGGTCCTCAAGAAAGACGGCCTCTCATGACTGATTCAACAGCAACAACAGACTTGAAAATGCCTGTAACCAGTTGATGAAACTAGCATTGCAATATTTTGTGGTTGGAGCCAGCGTGCTGCTGACGGCGTTCTGGGGTGCAAGTTGTTTGAGATCTTATATTTGCAAAGGACAGACACTATTAAAAAAGAAAAAAAGAGATTTGCTGATGAGGCTGACATCAGCTTTGCTATTGGGGATACCGTACATCACCATTGCCATCAACAACTACTACCACCACCTCTAGGACTACAACAGCCATCTCCAGGAAAAAAAAAAGGAAAATTCTACCCTCATCTCCCATTCTGGCTATGGTGAATGGGTAGAGCACTGGAAATGGTGGATCATCTGTCACATGACTTCCCACCCAGAAGTGCTCTTTAAGGCAGCTGGGGGTAAAGAACTAGAGAAGGTTCTAGTGATGAAGCTAAGCAAGTGGCCCCTTCTAAATACATTAGCTGACGGAATATAAATTTACAATTTATGGAGGCTTCTTTCTAATGTCTTGTAAACATAAAATGTATTAGATACATATTGTACATTCTGTTCCCATTCTATGCAGTTAAGAGCAAGCAAGTAGAAATTAATTAACTCCAATGAGGTTACTTCAGGTTTACATCAACACTATGGTGAACAGAAGGTAGAATTGTTCAGCAAACAGTCTGGAGGTCTTATTTGTACATGAATAAACACTGAATGCATTTCTAAGGAATCAAAATCTTGTGTCTATCTCAGCATTATCCCCATTATCTAATGAAACTTTGGCTTATTTCTGCTAAACAATTCTTGTCTGAATGTTAACCCTGTCTCCTGCTTCTGAGCTTTTAGAGCTCAGGTGAGTTAGAATTTTTCACCAAGTTAAACAGGATTGTTGATTTGAGGGGGGGGGGGATACATCAATGATTCACAAGATGCTCCAGTATTAGGCCATGCCTGCTGATCCGATGGTGAAAGATATCTGCTTGAATGGATCATGCTCAGAGACACTCCCTAGCCAGCCAATGGGAGAAGAGATAGGCAATCCTAGCTAATCTATTATAATAAAAGAGGATATGTGTCTGTCTTTCTGTCTGTCTTTCTGTCTGTCTGTCAGGCATAGCACCAAGACGGTGAAACCTAGACACCTAAAACTTTGCATTCATATTAAGGGGACCTCAAGGTTATTTTGTTTTAAAAATGAATGATTTAATTTAAATGTGTCCATGTGGTTGACTGATGCAGTTAGCCACTTTAGCCACTAGGGATAGACTTTCCTAATCAGTGCATAGCTTTGCAGTCCATACAGTTTGGGCCCAGGGGAAATTAGTAGCCTGAGAGAGTTATATGCCTGCCCTCCCCTCCCTGCTGTGGGGCAGGCCCCCCTCAGGGGAATGAAGTGGACAGACCCCTCCCTCAGGGGGCTACAAAGGTGCACCATGGCAGAGGCCATGCCTAGGCTTCCAGTGGGCATGGCTTCACTCAGGTGGGGCAGGCACAATGTCTCCAACTCTGACAGCTCTTTAAGTTTGCTTGAAGTCTTCGCTATATATCAAACTAAGGGCCATTCCAGCCTGTGTTAATCTGGGTCCCTTTGCTAGTGTACAGTGTGGGAGAGCATCCTTCCAAGACACAAAGACTGCTTCTGAAATCATTCTGAATGCACAATTAATCACTGTGCATGAATAAAGCATATTAGGGAGTGATAGTGATATATGCTGGCTGAATACAACACTGAAGCCATGTCTTCTATTGTGTTAGCTGTTACAGTTACCTGGCTTCTTAAATCTAGAGAATGGGTAAAATAGCTCTAAAAGGGACAGCCAAGTGAACTGACAGTTTCAATATCTTTGCAGAATAGGAGAAAATAGTATCTGGAAAAAGATGCTAGTGGCAGCAGGCTGCTGAGAGATTGTTTTCCATTAGTAAGATTCACATCTCATGTATTACCATCCAGAGCTGAACCTTGGGAGAGAAAACTATTTCCAAACTCCACCCATGCTCAACTTGAGCCCTGGTAAAGGTGGTTCTACATGGGTGATAAAGTATTTATGGAAGTATGAAGATGCCATAGATGTGGAGAAATGAAGCGCTAGGGTTGGCACACATGTTCAGCATCTGCAGTGGCACACATGCTCAACTTGAGCCCTGGAAAAGGTGGTTCTACATGGGTGATAAAGTATTTATGGAAGTATGAAGGTGCCATAGATGTGGAGAAATGAAGCGCTAGGTTGGCACACATGTTCAGCATCTTGTATTTTGCAGCTCCGATTTGCACAGTGGTACGGAATTAGGCATGTTTGCTTTAGAATGTGAACGGGAAAAAAATCTTCCCCTATCCCTAACCCCCCCCCCCTGTATTCCGACTTGTTTGTGTTCTTCTTAGGGATAAGGGAGATAATTTTTTTTCAGTTCACATTTTAATGCAAACATACCTGATTTCGAACCACTGTGTGAACCGACATTCACTTATCCTTTGATATTCACACTTCTCCAAATTTTGCAGTAGAGTTCTCAATTAAAAAAAATAATGCATACAGAAACGCATATATTAGGGGAAATAACATTAAAATGCATTATATGAGGGAAACTGCTTGCAAAAAAACATGTATATTAGGCAAAATACATACAAAAATGCATGTATTAGGAGAAATGTGCAAAAAGTGCGTATACATTTTTCATGTGAACTTTAGAAATAAATTCTCAAATTGGGGGTGAACCAAATTTACGACTGCAAAAATGAGAAACGGAGAGTAACTGAAATGGACAGATTCATCTGGCCCTAGTAACTGATAAGGCCTCAGGACTTTGGGAACTGCCATACACATTTCTGTCCTGCTCTCACCTGCAGAAACTTGTAAAATTCAGCCCAGCTAACCTCCTTTGAAAAGCTGTTCTTTGGGAACCGGATGGGTAAGTAGTTACACAAATGATGTACAGTAACACCTTGGATTGCAAGTAACTTGGTCTGAGAGCATTTTGCAAGACAAGCAATTTTTTAAAATAAATTTTGACTTGATAAACAAGCGACGTCTTGCAATACAAGTAGTGTAAGGATGTAACCGCTCGCTTTCGAGCGGGCATAGCGGGCCAAAATCAGCCCCGCTCACGCCAGCCAGAGACTTGCTTTGATATAAGAGTGTTTTGGATTACAAGCACGGTTCCGGAACGAATTATGCTTGCAATCCAAGGTATTACTGTATAACCAAGCAGCTTGTCATTTGTACACCTACATCTCTTTGTTAGCCAGGCTCAGGGTCAATTTTTAAATAATGTAGTAACCAAGTGGGCAGATAGAAGCTTTCCTGCCCTCTGCTTTCAAAGGGGGGGGGGAGAGAATGCATGGGATTGTAAGCCAAGTAACTCTTATGTTCAGTGGATAATTTGGGATCACTTCAGTAACAGATTCATCCTGAATATCAGCTTAAACACAGGAACCTACAACAGTACATGCAACCCTAAATCATGGTGTATAGATCAATGCATTATTTAAAATATTGTGAGGCTGCTTTGGAAGAGGCTTTTTTGCCTGAGATTCATCTATAATATGCTAGGACAACTTCCCCGCTATGATGATGTCCAAATGTATTGGACTACAACTCCCTTCACCCACAGCTGGCTACGGATGTTGGTAGTTGTAGTTCAACATGTCTGGAAGGCTCCAGGTAGAGAAAGGCTGTGCTAGGCTCAAGAAACACTCAAGTAAGCATTGTCAATTTATTTATTTATTTATTATATTATATTATACCCCACCTTTTTTCCTGCAAGGAACCCAAGGCGGCTTACATAGTCCTCCTCCTCTCCATTTTATCCTCACAACAACCCTATGAGGTAGGTTAGGCTGAGAGTCAGTGACTGGCCCAAAGTCACCCAGTGAGTTTCATGGCTGAGCAGGGACTAGAACCCGGATCTCCCGAGTCCCAGTCCAACACTCTCACCACTACACCACAATGTGCAACTTCTTAAAACAACACCACAACCTTGGCACATACTTAAATCTCTCCCACTAAAATCAGTTGGTACTGAAATAGTTGCTTCACTGAATATTCATGTTATTTCAGTCCTGATCAACATTGCCCCATTTTGAGTCCCTGGCTGCTGCTTCTTTTCAGCACCATTTTTCTTTTTCTTCTTTGCCCTTACTATCCTTGGCCTCACTTCTCTTTAATCTGATTGGTTCCAACAATCCATGTGGCTTTTGTTTACAGGTGTCTTCATGTCATCACATCAGATATAGCCCTGTGACATCACTGTGTGTGTGTGTGTCACCAATCATACTAAAGGCACTTGAGGGCAAATGAGACTGCATATGGTAGGGGCAAAGAAGTAGAAGACTAGCAATGGAGAAGAAGCATGGGGATATATGAAAAATTCATTGCAATTCTTTTTTAAATCAGGATTTTACAGAGTTCACACCTTCTGGACCGAACCCGGACTCAGATGCAATCTGCAGTTGAAGAAGTCCATACATTTCCAACCTTGCAGGGTGATTCATGGACCAAAGAAAAGTATTTGACAACATGAATACATTTGAAAAATGCACACGAAAAAAAAAATCATACTTTTGAAAAATGTGCACAAATATGCTTTAATCAATATGAAAAGAATGCATACGTACATTTCAATGTGGTGCACAATTGATGCTTACATTTTGAAAAATAAACATGAAAATATGCATAGAATTTCATGCAAAAAGGAAAAGAAAAAGAAAGCTCGCAGTCTTATACGGACTTGAGCTGGAATGAGCTTTGAGATGGAATACAGTTAACCTCAGCAAGCTTAAGTTTTGCCAGTTCATACGACCCTAGAGGCACGAAAATACATGTAAGTGGGAAAGTATTATTTGCTTAACACAGCTCAACCAGCTACTTTGTCAATGGAACCATATACAGACACATTAAATACTCCCTTCAAATGATCAAGAATACAGCAGAATTCTTTTTAAAAACAACTATAGTTTTAAGAACCTTGAATGCACACTTCTGCCAGCCCACCAGTGGATTTCAATGAGAGAACATGCAATTACAGTTAATTGATCATTTCTGTAGAGAAGAAATTTAGCAGGACTTTTTAATTCATATCTTTCTTTGATAGCTTTTGAAGTTTTAATGTCTGTCAAAAGGCATTCCTTTCCTTTTCAGCTGAATTCTTTTTATTTCACCAGTTCCATTTAAAATGATCTTCCTGTCTACAGTTCCTCCTATTTGCAGGGGGTGGGGGCAGAGGTGGTGGTGAAAGGACATATAGTAGGTTCTGATTTGATATGCATTTCTTCCTGATCTTCGGCATTGTGAAACCACTCACAGTTTTGCAATTAGATGCTAAACTGGCACCAAGGTCATTTTGTACTCATCTGTGACTTTCTAATGGAAGGCACAGATGTCATTAAAAGCCCAGTTCATTCTTGAAAGCACTTTGAACCATGCAAATATCCTAACGCTGGTATCAGGAAAGCCAACTTTAACATTCAGTCGGAACTTTGCTCGAGCCAAATTATGATGTCCTTACTTATGCTAAGTGGTGCCTTTTTGTTATTTAGCCATATATTAGCTCCAAGAACAAAACAAGATCCACAAAAATACTGAATAGAATTCAAAGGGTCTGAAGATGAGCTGATGCTTCTATTGATGAATGCTGTAAGAGCCAGGAATTGGGCACTGGGATTCAACCCAAGCTCCACTGATGATGCGAGAGCATTGTTGTATGCAAGCAGCTGTCCCTAGGCCTTAGCATGATTCAAGCATGTTGTCCAAGGTCAGTCACACATCTCAGACTGGTTGACAGAAGGGGTAGGGGTAATGAGGCAGAAGGATCCTTTCCAGCCCCATAGGCACTGCATAGATGTAGAACAAAGATGTGATTGCCAAATATACATGTAAGATTTTTACATTTTCTCAAAGCACAGTACAGTCGGATGACAAGGATTTTGGGCATGTTCGCACGACACGGGAACCGTGGGGGAGCAGAAGTCCCCTGCAGTTCCCGTGTTGTGTGAACGCTGACCGGGGGTGCCCCCGTGGGACGGCTGCGCTTGGGACGCACGCAAAGTGACCATGGTCGGTAGAGAGGTAAGCCCCTACCGTGCGTGGCCACCCTGCCGTGCGAACAGCGGGTGGCCGTGCCGTGGGGCCCGCACAGAGGCGGCAGGCCAGAGCGGCCAGAGTGGCCTAACGCTCTAGCCTGTAGGGGCAAACGGCCCCTCTGGGCATCCCGGGGGCCCGCCCCTAGCGCCGGGAGGCCCGCACTGCGGTGCGGGGACTGCTGGCTCCACCGGGGTCTGCCCACACACGTGGGGCGCAGGTTGTCTGCGGTACCCCGCCGGACCCCGCGAATTGCCCCGTGGTGCCTCCCCCGCCCGCAGCCTGGGTCGTGCGAACTGGCCCTCTCTGTCCACCAGGAAATTTCCATCCAGTTAAACTGGATATACGTGCCTGAACACAGCTGACTTCTCCACTGAACTGAATGGATAAGTCCACCTTCACAGACCTCCTATGTGTGCATTGGAACCTGTAAGGAACTGCAGATCAGGATATCATATTTAAGGAATTCAAAGTAATGAACTCACATCCCATTGATTTTAATTGCACTTAAGTGTGCACAGCTTTCTTGCAACTTATTTAATTATTTATTTATTTAATACATTTTTATACCTCCCAATAGCCGAAGCTCTCTGGGCGGTTTACAACAGTTAAAACCATAAAATACAATATAAAATAAATATAAAACTTAAAACCACAGATTAGAAACAAACTGCAGAGCTAGCAGCAGAGTTAAAAACAGCTACAAGATTAAAATAATTATGATTAAAATGCCTGGGAGAATAGAAAGGTCTTCACCTGGCAGCCAGAAAGAGTACAAAGTAGCTTGGCCTATTTGATCCACAAATCAAATAGGAGTGAACGACACATATATATTTTTGGTATACATGTGAGGGATGCATATCTTGTGGAGTGTAGTGGTAAGAAGCAAAGAGGAAAGGGATGTAGAAGACAGGAAGGCATTGGTGTGGAGAAAGAATAGCATCTATGGAAGTGGAAACAAAACAGTGTTTGTTGTGGGAGGGAGGCCAGGAATAGCAGAATCAGACTCCTACTGAGGTGTATCAAAGAAGGTATCTAGTGGCCTTTAGAGGTACCAGAGGGAGTGGAGCAAAGAAATCTGTCAGCCAAGACCAGGCAGCCAAACTGGAAGTGAGGACAAGAGTAGAAATTAGGAGCCATTAGCATAGAGAAGTCATTTTTTGTTTTTTGTTTTTAAGCAGGAGTTAGAAGGTGACCATGAAGTATTTATATTTACCTATGGTAAGCAGGAACAAGTGTCTAAATGGGTGTGGGTGGAGCTTAATCAAAGTTAGTTTAAAGAACAAAGCATTCAACAGCTCTTCTTTTGAGCTGAGAATATGGCACAGCGTCAAGGAAATAGAGACTAGCCACAAGGTTGCCAGTTCAAGTTTTGTCAGTCTTAGCAGGAAGACACCATGACCCACTGTCTGGAAGTCCTTCCTTGCATACCCAGCCAGCCCTTCTCCAGTTCCAGAGACTTCCATCACCATCCCCACCTATGTTTCTAAGTTGTGCTCTACAATTGTACGGCTGTACAGGGAGGCTGGTGACTCCTATTTCGGTGGGGCTCCTTTTCCATTGCAGGTTTTTCAGGTTGTATTTGAAGCTTCATAGTAGCTATCCATGGTGCTGAACTTTCAAGTTCCCCAGGAGCACATGGATAGCTCTATGAGCTCGAATAAGCAACCTAATGGAAAAGGATCCCCACCGAAACAGGAGTCACCACCAGCCTCCCCTGACTATACCTTCATTGTTTTTGCAGTGTGGAAGATCTTGGTTATGAGCCAACACATCCACAGGGCCCAGCACATGCATAATTTCCCAACCTTACTAATAAGCATCCTGTAAATACCAAAGGATATATTTTTTTAAAGTCACTTGTTGCAATGTGATACTGAGGAAGGGGTTGGGGATGGGGGAATGTCTGCAATTCAGGAATGACATTTGGAAAGTCCCACATTGTACATAAATGGGCATTTCCCTGAACTGGTCTTAAAATTTGATTCATTTAAAACTACAGTAAGCCATCTTTAGGAAGGAAATGCATTTGAATAATAATTTTAATTTGTGGAATTTAAATGACAATTTCCACTCAAAGATATTACAAACTACTATCTTTTATATTTGCCCCCAATATTTCCAATTCACCCACCCACCGACACACCCACCCACTTATTCACCCAACATGCTTGACCTCCAGCAGCTCGCCTCACAATTCCCCTCTTTAAAATCTTCTCTTTAATTGCTTGCATTTAATGCCCTGAAGTTCTGGGAGAGAAGATACCGAAGCCTTGATTTTATTTTCCCAAGGAAGCAATTACAAAACTGGGTTAATATGAAATCAAGTTGTTTGTAAATGCAACTGTTTAAAGTTTACCTCTGGGGAAATCATGCTAAAATAGGGCATTCTCTACCACTTGGATCTTTGCCAGTCAGCCAGCACCATCTATGCTATAAATCAGATCATCAATTACAAGCTATCTGGAGAACATGGCACATGCATTTAATTGAACATGTTTAGCCAGAGAGTTTTTAATAATAGGATGATTCTTGCCTTTGTTGGAGACAATGCTGTAGTTCACTTCTCCCTTAGAAAATGAGATGCAGCAGGTTGTGCCTCATCATCACAGATGTGGTCATACTTTTCAAACAGAACATAACAATCTCATGCAGAAGAAAATGCATGTATTGTATTTATGATGGGCATGGGACAAAAAGACTGGGCAGGGATTTCATTGTTGTAGGCATCAGGATCCTCATGGAGCCCATGTACCTGTGCTGTCATATGGCAAGAATGTCTAAGGCAGAGGTGGGGAACCTTTTTCAGGCCGAGGGCCAAATTGCAAAATGGAAAAGGTCTCAGGAGCCACATTCCATATGTGGGCAGGGCCAAAAGCAGAGTGGACGGGGCCACATGTGATTATCAAGTCTACTCAGAAGTAAGCAGGACAAGATTTCTGCATGTCTACTCAAAAGTAAGTGGGACTGAATCACTCAGCAGCACTTTCAAAGAGCATCCCAAATGCCAAGTCTACTCACAAGTAAGCCAGTCTCCTGCCTGCAAAATGCACAGATCAAAATCTTTATAACAGCTCAGTTAATTGCAGGGTAATTAAAGGTTAATTGCCTTTAAATACCCTCTTATCTCTGATCAGTGGTAACAGAAAAAGAGGCTTGTAGGCCAGATGGGGAACCCCAGGGGGCTGCATTTGGCCCATGGGCCAGAGGTTCCCCATCCTTGGCCTAAGGGTATGGAAAGGAAGGTCATGTGGCTTTTCCTTCACAGAAAGGGTATACAAAAGGGTAAGAGAAAAGTTGCATTGCTGAGGTGAACTGGAACTAGGGCTTTTTTGAAAGGGGCAGAAGGGTCTCTGGGAAGGAAAGGAGGTGCCCACTTTCAATTTCATTTATCATATTAATATCCCACCATTCGTCCAAGTAGCTCAGGGCATTGTAGTTAGATACAGGGCATTATTTCAACTCATCCTCACAAGTTACATTTGGTTAAGAACACAGGGGGGGTCCTGCTGGATCGGACCAAGGGTCCATCCAGCTCAGCATATTTTTTCCTGAGGTGGCCAAACAGATGCCTCTGGGAAGCCCACACAAGCAGGATGTGAAACAATAGCACTATCCCCCAGCAACTGTATGCAGAGGCATATTGCATGTGGCCATCATGACTCATAGCCATTGATAGGGATGTCCCCAATGCCACCCATTGAGCTTCGTGTATGATAAGGACAAGACCAAGGGTGCTTCCAGTCAGAGGGCTCCTAGCACTACCACTCAAAAGTGCTCCTTAACAGATTTTGTTGTGGAAAGAAAAGAAGATGGAAGTAATGGTGGGGAAACACAGGATGGTGACAAATGGAAGACTATGGGCCAAAGCAGACACTATTTATTTATTTATTTATTCAGCTACATCTTTTGTTCTTTTTTACTCTCATGTAAGCACAGAGACCCTGGTCCCAATGAGGAACCTAAGATGGGGAAGGAGGGGGGGGGCTTTAGCCCACCCCACTACAATCCCAATCCAGATTGTGGTCCCCACACCTGCAATTTATACTGCCATACAGTGATCCATTAAAGCAAATGAGGCAGGGTGATCGCACAGTAAGAGCCTTGTCTGGAAGCACCCAAAGGCCCAAAGTACACGTTACTTGTTACTTAAAACAAGTAAAAAAACATGCTAGTGGCTACATGTTTTTTTCTTCCTTACTCTAAAGTATGGGGCTCTGATCAGGATCAGGACCCTAGCATGGTGTGCATGTGTAGGGGGACTTTAACCCTTTCCCCTCTGCTGTGGTGCCCCCCCCCCATGCCTGCAATTTATATTGCATTGCACATTTTGTAGATACAACATGAATATTGTTACTTAGGCTGCAACCCTATGCACACTTACGGAGGTATCCATCCTTTGGGCATCAATCCCATAGGACTGCATCCTTACTTGGAAATCAGTAAGACTTACTTTTCAGTAGACATGTGCAGAATTGTACCATCAGCTATTATTGTGTTAATAAATAATGACAATATTTGGTAATATATTTTGCTTCTATCCTCCTTTTGCTTTGTTCATTATTTAGAAGTACTCTGGCTTCCCACAATCAATTATAGAGTTGTTATTTATTTATTTTTAAATTTGGAGACAATATTACTTAATGTTTCCTAATTTTTTCTATAGAGTTTTGTTGTAAGGCTGGGGTGGTGATCCAGATGGAAGCTAGAATCCAACAGCATCTTGAAGGCCATACATTCTCCACCCCTGTTGTAAGTCTTTCCTTAATCTGTTGGAGGAATAGAAGTCTAATATCTGTTTTTTATTTGTTTGTTAGGCATATTGCCTGTGGGTTTCTTCTTTCACTGGTTGAATATTGCAGTATCAACTCTATGTAGAAGTATTGCCTGAAGCATCCATGGCCAATAGAAAGGATGAAAGTGTCTAAGCTGTTTTCTTCTCCCCAGTGTCTGAGACTGAGATAAATGTCTACTGTTCAAAAATCTTCCCTCTCTGGGAGTTTCTCAAACATTTCTCTGAGATTTACTGAACCCTAGGGCAGTGATGGCGAACCTATGGCACGGGTGCCACAGCTGGCATGCAGGGACCTCTCTGTGGGCACTCGAGCCATTGGTCACCAGATCGCAAAAAGACCGTCCCCTTCTGCAAAACACTAATGATCTTGTTCTTTCTCACAGTGTGGAACAGAATGATTTTATTCTAGAATTCCTGTTACAGAATTCTTTTCTACATTGTTATCACATTTAAAAGATTTTGAAGAATGATGCACAGAGCATGGCTTGGATGTAAAGCCCTAACAGTTGACCTGAGTGCTGCATGTGTTGCTCTCAAACTAACGGAGTATGAGCCAAGGTTTGACAAATTATCAGCATGCATGCAATAGCAAAAATCACATTAATTGTGCAAAAGCATGCCCAATGCAAACTTTTACCTAATGCAGTGTTTGCAGTCCAAGACATAAAGTGTTTAAAATGTGTTAAGCACGTTTAGTTTTCTTGTTTATCTTGCTCATCCTAGTACAGGTTGACTTTTACTAATCCGACACCTGTAGAAGTAGGGAAAGGACCCGGGATAAAGCTTGCCCCATAAAATTTCAGTCTGGCATATAATCATATTACAAGTTGAGAATCCCTTATCCAAAAATACATGTGCCTAATTATTTAAAAAGTTTGTATAAATTCCCTTCAGGCTATGTGTACAATGTAGTACTATAATAATTTTTTGAGTTGATTTTTTTCCCAACAAAAAACTGTTTGTATCATTGAAAGCTCTGTTATTGTGTTTTTCTTTTAAGACAAAAGATGTTAATTAGTTCGGACAATTGTATGAGTTGTTTTTCTAAAACTAAAACCTCGGTATCCAGGTTTAATTGCAGTGTTGGCACTTTGAAATAAATAAGTTGGTTTTGTGTTGCAGTTTGGGCACTCGGGCTCAAAAAGGTTCGCCATCACTGCCCTAGGGTCTTAGCTCACAACTGATGGATTTCTTTAGTGATGAGCATGGAAATTTCCCTCCAGGATCAATAAGGAATATTTTTTCTAGCAATGCACAATAGGTAACTAATCTACATGATGGCTACATGATGATGTCAATGAAAGCAAAGAAAGGCAATTCAGAGGGAGGTCAATGTTTCTTACATCGTGCAGCCCTCTGAATTAGCATCATTTACCTTCAGTGACATGACATGATCCCACAGCCCAGTCTGATTCATGACTCAACATTGTGATGTAATCACACTCATTACATGATGACCGCTGATTGGCTGAGATCAAACAGTGAAGAAGAAATGGTTAAAGATGGTGCTGAAGCAGTAGCAGCGATGGAGAATAATGTTGGTGAAATACTATGAACAGAAATGGGGAAAGGGTACATTTAGGGCAAAGGAGTATATGTAAGGGGTTGTGGGGGAGGGAGGAGGTAACATTTCACACACCTCTTCAAAAGTGCTATTTTCACTCTGAACATATTCATGAGTGAACATTCAGCTCTGCCTTAACCAAGAATAAAAGGAAACAGGAACATGAGCCTGTTCTCTTTTCGATGCTAAACATTTTTGCCTCGATTTCTCCACACATTCAAGAAAGTTTTTTTATTATAGGCCTCTTGATGATGGCAGGAACAGGAGAGACCTTGATGCCTTTGAATTAAATATGATCCAAATTTACAGCTGAGTGAAGGATGAAAGATTAATAGGGTTTTCTTTCACTGTGCTGTAAATCTGAAACTCTGGTGCCAGCTCTGATGGTAAATTTCAAGCACGGCTCCTAGTCTTGAGCAAGCAGAGTGCACCAGGTTGCCATTATAAACCTGTAGCACAGAATTATTTCAGTATCAGCTTATGTCAGGAAGAAATTCAAGGACAAAGGCTTAGGTATAATCCTTGAATTCTTGATACTGCAATGTTTGCCACCATTCCTGTCCTTGATTTATTTAGCCTTGTTCTGAGTCTTTGATCTAATCTTTGTTGTAGTTCTTGATTCCAACAAATTATCCCCACATTTACTAATGTGTAGTTTCATTTTGCAGCCAATCAAAACACTTCTTCACACTGATGGGAAGCTTGCATTTGTTTCAAACAGGAACTACCAGGAGCCGATCTTTTTTCCATTTTCAGTAGCTCGAATGTGGAGTTAAGACCTAATCCATTCCTTCTTCTCTGCTTAGATCTTTTGGGAATCTCACTTTTTACATTGTACTTACAAAGGGTTGGATCCAACTGTGTCTGTCCGCTAGTGGAATGGAAACAGCTAGTGGAATGTATTTACCCTTCCTTATGCAGCTCTGGAGAGTTGGGGACCCTCTAGAGCAGATTTGGAGTGCATGTTGGGGGCTGCAGGGCGGGAAGATAGGATGGGGAAATCCCAATGTGTGAGTGGCAGTCCTATTGCACGAGTGGACTTCTGCTTGCATGATCCAACCCAAACTGCTTGCTGATGTCAGCTCTTGCATTAGCAAATTTGTTGTTATGACCTTAATAGCCAAGTAACCAAGCAGGGGGCTTGTCTGTGATGCACTTACGGGCATGCAGTCCATATATACAAGGCATGCATCATGTCGGGATAGAGGGAGTGGTCAAATCATGTAAAACTGAAGCATCCTCTTTTTTAATCTTGACATTAACTATGTAAACTGAAGACAAACATAATCAATAGTTATAGCTCTCCTGTATCTGTGGGATTCCTTCCCCACTGCAGAGCATTCCCCAGATATGCTGTGAGACCTTCCTGCTTGCATTGGCTCTTGGCAATGAGATTGAATGGGCTGAGTTTAATGTGCTATTTTCTATTTACTAGGCATATTATTCTACTAATGTTGCTGTTATTAAGTGCTGTCAGTGTCTTGACCTGTCTGGATGAAGCAGGCTGGAAACCTAAATAACATGAAGAGAAATGAGAATGCCAATAGGAAAAAAAAAGTCACTATCTTAAATCCTACTAATTGTGCACTAGTGCTGTATGATTAATGTATACCAATTGTTTGGAAAGTCTGGCCCCATGTTTTTTTGTTTGTTTGTTTGTTTTGTTTTAAAGGCCACACCCCACACTTCAGCAAAACTATCAGGGTGGTGTACAACCTGTGCAATAAAACATATAACATCATGGTTAAGACAACAGAGCAGAAGAACAGTGTAAAAAAAATCTTGAAATTTCAGCAAAGCCGATAAAGCCTTCATTTTATTGATATGATATGTTAAAAGCCTGGACAAAGGGAAATGCCTTTTCCTGGTGCCTGAATGACATCACAGCTGGCACCAGGCAAGCCTCCCTGGGGTGGGCATTCCATAAACAGGGATGGGCAGGGACATCCCATAACTGAAAAAAGCCCTCTTCCTGGTCACACTCACTAGGTGGTTGTGGGATCCAGGGGAATCTCAGAAGATGAATGCAGTGTTTGGGCCAGCTCATGTGGTAGAAGGTGGACCTTTAGATTTCCAAGTCTGAATCTGTTAAAGGCTTTATAGGTGTTTTGAATTGGGGTCAAACTCCTTAAGTTGGGCCTGATGAGAAATGGGGTTCACAGCCTACCTCCACTGCTGCTCTGCCTTATCTGCCAATCTGCCCCACCCCCATCTTCCAAGTAGCAGTACCTTATTTGGGGGGATGCGACCACAGGTGGTGGAGTGCTCACTTTCACCCTGCAGTGGGGCCACACGGTTTCTCTTTTCTGGAAATGATGTGCAGAGTTTCTTGCACACTAGCTAGACAGAAAGTCGCTTTTATAGTCCTAGCAGGAAAGGTGACAGAATTAGGGCCAGAACACACAACACTTTAAATCCTGTAAAGTAACTGTATCTAGCAGCTATATCTCTTTTTTCATTTTTACTCCAGAATAGGTGCAGGGGGCTTGATCAGGACCCTAATGTGGGGAGTAGTGGGTTTTTTTATTATCCAGATCAGAGGCCCAGCACTTACTCTAGAGTAAGAATGAAAAAAGACGTCACTACTAGATAGGGACTGAAAGTAATGTCTATTTTGGCCCTTAGGGATGTCACAAGTAATTGAATAGGAGTGCTTTTAAACGCAAGTGTTCCTGTTCAATTACTCACAAGCAGGTGTGGGTCAAACAGGGCCTCTTCAACCTGCACCTTGAGCACCTGCCTTTGTTGCCTCCTCCTTTCCTAGCCCCACCAAGGGCTGACCAAACTTAACCTGGGACAGAAGAAGCGGGAGGCAGCAGAAAGGCCACCGAGCTCCTTGGCAAAGCATCCTTTCCTGCTGAGGAGGACACCAGAATTATTTACAAGACTCAATGTTCCAGGCAGTAATATAACACTATTTGCCTCAATTTGTCTGAGATGGCCTTAATATTAGCTCTGGGTATTGGCCAGTACAAACCCGGCCTGAACTGAAGTATACATCAGGAAAATTGTGTAGGAAAATTACAGATATGGCAAGGCTGGCAAGACATCTCACTGCACAAATGTAAACTATGTTCAGTACTCTTAAAAAAAGAGCTGAAGAAGAAACTCAAAAGTAATGTTATTGCCCAGGCTCATATTTTCAGGCTTAGAAATGCAAGTTTCATGGGATTGTAATGACATCTCAAATAAATAACAAAACAAATGTTACAACAGAAGCTCGCAAGCTGACTCTCACCGACCGGGTTCAGATGACATGCTGCAGCACGTGGTGGTTTATTTAACCCACGATGAGCTTTAGCACCCACGAGCACCATGTTGCATACCCAACCTCCACTCAGGGGTTGTTGTGTTGTACAAAACTGGTGGGTGTGGGTTATGTGAGGGTTAAACAGTCCTTGCAGAACCTTAAAATGGACCATGGTTTCTGTGAGGGTTGTTTAACCCTTGCATAACCCACGCTTGCCAGGTTCACACAACATGACAACCTCTGAGCGGGGGTTGCATATTCAAAATGGCGGCCACACATGCACTGCAGCCTTACTGTGGGTTAAATAACACATGGTGGACTGTCAGGAGGTGAAAGCAGTGCTTTTTTTCTGGAGAAAAGGGTACCGGAACTCTTGGATTACATTTCCTCGGGAGTAGATGGCGATTAAATTGTAATGCAATTAATAGGAGAAAAGGTGCTAGAACTCAGTTCCGGTGAGTTCCACCAGAAAAAAAGCCCTGGGTGAAAGTGTTCACACAACACGTCTCCCCTCTCTAACTATATCACAATAGCAGCTTCCCAGCTGAGTATTATTGAATGCTAATAGTGTTGTATATCACCAATTAATGAGGCCTTCCTGGAACAAAGGTGTTCTCTCTGCTGATTTAGGGCTAAGTATTGACACACTCTTGAAACAGATCAGTGACTGGGCAGGTTCGCATGTAACGCTAATAAGCCACTGTGGGTTGTTTGTTAGCTTGCAAACCCACATTACTCCCAACAGATGACTGGGCGAGCAGCGGCTTGGCATAGCTTAATTCCCCCTCAGTCCTCCAGCCTGCTCCCTGCACATATCCCAGTGTCCTTTGTGTGGCAACCCATCTCGTCTCTTTGTCCTGACCCCCCTCCCCACTCTGATGGCTACCCCTTTTTGGAGCACTTACTTCGTTCGCCACCTTTTAAAAATTATTTTTTCGGTGCCTCAGAAGTGCGCAAATTGGGTCGTATATTTCCCGCCCAGTCTTTTGCAAGTGCACAAGAGCATAGATTCAGCTGTCAGATATGTGTAATCTCACCTTGTCGTCAATTTTGTTGCATGTTACAGCTATCAAGGGGAGTGCCAAAGTGGTAACATACAAGGAAATTGACACGGTGAGACTGAATATAGGCTAACAACTGCACACTTGCAAAGGACAAGGGAAAAATAATACTAAGAAAAATTAGGAAATTCAGAAGCTCTGGAAAAAAATTAAGTGAATGAGGTAAGTACTCTGAAAAGGAGCACCAAGGGGGTGCAATAACTCCCACTAGGCAATGTCATCCTCTTATTAGCCTTGAACTGTCACTTCTCACTGTCCTCCCTCCTTTCAACACTTTCCCAAGTCTCCAGGAAGTCCAGAAATGGGAGTTATTGGCTCCTCCCCATTTTTGTCTGTTCCTTCGCAAGTGTGCACGTATTAGCCAATATGTAGTCTCACCTTGTCAATTTCCTCATATGTTACCTACTTCACTCCAGTGCTCCCTTTGACAGTTGTAATGGGGAAATTGCAAGGCAAGACCACACGTAGTAAGCAGCCGAATCTGCACTCTTGCACACTTGCAAAAGACCGGGAAAATTAAAAAAAGAAAATGACCCCATTTGCGTACTCTGGAAGCACCAGATTCTTTTTTTAAAAGGTGGTAAACAAGTGATGGTCCTTCCAAAGTGCCATTTGGGCATCAATGGAGTGGCAATCACTGGTGAGGGAGGCTAGAGGTGGCACTAGCGAGATCATAAAGAGCAGCATGAACAATTTTGCTGCTCTCGCCAAGTGGATCTATAGCCGCTTGGGACAAGCAACACTGCTGGGTTTGGATGCCATGACAAGCCACCCTGAGAACAAGCTATCCTCAACAACCCTAGCCATGGGTTCTCAGAGTGGCTTGTTTGGGGAAAAATGCTGAATTGCCCACACCAGGTTCAGACATCATGGTAAGCCACACTATACTAACAAGGCTCACAACCATGATGTGTGCACCCAGTCACTGAGTACTTGAATCAGCATGGGAGCCAACTTTTTTCACCATTAGATATAAGTTTGTTGTGACTATTGTCATGATGGATGGAAAGTGCTCAACCTGTTCCGGATGGGGTTGCACTCTCCCTGAAGGAAGCAGGTTCATAGCTTGGGGGTTCTCCTGGAACCAACCATCTTTGTCACTTGAGGCTCAGGTGTCCTCAGTGGCATGGAGTGTCTTCTACCAACTTTGGTTGGTGGCCCAGCTATGCCCCTATCTGGAGGGATAACCTAACTTCAGTTGTCTATGCTCTGGTAACCTTCAAGTTAGATTATTGCAATGCACTCTACATGCGGCTGCTTTTGAAGGCAGTTCAGAAGCTGCAGCTCATGCAAAATGCAGCGGCCAGGCTGATAACAGGGACAAGACGGTCCAAACATGTAACACTGATTCTGGCCCACTTGCACTGGCTGCCTGTATGTTTCCGAGCCCGATTCAAGGTGCTGGTTTTGATGTATAAGGCCTTACACGGCTGAGGACCACAGTACCTGATGGAGCGCCTCTCCTGGCACGAACCTATTTGAGGGAGGCTCGGAAAGCAGCAACAAGGGAGAGGGCCTTCTTGATGGTGACCCCCCCCCCCCATTATGGAATGCCCTCCTCGATGAGACCCACCTGGTGCCAACATTGTTATCTTTTTGGTGCCAGGTTAAGACCTTCTCCTCTCAGGCATTTGGCAGCATATGATGAGGTTTTTAATCAGGTCCTGAATTGCTTTTAGATGTGTGTGTGTGTTGTGTGTTTATATGTTTGTATATATATATTGGTTTTATAATGTATTTTTAAGGTTTTAATCTTTGTAAATCACCCAGAGAGCTTCGTCTATTGGATGGTATAGAAATGTAATACATGAAATGAAATGATATTGTATTCATGCTTATGATCGATTTCATATGAAATGCATTAGTTTACCAGTCTCCCATTGGGCATTTGGATATCTGAACTAGTGTGAGTGAGTCCGCTTGAAAAAAATACAACATCCTTTGTTGTATTTCACTATTGGGCAGGTGATGTTGTTCTCCTTAGATAATTCAGGTTGTTCTCAATTGGTTAAGACTATAATTGTTCTTTAAGGTCTCTTTTAATGTATTTCATTTACATATTGTTCATTGAGGATTGCCCTTTACTGTTCCTTCATCCACTCTGGCAACACTATCCATCAAGAAATATTTCTTTATTGCACAGGCAGAAAATTGCTTTACAATATATTTCTGCCAATAAGTCTAACTAGATCTGACATACTATCTAGCCTCCATATATGGTCTTACCTGCTGAGAATATGGCTGAAGACTTCAGGTGTTCAGTGAGACTGAACTGATTACTACTAAAAATGTTATTTGCTTGAATGAGGCATGGGTTTGTCTAGTTTCAGACTGTAGAGTTTCAGTTTCAATAGGCTTCAGAGAACATTCTCTTGTGTCAAGTCATTTGAAATCCTTGTCCATCACAGATTTAAACATACCAGGTTAACTACAATGAATGTCATGAATTTGCACAACCTAATGCACAACATGAAAATCATCTATCTTGCTACTTTTAAAGATTGTAATTCTGCCCCATTAACATCAATACAAGTGGTGTATGGATTTCCATTGGAGTAGGTTTTCATGCTTAATGGTTGGTTCTTTTCAATGGCATCTGAAAGGCTGCTTTAAAAAAAAGAAGAAAGAATTGTTTTCTAAAA
The DNA here is from genome assembly GCA_021292165.1 of Shinisaurus crocodilurus. Lineage (NCBI taxonomy): Eukaryota > Metazoa > Chordata > Lepidosauria > Squamata > Shinisauridae > Shinisaurus > Shinisaurus crocodilurus. The sequence goes on along the minus strand of CM037877.1, from coordinate 215,832,514 downwards.
TGGAAGGATTAGAGATAATGGGTTTAAGCTGAAAAAAGCACAGATGAAGGTTGCATGTTAGGAAAAATTTGATTATAAGAACAGCTGGACAATAGATTAAGATACATAGGGAGTCTGGGAAATCTCGGCCAATGGAAAATTTCAAGAGCAGTTAAGTGTCTGCCCTACCCAAGGTGTAGATTTAAGGACTTTAATTATAGGATGATGATGATGATGATGATGATGATGATGATGATGATGATGATGATGATTCTTCTTTAGGGCAGGATGTTGGAATAGTAGACCCCTTTTTTTCTTTGATTTTATGGATTTCCCACCATTTTCTATCAGGAACCAGCCCTGGGTATGCTAGCAAAAAACATCTCAGAGCTGTATATAATTGTGTTTGACTCCAAGCAACTGGGAGAATATGGTGGAGTTAATTCAGATTAATCCCTTTCTGTACCTCATGCTGGCTAGGGGGAAAATGCAGACAAGGTAATTATCAGAACATTTTGTGCTGAAGCTTCCAGCCTCTCTCCTTGTGGGAATTGAAGCAGTTGGTGGAATGTGAGAGATGTGGAAGCAAACAGATGCAAACTGATTGAGCCAAACGTAGACTATTCCAGTGAAACCGTCAGTTCTGAAAACACCTGCTAAGGGAATGGAGAGCCCAGGCCTCCTCGTATGAACTTTCACCTTTCACAGAATGTACTTAAGAGGAAGTGCAAAGAGGTCTCTTCTTCCATTTGCCCTTGACCTGGAAATGATTAGACCATGCAGCAATATTCATTGCCATATTTCATCTGAGGAGACACTGACCAGATGTGCCCATTCACCTGTCTACCCTTTGGTCTTAAAATGTACTGAGCTTTCTAACTAGAGCAGAAAATAAGACTTGAGAAGGAACAGATGGCAGCAAGGTGTGAGCAAGGATCTGAAATAGTCACAGGCTATTTTCTCTCAGGTCCCAGAGGAAAAGTCCTACTGTTTCCCCATATCTATTAGGAGACAGGAAGTCTTGGCAAGACCTTGGAAGAAGAAGGCAACAGGGGTTTAGCTCATGTAATCTGGGTGATATGAAAACCACATTTTGATTTTGTCCACACACACAACTGGTACAATAACCAATAGCTGAACATTTCCAATGTTGGGTGTTCTATGGTAGAGAGCTGAAATCATCATTGTGCTAAGTGCACTTTGGAATATTTCCTGGCCATATCTAGTTCCTTGCTTATTCTCCTGGAAGAGCTACTAAGGCTAGATGTAATATTATGGTAAATGGCACAAAGCAACTCAAAGTTCCACTGTGTTATTTGCTTTGCTAGCAAGAGGTATTTCCCAAAGGAGTCTGAGTGTGTGTAGCTACATTTCATTTCTTAGTTAATTCTTACAACAAAGGTGCCTTGTTGAATAGGCATTAGAAAATATGCAGGGCTGCATTAAAAAAAATCAGGCTTTGTGATCCAACCTTGGTATCAGGTCTGTAGCATTTAATCTTCTCACATGTCACCAATGAGAAAAAAAACACTCTCTTTTGTTTTAATATTCATTGAATACAGATCCCATGTTTGGCTTTCTTGGTCAATTCATTCAACAGTTCTTGTTAATTTATGGCAGAGAAGAAGCATTTTCAACTGGTTTGGTTTCTTTGAAAAACAATATAATTTGTAGGTAAATTGGAAAGTTTTGAAATGAAATGAAAGCATTACTGATTAGAAAGACAAAGCTCACTTTTCTTTTTCCCAGTGTAATGTTTCAGACCAGTACTCATCCTTGCTTTTAATCATACTGTAACATCAATGGGCCCTTCCAACTTTTGATTAAATTATAGCTATTTGGGATTCAGGGGAAAAGAAAAACAAAGCAAGCAATATCTTGTGTGTAATATCTTTGTTGAGAAATTCACTTTCAGCAGCTCAAACAGTATCAATAACAGACAGTGATTTGCCAAAATAAAGTAGCAAATACAATGGGATTAAATACAGATTGAGTCATTGACTTGACTGCTGAGCTATTGGGAGAGATCATTTCACTTTAGAGAATAAAATCTTGTGCTCCAAACAATAGGGATGAGGAAGGCTTCCCTTCTTGTTCACAGTCACTTCACTTTTTTGATAATCTGGATGAGAAGGGGACTGTAGTGATATGTACCTTCCTCCCATCTATGGAACAGCAATAATAAATATGTGATCATGATGAACAGGTAGGGTGCTTTTCCTAGAAAGGAAAAGAAGTGTCTAACAGAGCAATCCTATGGCCCAGAGGAGCGACCTTGGAGAAGGGCTTTATGGGGTATTCTGAGGGGCCAGGAGGGAAGGAGGGTGCAATTTTATTACTTAAATAAATAAATAAATAAATAAATGTTACTAAAAGTATGGGTCAGAATGCGGAGGGGATTTACATTCCCATACAAATCAACAAGCCCACCCAGCTGAGTATTACAACACAGATGGGGATGTTCATTCAGTTTTGCCTCCCCCCCAAAAAAAATTAGTTGGTGTCAACCAAAAGGTGCGGAGGGGGGGGGAATCCTTCAAAGGAAAAGCTTTGCTACTAGCAGCTATAGCCATGTTTGGGAACAATTAGTGTTTGAGGACTTTATGCTCTTCTTTCAGGTAACAGCTGTTGTAGAAGTATGTCTGATGATAAAGCCTTGCAGATTTTTTAATGTCACTTGAAGACAACATGTTAAGGTTAATGGGTGTTTTATGAGTACTTCTCGTAGAGAGTCCTACAACCACCAGATTTGACTGGATAGGAACAAGTAGAGAATATCAAGCATGTATACTCACAAAGAACAATGGAAATGCACATGCTCCACATTCTCAAAAAATCATGTGCAGTGTTTTAATGCACACATTTGTTCATGAATGTGACTAACGGGGGAGGACGAAAATGGAAAACTGGGGTCAAAGAATAGTGTTATGGTTTGGTAATGCTGACCACACAAGCCTGCTTCTAACTCCTCTAATCTTTGATTCTAAGATTCAGTAAGTAGAGTTATCAGTGTGGTGCCCTGAGATGACACCTCTCAAAGAGACCTGACAATAGACATTGGGTGGCCGGTAGTATTCTGAAGATGTGTTTCAATGGGAGCTAGGCTGGGCCAAGAACACATAGGTGATGAACAGTGATGACTCATATTTTCTTCACCACACTAGATAACCAGAGGGGGCAAGTGAGGTCTATGTGTATAGCAGGCAGTCTGTGCTGGAACTGTATCAGAAAAGGAGGCAGAGAGTAGATTTTGCTCTCTACAGGAAACCCTGTGTCACTCTATGGGTTCCCCTAGACATCTGGTGGGGAACAGGAATTTGTGGGACTGTATATGCTGCAAACCCTCATCTTGTGCTCAGCCTCTATAAAAACCTTATGTCACAGAAACCCTGTATGTCTCCGGAGACCTCCTTTTCAGGAAACTGAATCCTGGGTTAGTGCTTAAACTCTTGAAATGTCTCACTGCTAAGAAGTGGGGTGCACACACTCAACAAAGTTTGGAAACGTAATCCTAAATAATGGCAGATGACTAATACATTGCTGTTGTTCCATGACCAGAAACAGGTAACCCAAAATCACAAATTTGAAGGTTTTGGATTTCATAAACATGCCTACAGAAAGCCACATTGGTTGTCCTATAGAGAAGCAGTATATAAATATTACACGTATGTAGAGAAAGCACAGGGAAACACACAATATTGATATGTGGCTGATAATATCATAACTTTATCTTTTGGGATGGTAAGGAAATTACTGGCTGGGTCTACTTAGATGCTCAAACCCAAAGTATCATTAACATATGTCCAATCTCTCAATCCATTTGACATCTCTACTGCTTTATGCTGAAGTGTCTAGGAAGTATTAAGCTACATAACTAAATTTCCTCTTCAGACATTGTATCTCATTTATTTCATTTATCACATTTCTATACTGCCCAATAGCCTGAAGCTCTCTGGGCAGTTTACAAAGATGAAAACCTTAAAAATGCATTATAAAAAAACATATACATACAAACATATAAACATATAACACAGACACGCACACACACACACACATATCTAAAAGCAATTTTAAACCATCAACAAGAAAAAAATTCAAAACCTGATTAAAACCCTCATCGTACACTGCCAAATGCCTGAGAGGAGAAGAAGGTCTTAACCTGGCACCAAAAAGATAACAATGTTGGCATCAGGCAGGCCTTCTTGGGGAGATCATTCCATAATTCTGGGGGGGTGTGTCACCACCACTGAGAAGGCCCTCTCCCTTGTTGCTGCCTTCTGAGCCTCCCTTGGAGGAGGCACCTGGAGGAGGGCCTTAAATGGTGAATGTGGCATATGTGTAGGTTCATGCTGGGAGAGACTCTCCATCAAGTATTGTGGTCCTAAGCCGTGTAAGGCTTTATAGGTCAAGCCAGCACCTCGAATCGAGCTTGTAAGCATACAGGCAACCAGTGCAAGCAGGCCAGAATTGGTGTTATATACAGTAATACCTTGGATTGCAAGTAACTTGGTCTGAGAGCGTTTTGCAAGACAAGCAAAAAAATTTAATTTTTTTTTTACTTGATAAACGAAGCAAGGTCTTGCAAGACAAGTCGTAGGGATGTAACCGCTCGCCTCGAGTGGGCGTAACGGGCCGAAATCGGGCCCACTCACGCCCGCCAGAGACTCGCTTTGATATAAAGAGTGTTTTGGATTACAAGCATGGTTCCAGAACTGAATTATGCTTGCAATCCAAGGTATTACTGTATTCAACCTTCTGGTCCCTGTTATCAGTCTGGCCACCACGTTTTGCACAAGCTGCAGCTTCTCTGAACCGTCTTCAAAGGCAGCCCTACGTAGAGCAGCATTTACTTTTGAGGGTATCCTTTGAAAACCATAGTATGTTGTTTAAAATAGGTTGTGTAATTTTTCTTAAAGTGTCATTTGTTGTCTGTACCCCACCTCTTTCTTTTGAAGAAAGAGGGAGGACATGTAGCTGCACATCCTATTTCAATGCAAATCTGTTGTTGGTAATTGCAGTTTAGCAATTGTCTCAGCCTTCAGCTCTGCAATGCTGAAAGACTAATGGGGTTGAATTATTAGCTGCGCCACTTACCTTGAAAATACTGCTAACATTGTTGTGAGACTTGAATGTATTTATTTTTGGAAGTTTTCTTTTGTCCTGTTGTGAATCTCATTATTTCTAATTGTTGAGAACATTGTTGTTAACAGGAGGTGCTATAAAGTATCTACCTGTTATGAACAGAACAGTTTCAAAATCTAAAGCTTTGATTCTCTAATACTTCACTCCTCCAGACATATGGAAGTGTTATACTACTGACTTGAATAGGATTGCTCTTGTTTAAAGAAGAGTGGTGATTCCCATAGCTCTTTGCTATGGGAATCACAGTCTCAGATCCTCTGAGTGAGTTCTGATATGTTATGGGGAGCAGTCCACTTCAGTGAGAAGCTTTCTTTCCATGTCAGAATGGTTCTGAATGCAAAAGTGTGTGTATGAGGTATGTCATCATGGTCAAAACAAGGAAGTGAAAAGGGGCTTTTCAATGCATGCATGTGGTAGAAATCCAGGCCCAAGCATGGATTTTCACTTAGCTTCCTCTTCTTGAACCTTAGCCAGTTCTACCTAAAATGTTTAAACACCCAGACAGTTTATGACTTGCTACCACCCTAATTGTTTCATGCCTCAAAGCCTTGCTAATGGATAATTCCAAGCCCTGGGGTATAGAACAATGCATATATGGCAAGTGTTGACACAAAGGAAGACACTGGGGTGGGGGAGGACTCAGTCAGGAAATGGCAAAGCATGAATAATGGCATGCATTAGAGCTTGGGGAAACTTCAGCCTTAGGAAAATCCACAAAACTCTTCTTGACAGGGGCAGATCAGGGGAAAAGGTGTGACAGGCCCCTTGCTGTATGTGGCAGAAAGGAGCACAACATGAAATCAAACCTTAAATTACACTAGGGTAGCCCTGTGTCCTCTTTTACATTCCTCTATATGAAGGGCTGCCAGAGGACTGTCCTCTGTTCTGAAGGCATCCCCTGCTTGAATGGCTATCCAGTCCAAGTCCGGTTTAAAGATAAAGAACCTTCAGAAGGAAGGGCTGGGCCTTGAAGTTGCCCATCAACGGCACCCGGACAGCAGACTGAGCAAAGGTTACCTGGCCACAGTTTCCCACAGTATAGTGAGATGTATTGCATTTCTATTTAAATTAATTATATCTAAATTTGCATATATACCTATAAATTAACACATGCAAATTTTATGCAAATTGGTGACATCTTTTGCCATCTTTTTGGTGACGCATTTCCTCTTTTATGGGAATTCATAAGCGGCCACCCTAATTTACACACATATTAGCAGAGAGGCTACCTAAAGTGGGGTCTTGGGCCTTTGACAAAATGGAAACTTGAGAAGCTAAGTTGGCCAAACCTCAAAATAAGGCCAATATGGCTCATGCCTATCACATGTATTTCACCATATACTGTGGCTGCAAAAACCCATTCATTCTCTATATAGGGCTTTCACATTTCCATTGAAATTAATGGAAGTTACATAGGGAGGCTTGGAGGATGGAAATCTGAGCCTATATAGCTTTAGGAAAATATATCTTCATGTGCTATGTTTTAATGCTAGTTTTAAGACTTGGTCCTTTGAAGCATCCCATGTGGGATGGCATATACAAACACTGTAGCTGATGGCTGTATTTATCTGCCACAACAAAGGCACAGGAAAAGGAAATCAAGATGGATACATTTCCACCCATCTGAACAGACAATTTATCACCACAACTCCTAATGGATCAGGCAGTCTACTAAAAGCGGATAATTGCTCAGATGTGAAGCTTGGCTTTCTTGATGAGAGGGATTTATGACATGTCAGGCTCCAGACATAAACGATAGCATCATATTATGCTAATTCTCATCATGCTCATATGTATGATGTGACACAGTATAACACAAAATGACTGCCTAACATTTAGAAGAAATATGAAGGGATGCCCCTACTGCTAATTTTTAGTGGAAATATCAAACACATCGCTAAAGGTTAATGACACCATTCTGGTCTGGTGAAGCTGGCCTGCTTGCAGATATAAGGGAAGCAACACAAATACTCCTTTTTATGCAAAATATCTTATGTTGCAATGAAGGTTTTTTTTTCTTTTTTAGTGATTTCTTCTTCCAGTACTGACCAGTGACAATTGAAGTATTGTGTGTGTGTGTGTGTGTGTGTGTGAGAGAGAGAGAGAGAGAGAGAGAGAGAGAGGTGACAATTGAAGTATTTTGTGGCTGGATACCAGGATTTTCTTGGGAATCTTTTTATATTTTTCTTCTAGGATTCCCATACCAGCAGTGGTACAGTGGTAAATTTTGAAGTGCAGGTGCTTGTCATGTCAGTTGCCATAGCCAGGCTCCAAAAGAGTCCAAAAATGCAGGCATCTGTGTTGATCAATATCAAACCAGTTCTAGCAGATCCCATCTCTACTGGGAACAGGTCTTTGGTAAAGCTAATGGCTCTTAACTGCCCACACAAGACCAAGCCACCCCCAAATATTTTGCATCACAACAGGGAACAATATAACGACCTAGTTTGCATGATTGCAGGGCGGTTAATAAGCCACGGTGGCTTGTTAACCACCCTGCACATGCTGGTTGCATGCCACCTGGACTTGCATAATTACCCTTGCCAGCGTGGCTTCTTGTGTCATCTGAATCTGGCAAGGATGGCTTGTTGGGGTGGGAAACAAACCACCCAGAAACCATAGGCTGTTGTACTATCCCTCCCAACAAGCTACCCTCACTTAGTTTGGATAACATGAAGCCATGCCAGCAAGGGTAATTATGCAAATCAAGGTGTCATGTGACTGGCAGGCACAGGGTGGTTAACAAGCCACCATAGCTTATTAACTACCCCACAATCATGCAAACCAGCCCATTGTTGCAGGGAAAATTCACTTCCTCCCAGCTACTGTGAGGATTGCAGCTAAGTTCAAAGGGAACAGGGAATTCTCTCTCTCTCTCTCTCTCTCTCTCTCTCTCTCTCTCTCTGTGTGTGTGTGTGAGAGAGAGAGAGAGAGAGGGAGCAAGAGAGAGAGAGAGAGAGAGAGAGAGAGAGAGAGCAACTCAAGCGAGCAGATGATATCATCATCCCAGCTAATAAAAAAAGGTGCTGGTGCTCTGTCCCTGCAAGCCCTGGCTCTGCTACCCCACTGCAAACCCATGCCCTTCCCCTCTCATTAACTCACAGTGCCAGTAGTGGACCTATCTATTAGTGTATTTACTTACCAAGAGCTGGTAAGTGTAGTGTAGTGGCTAAAGGACCAAACTACAGATCAGGAGGTTTCTGGTTTGAATCTCACCTCTGCCACGAGCTCACCAAGTGGCCTTAGGTATACTTTCTCAGCCTCACTCTGCAATACGAGGGATAAAAATATTGATTTACCTTACAGGGCTGCTGTAAGGATTACAATGAGATAACACATGTGAAGCATTACAAATGGAACATATTACCTAAAGGTATATGTTTTTCCATCTTGTATCTCTTCCTTGTTTATGACACATTTTATGATTCTGCTCTACCCTGTATGAGAAATATTGTACTCATATCACCCAGAGCAATGTAGGATTCTATGAAAATAGAAAAGGCCCATGCAGACATGGTGAGGGAAGTCAACTTCAGCCAGCAGAAAGATAATTTTACGTATAGGCGAAGCATCATTTAAGACATCTATGAGGGGGGAGAGATATTGACCTCTCAGGTAGCGGTGCATCCAATCCGGGTCGGCGCCTCCGAGTCAATTTTTGGGCTCGGTGCTGACCTGACTCCATTTTCTGAGTGGCGTGGTGCGCCGCTCGATCGGGCTGCTCCGGCCCGTTCGTCGCTTCCGAGACGCGCTGGGACCCTGCACAGGCGCAGAATGTGCCACAGGAGTCCAGTGTGCCTGCGCAGGGTTCCGTCACGTCATTTCCGGTCCCGGAAGTGATGCGACAGGACGGAACAGGCTGCGCGGGTGGCTCACCGCGGAGTGGGCGAGCCGCCCTGAAGAAAAGGTAAGGCCTCGCCGGGCGTGAGCGGGGCCAATTTTGGCCTCGTTCTGCCCCGGCGAGGCTCGATCATACAACTCTACTCTCAGGTCTGAATTGTGTGGACAATCTAGTAGAAGGTGGATGAGGTCCTCTATTTGCTTGCAGCCAAGAGTGCATTGTCTTTCTGATTTGGGCAGTCCAGCATACCGTCCCAGGACATCCCGAACTTGTACAACATTCAATCTACACTGGGTTAAGAAGTGCTTGAGATTGTAAGGGCACTCGAAGGACAAGTATGCTGGTAGCTTCTCTAGAGAAGTAGGGAACTTTTGGTAAAATAAATTAGAGCGGCAATTAAGCACCAGCCTAGAGCTGATTTGGTAATCTTTCTCAGCCAGCAGCCTTGCGGGAAGTGGCAGTGAACAAGTTCTTGACAGAGGCTCTACCACATCCCCTCCAAGCATCTGAAGAATTGATCTACATTAATTCCTGGTTCTCAGCCATGTCATCTTTCTTTGCTCTTCATTAGTTCTAGCACAATTAATGGTGCAGTATGAAGCATTCAACACAACCCAGTTTGCATCCATATCCTAATTATGAATGATAGCCACTATCAATTGTTAACTTGAGACAAATGAAATATGACGTTTGTCAAGAGGTTTGGCCTTGCATGGCTGATCTTTGTTAAATAAATAGCCACTGCGGGGTGGGGGTGGGGAGACAGAGACCATGGTGAGGCAAAGGTTTTGAACCCACTCCCCCCACACCATGGTTCTAATCAAACTCACGCCACCCCTCCCCCGGTATTTGGATTTATTTATTTATTTTTTAACAAAGAAGCAGACCAACAACAACCCAACATTTCAAACTTTATGAAAAGCACCCAGATCAAACACATTTAACTGTAAACCATTTACAGAGCAATCCAATGAGGCTGCCCGTAACCCTTCATACTCAGAGGATGAGGATTACAGGCATCCTATGGAGGGTGGAAGGAGTGTAGAGGTGAAGGTTCCCGATTTTGGCCATCTTAGTGTTTTGCCCTGGAGCGTGAGGAGAGCAGGCTGAGGCACTGTCAGGATACTTACTATGTATGCTGGTGGAGCCTGTCTTCTCCCCTCCCTGCTCACAAAACTCTGTTTCTGAGGTTACTCTTGTGACTTCGGAGCTGCAGCCAGTGCGGTTCTTTCTGTGCTAGCTTCAAGGGCAGAGGGAGGGCGCTCTGAGTTCGGAGTCCCAGCTCCAACCTTGGAGCGTGTTTCCAAGGTTGGAACTGGGACTCCGGATTATCCTGTATGGCTGTCTAGACTCTGTCTAGTGGTCATAGGATTCAGGGATGGGGACTCGGACTCCAGGACTCAACTTGTGAGTCGGACTGAGTCCCCCCTCTGACTCAAGTCGGACTCGAGTCCCAATATTTTTAATGGGACTCGAGACCAAGGACTCATCAACATCCCTGCTTGATGCCACCTGCAGGTGCTGTCTGGACCTAGTTGCAGTAACAATCGAAGTTTATTTTTTAAAATCATTTTCCTAATGCAACCTTTCAGACATTTTGGGTTTGGCTGCCCCTGCCTGCCTGTTTGGGGTTCCCAGCCTCCTCTGCCTGCCTGGTTATTTTGGGTTTGATTGCCTGGTCTGTTCTTGTCAAAATCAGTGGCAGAGTTTTGAGATAAAAAGGCACACTTGTGCCTAGAATTTATTTAAGCCACACATCTGAAGTAGCCTTATTTTGTTGGGAAAAAACCCCATGGATTTTAACAGGGACTCGTGGGGTCAGCTTTGGGAGTGACTCAGGACTCGTGAGTCACCATTTTGGACCAAGGACTTGGACTCGAGACTTGGGTCCAAAGACTTGTGACTCGACTCGTGACTCGAGACCAAGGACTCTTCAACATCCCTGATAGGATTGCACGCGTAGATATTTTTAATTATATTAAGCAGTATACAAGTACTGCTACTACTGCTACAAACAAACAAATAAAGTTTTATATGATGTTACCAAGCTAGACAGAGTTCTGCTGCTTTCCATGTCACATTTCAGGTTAGATATCTAGCTGCTCCCATATGTGGCTAAATTACATTGGACACTCAACAGTGATGTTGTGGAGCCAGGGCTCGCAGGGATGCGGTGCCAGCACTCTTTTATTCACAGGGATGCTGACATCATCTGCCAACCCCCTCAGCATTCCCTGTTCCCTCTGAGCTAAGCTGCAATTCTCACAGTAACTGGGGGGAAATGGATTTTCCCAAGAACAATATATTGGGCAGAATCTAACTGGGTGCTTATGCCCTGTCCGATTCTTTCCTGCCCCACTGATTCCCTACCACAAGTGGTGGGTCCCACACTGATTGCATTGCACAAGAGGGACCTACTGCTTATGTAAGGGAGATTTAGCACTTCCTAGGGGAAGTCCCGAAATCAGTGGAAATGCTTGTTTCTGGAAGGAGGCAGGTCAACAGAGCAGGTCGGCAGACCAGGCTGCCATTGTTTCTTTGGACGTTGAAAATGCCTTCAACAAAATGCATTGGATATTTATTTTCACCATGTTGAGTAATTTCGGGTTTCCTGTAGAATTTTGAGATGGGTCAGATTTTTATATTTGACCCAGGACCTAGAGTTATGACCAATGGTCTGTTCTCGGCTTTCTTGTCACTTGGGAGAGGTACCAGGCAGGGATGTCCACTTTCTCTATTGATATTTGATTTATGTTTGGAACCCCTGGCATGTGCTATTAGACAGAATAGTAGTATTCACAGCTTTTGCATGATGATTGTTTAGAATTTAAAATAATTCTTTATGCTGATGATCCTTTATTGTTTATCTATCTTGAAGCTCCACTCACCTGTTCCAGCTTTGATGCAGTTGATCAATAGTTTTGGTGACTTGTCTGGCTATTCAGTTAACTGGTCCAAGTCTCAACTCCTGTTGATTAGAGATACTATATCTCATAGTGTATTAGCTAATTGGTAATTTCAATGGTGCCCAGATCTTATTACTTATTTGAGAATACTTATACCCAGAGACATATCTTAAATGATTGAGCTAAACTTGAATAAGTTGATTAATGAGATCTCATGCATGGAATATAGATAGATGGGCATCTTTAAAGTTGAGTTTGTGGGGTAAGGTAAATAAATACACTCAAGATTAATATTACCGTATTTTTCCGTCTATAAGACGCCCCCATGTATAAGACGCCCCCCACTGGGCAGTTTCGCAACCGCGTGGTTCTCTCCTTGGCTTACTTCCGTGTATAAGACGACCCTCAATTTTTAGTCTAACAATTTTAGGAAAAAGTATAGTCTTATACATGGAAAAATACTGTATACCCTGGATTGTTAATATTATACCCCGGATTATACATGGGATTCCTATATTTATAACTGGCAAATATTTTTTAAAACTAGATGCTGTCTAGGGGTCATAGGATTGCTTTCTTAATAAGGATTTGTCTAAGTCGACTAATTGCTGGAGGTGTAACACACCCAATGGTTCTTTTAACCATATGTTTTGGCAATGCCCAATAGTTGCCTTTTGGGGGGAGGAGGTTATTATATGGATAAGCTTTGTTTGTAATGGAACACTCTTTAATATTTACTGATGTACATGTCCTCTTAAATTATCTACCTGCTTTCTGGAAGTTAACAAACTGGTCAGCACAAATGCCCTTTCTCCATGCCCTTTTGTTTTGATAGCTAAAAGATTGATATTACAACATTGGAAGGATAAACGCTCACTTCCTATAATGCAATGGATTGAGGACTGAACGATGCTTTCAACATTTGAATGGGTGGTATATAGATGCCACTTGTGAATGGATACAACATATATGGATATTTGGTCTGCCTTTGTTGAAGTTTAGAAAGCCTTAGAAAGCTGTATTTTCTCTCTCTCTCACACACACACATGTATCAGAACTGATATATTCAAATTTATGTGCTTACCTTTTTTTCATTTCCTCTTTATGGTTTTGTTGAAATTTTATAATACAAAAATAATTTTAAAAAAGAAAAAGTTTGGTGAATCTCCCTTATGTGAGCTCCACTGACCTGCCTCCTTCCAGAAATGAGCATTTCCACTCACTTTGGGTTGCTTGCCCTGGAAGGGCTAAATTGCTGTTGTCCAAGCGGTGCAGGCTGCCTCAACAATGCGATCAGTGGGGCATAAGAGAATTGGCGGGGGGTGGTGGTGGTGGTGGTGGTAAGTGGCCTGTTGGATTCTGCCCATTGTTCCCTTTTGTAATGTGAAGTATTCTGTGAGGACTATCTTGAATGGGGAATTAAGACCCATAAGCTTTGCAAAAGTCCTGCTCCTGCTGGAGATAAAAAAAAAAACTGCTAGAAGTGGTTTGTTGATATAGATCAACACAGCTGCCTGAATTTTTGGAATCTCCTTGGGGTGTGGCTGGCTATGGGGACTCTGATGATGAGCACCTGCACTTCAAAATTTACCTCTAGACACTCAGCACATGGCAGAAGAGCTGCCAGAAATGTAGCATGAGAGAGGCATTCAATTTGCATAAAACGGATCTCTTGGAAAGAGATGGCATGCAGAACAGGGCATACATGAAAATATTTCCTGAACAGAACAGGGGCTGTATCTTGTATTTGCATGTGAGGAACAGTCCAATTGTATTCTATATCAGTGGTTGGTCCCCTGAGGCTCCCTTCTGATATAAACCACTACTCCCTTGAGTAGTGCACACAGTCTCTTTTCCTTTATCAATAGGACATGGGTGCCTTTGGGACACACTGTTTGCCTCTCAGACAAAGAAATCATCCATGTCCAAGAAAGAGGCAGTGCGGATGTTTCCCAGGTGCTGAAAACAAGCCACAGATGAGGACAATGATTCTTCACAGGAGATGCTTAGGAGCCCCCTAATGACAAGCTGGGAATGACGCTATGGTGGAGTAATAATAACAACAACCAGATGAAGGGGGAAGGGTTAACCATTGCTAGAGTCCCTTTCACAGCTTGCCAGCCTAGCAAAGAGATATCCAATCCCCATCAACAATGTAGAACCACAGACTGTTAGTGCATGTGAAGCCAGATGAATTATTAACGAAAAGGCTGGGGCAACCATCTCCGAACACAGAGTTTAGCACTTTATGCTTGTGAATAACATCGTTTGTTTTTGTTTGTTTTTAAATCTGCCACACAGAATGTACAGACCACAGGAGGCAGAGTGGGGTTTATACTTGAACAGTAATTGCATGGCTCCTGTTTAAAGCTACAGCCACGGGCATAAATTATCCATAGCAGAAGAACCCGCATTTAATTCAGCGGAAGGACAAGCATACAAGGGTGGAAGGTTTGATTGCTTTCCTCAGCTGGAGGAGCAGCAGTTGGGCCATCCCCTTTTTGACACTGCATCAGTTAGGTCTTGGGAGGGAAAAATAAAATAAAATAAAAGGAATACATGCTCCTGAAACTGGAGATGCTACATTGGATGACTGGGATGGTTCAAGAGCTCCATTTGGGTTGAAGCGTGATGTTTTCCCACAAGGGAACCACCAGTCACAACGGTAATTACATTGCTGTCTACTCGTAATATGATTTATTTAAATGTTGCCTTATGAATTAATTCCCTTTAATTGCCACTCCTCTCGCTGTAAATCAAGGTTTCCTGCTTTCTGTGGAGCAGCGAACATGATCCTACACTGCCATAATTAGTCCAATTAGAAAGGAAGGCAGATGTGGAAAGCCAATTACTTGCAGGAATATGTCTGCTCCAATGTATTCTGAGTGCTATTCAATTGAAATTTAATAGCAACTTAATAAAGCATTGTTTTATTCATAAACCCAAATTCCCTTTGGGCTATTAGTTTCTAAGAAGACACTTCCAATGAGTTTTACGGCTGGTAAGGTAAGGGGCTCCTTAAAGAGGTAAATCAAGAGTGGCAGATCTGAGGAAATGGATGGATGCAAGTCATGTTAAGGAGATGAGAACTGGCTCCGTTTCCTGCAGAAGCATTTTTTTACAATTTCTTCCTACAGAAAGAATGAAATTAATGCTTTTGCTTTTCAGATCAGTGCAACTGCCAGAAGCATTTCAAACTGTTAGTCATTGCCAGGCCTTTTCTTCACGTGGTGGATCTGTGTCAGCAAATGCCTTGCCTTAGGCAAACCCTCATCAAATAGACCAAATCAGAGTGAACATGCGCACACATCTGACCCCTTTGGTGAGCATTTCCTGAAGCCTCACGCCACCTCACTCAATTTTGCTGCACCCCCAAAAGAGCACCAAACTCATCAAAAGTGAGATGAGTTGTGTACAGGAGAAAACAACCTCAAATTGGCCTCAGCTCAAGGATTGGGAGAGATGATACATAATAAAGCAAATAGAAAAGAAATTGGGAGCACACTTGGTTATTTCACAGCTAAAAGAGAACTCAAAGGAAGCTGAGCTGTACACTGGGCGATATATTGGCCAATTTGCTACTTACACTAATCGAGTTCAAACTGCTGATATGCACAGTCCTCCATGAGAAATTCAAGCAAGTAAAGAGGCTACTCATTCCAAATGGGCATTAAGCAGGAAATGGGATGTTTCACAGGGTGCAAGGCACAAAATATTTACAACCGTGTTTGCCAAATGCTCTTATGGTGCTTGTCGCATGACTAGAGTTGCCATACAGAAGGAAACGGCTTGTTTTCTTTATGTAAAATAGATGGCAGTTAGGCTGTTCCATTAGCTAGAAATCAGATTGCAACTTCCCCACATGAAGCAGGAAGTGCAGCAAGCTTGCGATGGAACTGGATTTTACCACTCAACATAGCATTAGCAAGGCTCTTCATTTATTGTTCCTCCTGCTAAGCTTATCTGGAAAGCAAGATGAGGGACAAATTTGGCTCTCATGCTGGTTTAAGTCTGCAGAACCTTTGATAAACTCAGCACTATCACTTCCAGTTCACAGTGACCAGAATCTGCCATTTTTCAATAAAACATTACAGTTCTTTGATGTATTTGGCATTACGTCTATCACAGTTACCAGATGGCTCTACAAAAGAGGTATAATAAAAGGCAGACAGGACCGGTGCAAGGCAGTTTGGCACCCTAGGCAAAATCAAATATTTAGCGCCCCCCCATCCCACTTGAGCCCTCCCTCGGCGGTGTCAGTCCCGCCGGCGGTGAGGAAGAGTCGGCCGAGCGAGCGAGCTTCCTGCTGCTGCTGCTGCCGCTGGCCTCTGCAGCCCGGGAAGGGAGGAAGGAAGGCAAGAAGAGGTGCCAAGCTGTGGCGGATCAGCAGCCACCAGCCGCTCCAGCTGCGCCTGGACGGACAAAGGTGAGTCCACCTGCCCAGAGGAGGCGGCGGAGCGGGATTCGGCGCCAAGCGAGCAGCCCCAGCGCGGAGCTGCCTTCACAGGCTGCGGCTGCTGCTGCCCCATGCCCACCTGGCCACTCTCCTGCTCGGCTTCCTTGCCCAGATCGGATGCTGCCAAGCACAGCGAGCCCTGGCTGCCTGACGCCTCACACTGCTCCTGCCTGCCGCCGCCACCGCCGGAAGATCAGGCTCGCTCACTCCCATCTTCCTCCTCCTCTTCCGTACACACGTCACGCACTGTGGAAAGTAGAGCGCAGGCCCCGCGCCCTCCCTTCCTCGTCCATTTCTGGAGGAGGAGGAAGAGAAGGGTGAGTGTCTGCGTGGGTCTGGGGCACAGGCGAAGCAGGAGCAGAGCGTTTCTGCACCCCCTTTAGCCATGCACCCTAGGCAGCCACCTAGTTCGCCTAGTGGTAGCGCTGGCCCTGAAGGCAGACTTCCCTAACTTGGCACCCTCCAGATGCTTTAGACTTCAACTCCCATCAGCACCAGCCAGTATGGCCCATGGTCAGGAATGCTAGGAATAGTAGTCTAAACCATCTGGAGCGCACCAGGTTTGGGAAGGCTGTGGGATGGCTGCAATGTTCTCAACCAAAATAGAATGAACTTGGGTTTGAATTTAGGTTGAACCATGCACCTCTAGACCCCAAATTAGGTACACTGTTGTTTCAATGCACTACAAGTCAAGAAAACTTGGGTATTAAAATCTGTTCATTTTTAAAAAATTTAACATAAGAACATAAGAGCCATGCTGGATCAGACCAAGGGTCCATCTAGTCCAGCATTCTGTTCCCACAGTGGCCAACCAGCTGCCTGTGGGAAACCCATAAGTAGGACATGAGTGCAATAATACCTTCTTTTCCATGTTCCCCAGCAATTGGTGTACATAGGCATACTGCCTCTGATACTGGAGGTAGCATGGACTAGTATTTATTTATTATTTGCATTTATCTAGTAGCCATTGGTAGCCTTATCCTCCATGCAGGGCCGGTGCTATCATTAGGCCAACTAGGCAGCTGCCTAGGGTGCAGGGGTAAAGGGGGTGCCAGAAATGCCTTGGGAAAAAACAACAACAGCACTCTCAAGTGGGAAGGTGGGCACGCTAAATATTCTGATCTTGCCTAGGGCACCAAACTGCCTTGCACCGGTCCTGCCTCCATGATTTATTTAAAAGCATTTTTAGTCCACTCTTCAGCTGAAAAGGCTCCCAAAGCTTACATAAAATAAATAAAAACAAGGGAGCCTGCAGGCTTACTAAAAGACACTACACACAAAAACAAAAAGGGATGAGGAAGGAAGAAGAAAAAATAAGCACACTCAAGCACCAGTTCTTTACATTACACAGTAGTTCTTGTAGTGACCAGCTGGAGTAGAAACAGTTCAGAGAAAGGCAGAGTCAAGTCAAATGGAGCTGGTCTCTCAGCACAGCTGAAGGAATGGTCCTACTGCCCATCTCACTCTCTGCTGAGGTAATGGCTGCCTGCTGCCAGGGTTAAGGGATGGGGGACCCCAATGGAGCTGCTTTCACCAGAGCCAATGGATGGAATGGCCCAAATATTTGAATTTGACTATGCTTTTGAATACTTCCTCCAGTCTTTATAGAATATGCATGTCTATAACTTGGGAAGCACTATAATGCACTTCTAGTCAGAGTAAACAACACAGGGCTTGGTTGACTAATGGTCTGACTGTATTCATGGAAGAAAAAGCTATCAATAGCTACTAGTCATGATGGCTATATATTGCCTCTAGCATCAGAGGCAGTATGCCTCTGTATACCAGTTGCTGGGGGAACATGAGCAGGAGGCTGCTACTGTACTCATTTCTTACCTGTGAGCTTCCACAGACATCTGGTTGGCCACTATGTAAACAGAATGCAGGACTAGATAGGCCTTTGGCCTGATTCAGGAGGGCTCTTATCTTCTTAAGGCAGTTTTGCATGTTTATTATGTGTGTGTTTGTTTGCAAATGCATAGATTTTTCAGTTTTCCAGTGCTTCAAGGTAGATCGCCAAAACAAATTCAAGGGGAAACAAAAAGAAAAAACCAGCCTGGTGCCACAAGGGATAATCAGAAGTGTCACACAATTGATATGGTATTGATTTTCCTAAGCTGAGCACAAGGCAAACTGTAAGCCTTTCCATATCTGTGTAGCATCATGACATGAGTTATAGACACTCCATGCACTTTTCTGGCTAAATTAGCTAGCCAGGGAATTAAGAAAGATAAAAGAGAAGAACCGAGATCACAGTCTGTGCCGAGGTGAACATAAATATAGAGTTAGCTTTAGATCTCGTGAAATGATGCTCTGCTCCTTCTTGTCCATCCCATGAGGACAGTGCAGGTAGTAAAATCTGTGATGAAGTGATGAGGACAACAGACCACTGCTCTGAAATGCAATGGCCTTAGCCAGCAAGTAATAAATATACAGGGTGAGTTGACCAGACAGTCTGGTACATACTCTAAGAGCTCAGGTATACACCAAAAAGAAAATCACAATACGATAATCTGTAGTTTTGCCCTATATACTGTGGACAAAGCCATCAGCTGGCGACTTTTATGAACTTGGACTGATTTACAGCAGCAGGATATATGGCTCATTGATTCAAAGTGAGGTACATTGATTTTTCCATCTGGGATTAAAACCCATTGATTTGGTTAGAGAAATTGTTGAAAGATCTGGCAGTTTTGTCTTTCAAGACCCAGAAGCCAGAAGGGAAATATTTATTATATTTTTAAATGTCCTTATTGTAAATCAAATGGGATTTTGGTGTGGAGGAATGGATCTGACTATGGTTTAACATTTGAGGTTGGCCATAAATGTCACAGAGTTGCTGCTACCCACACCTGTTTTGAAGGCATATATCCTGGGCCAATCCTGGCCCAAATGTAGTTTTAATGTCAGGTCACTTCCTGGAGTCAGCAATCATGATTAATTCATTCCTTGTGTGGAAATTTGGTGGATTTGAGAGCCAGTGTGGCATAGTGGTTAGAGTGTTGGACTGGGACTTGCAGGGCTGGTGCTACCATTAGGCCAACTAGGCAGCTGCCTAGGGCGCAGGGCTAAAGGGGGCACCAGAAACGCCTTGGGAAAAAAATACAGCGCTCTTAAGTGGGAAGGGGGGCACTAAATATCTTATCTTGCCTAGGGCACCAAACTGCCTTGCGCCTGGTCCTGGGGACTTGGGAGTTCCAGGTTCTAGTCCCCACTTGGCTATGAAGCTCACTGGGCCAGTCACTGACTCCCAGCCTAACCTACCTCACAGGGTTGTTGTGAGGATAAAAAGGAGAGGAGGAGGAGGATTATGTAAGCCACCTTGGGTTCCTTGCAGGAAAAATGGCGGAATATCAATACAATAAATAAATAAAATTCTGCCAGCTTTAAACTAACACTGTTGGATTATCTAAATTTGTTAAAAACATTTTGTTGGAGGAGAAAAATATTTGACTGTCTAAGTGTTTTGCAGGGCTCCTACCATCCTCCATAGGATTCCCATAATCCTTTGAGTTTGGAGGGTTATGGGCAGCTTCATTGGATTGTACTGTGAGCTGCTTAACTCTCCTTGTACTCTAACATGGTTTGTCCAATTCCAGAGCAAAGTAAAGCCTTTGGTTTACCATTTGGCATCCTGTTTATTTGGAACATCTTGGGACCAGGCTTTTTGAAAGACTGCATTCTCCTGAGCCTGCCTGAGTTTTAAGATCCTTGGGAGCGGCCTTTCTCTGTCCTGCCACCATCAGAGGCACATTTGGTGGGAACATGCGCAAGAGAACCTTCTTGGTGGCTGCTCCTGCTAGAGAGGCTCCTCTGGTGCCCATTACAGTTTTTCCGATGCCAGGCTAAAACATTTTTGTTCCCCCAGAGATTTTACTTGTGTGTGTTTTAAGAATTAAGAGATGTACCTGGGTTTTATTGCTGTTGTGATTTAGTGGATTGTACATCGCCCTAGAATTCTATACAGAATGAAGGGTGGTATCAAAAGGTCTCAAAATCAATCAATCAATCTCCCTTGAAGATGGAGTCATATCAGAATAGAATTTGGTATGTGTGTGTGTATACACACACACACACACACACACACCATAATCCACCATCTGAAGTTCAAAGACCTACCAGATCCCCACATCCTATTTCAACATACAGAGAACAGATGCAAAACAGATTGTAAGGTGATATCTGCAGTGAGGCCTCTTGTGCTTTACTAATTTATTTAGTTTAATACATAACCCTGCTGACTTTACTGACTTGGTATGGGTAAGAGGAGAGCAGAAATAACCAATTAAGGGTGCAAGTTTAGACAGGAAAAATCCTACTACAGCTGCCA
This sequence comes from Shinisaurus crocodilurus, assembly GCA_021292165.1. NCBI lineage: Eukaryota > Metazoa > Chordata > Lepidosauria > Squamata > Shinisauridae > Shinisaurus > Shinisaurus crocodilurus. The sequence continues at coordinate 215,811,860 of CM037877.1, read as the reverse complement.
GCATTTCCCAGCCAGCAAACCACCAAAAATGCTTATTTGTGTGCTCTGACTATCTAAAACAAGTGGACATACTTATATATTAGTTTGCTTCTATATTGTAGATGCACAAAAACTGGTACTCATGTGGAGAAAAATGATCGATTCAGTGTTTGCCACCAAATCGTGTTGATCTGAATCAATTTTAAACATCCCGCTGACTATGCACAATACTAAAAAAAAACAACGCACCATAGATCAATATCAGCCTCAGGTTCAGTTGAATTTAACTTGTTTTTGCTATGGTGACATGCTATTCTGGTGAAGTTCAGTATCCTATGGTATTGCCCATTCCTCCCTGTGACTGCAGAGTAACCCCCCACCCCACCCCCAGTCTGAACCGTAGCAAAGCCCGTAGGAAAAGGGGGGAAGGTTGTGATGGTTGGAGGCAGTGGCACTGTTTGGCTGCCTTACTAGCGTTGGTCTTGCAAGGGGCCAGGAGATCATGGCCCTTGCGAGGCTTGGGCATGGGAAATCTCCTGAGAGCTGATATCTCACACTGATGCATCATTTGGAGAGCGAGACTTGGGCCAAGACCTGTATAAGGCTTCGGACCATGCCACCTAGCCTCTTTCTTTGCTGGAAAGCAGTGAAGCCCACTTCACTCACTCTTGGTAAAGGGATTACCCCAGGCAGAAACTGGTTCCCTTTTTGGGGACTGGGAAGGAGTTATTTCATGCTGTCCTGGGTGTGGAGAGGCATGTTTGTTTGTTTTTGCCTTCCCCACAGGAAACCTGTCTGTAGATAGGTAGAATCTTTCTGAATTTCCTTACACCACCTGAGGCCTCAGTCTGCCTCTCTGGGATTCCCCAGATGGCCACACCCATTCTTCTGGTCCCACCCCTTTCCCTCTGACTGCCAATCATTTGGTGATTTTCTGGCTTTTGCATGGTTTCCCCCCATTCTAAAAAGGCTAGAATGCCTCTCCTAAAGTTTAGTTATTGGCAGTAGGAGCTTTAAACTAAAAGATACTGGTATGTTTGGTATTTTGGCCCTGTCCTGTTTTGCCTTCAGCCCTGCCCGCCACTGCAATGCGGCCCCCAAGAGCTTCTCTGAAATTGAATCCGACCCTTGGGCTGAAAGAGGCTCAACTTCTCCACCTTACACTAACAACCATTGCAACTTGGCAGGTGGGACAGAAAGGGGAGGGGATAAGTAAGGCCTATAGTTGTTGAAGTGATGCTCCTGTCCTAACACTTTTAACACAAAGATAGGCAGGGGCTCTTCCCCCAGGGCAGGGGAGGTACCTGTAATCAGCAGCAATGCAGGACAGCAAGGCAGAGATCAACCAGCTGACCTGGGCACCTTCTGGAGATGGGACCTGCTCTCAGCCTGGTTAAGCAAGAAGCTTCACTACAGGCACATCGGTTCAAGCATGAGCATTAAGGGATGGGTGGGGGTGGGATTTCTTTCAGTTCACATTTCAACAAGAACTTACCAAATTCATACTTCCTGAAAAACACGTGAACCAGAATATTTGGTATTTGCATTTTTTCAGAATTTTGTGATGCAGTTCTCTGAACAACAACAACAACAAGCATACAAAAATGAATATTTTAAGGGAAAGTATATTGGTGGGGGAAAAATAAAACACCATTATTTTAAGGAAAACTGCTTGCAAAAAAATATATGCATACATTAGGAAAATATGTGTACAAAAATGCCTATACTACAAAAATGCACGCCAAAAAAATGCATACATTAGGAAAATATATGTACAAAAAATGCCTATACTACAAAAATGCACGTCCCAAAAAAATGCATACAAATTTTTTGTGGAGACTTTTTTTTTTTTTTTTAAGTTGTCAATCCTTGTGGAAATGGGACAGAATGAACTGAAGACAGGAAAAATGAGAAACTGAAATTAACAGATTCATCCTGTGGCTCACGCTGGCTCAGCTTGTCTGAGCGTGGAAAGCTAAGCAGGGTCAGGCCTGGTTATTATAGATTTCATAGATCATAGAGTTGGAAGGAGCCTAGAAGGCTATCGAGTCCAAGACCTTGGATGGGAGACCCCTCCTCTAGTTTCCTGCATTGAGCAGGGGGTTGGACTCGATAGCCTTCTAGGCTCCTTCCAACTCTATGATCTATGAAATCTATGAAATCCATCCATCCCTAGTAAGCACACCAGCTGAGGGACCTCCGCAGCAGCATGGATAGCCTGGTAAGTTCCTCAGGTACAAGGAGAATAGAGAGAGTGGATCCTCTCTGCCTCCATTCCAGCTGATCCATGTTAATCTTGCTATAATTGTAAATAATAAAGTTGTGACAGTTTTCATCCCAATATTGGTGTCTGCCTGTTTCTTGCCTTTTAAAAATCAAGCTGCACCAAAAACCACATTCTATTTGGAGTAAAAAAAAAAAAAAAAAAAGGTGTTGTTCAGCTTGTTCTTCCTTCACAAACATTTCTATTAGATAGTCAATGGCTTGTAGGTTTGCAAGAAATAGCCCTTTTATTCCTTTGAATCCCCATCAGAACTCTCCAGCTTGGAGAAGAGATTTATTCAGCACCACGGTGTTTGTTTACTTACAAAGTGATCGATAAAACATTAAGTGGAGAGAAGCAAAGACTCAGCACTTTCCCCTGTAATTAATTGAACAATGAAGCATTCTCAACATAGGTTTTTGCAGCAAGAAAGGCATATCTATGGGAAGAAACCAACCAAGCTTTACATCTGCTTTTGACTAAAACAGAACTGAAATGGCTGGTGTTGCGTCACTACATTTCCAGTACCTACAGAGGAGTTTTGTACACTGGATGCTTTGCTAGCCCATCTATTTTCTCCTATCTAGTGCACAGGAGACAAGAATGATCCTAATTGGGCTATTAGGAGAGGTGTTGAAATGTTACTAATTGTCAAAGGCAATTAAGTGTAGCAACATGTCACAGGTAAATTAACGAGACTCCAAGTGTTATGAGCAAGTTGCATTCATCTGGATGGAAAACAAACACCATCTCATCTGCATATTGTTCATGGTTTGAAAATAAGCTGTACACAGTTCTGTTGCAGAGGGACAACTAACATCAGTGAGATTTTGTTGCGAGTGGAGGAGGAGATAAAGAGATGAGACACAGGCATATGGTATAAACTAGGGCCACATTTATTTAATAAAGAACTGCGAGGGAAATTTTGTGTGGGCATATAAGACCTAACTGAAGGCAGCTTGCCTATTGGGATGTTGGGTGAGTCCCTGCCAGCCCAGCTGAATGGTGTCCCAATGTGTGCTGCCCTTCAGGACCACACCTGTAAAGGTGTACAGAGGCCTTCCCATGTCATGCCTTCCCAGAGCTCAAAACCCCAAGCAGGTGAGCTGAGTTAGCCTTAGCCTCAAAGGCAATCCATATCCCCACCCCCCACCCCCTGGGTCTCACAGCCCTGAGTATCGCCTCAGGTATTGCCTGTCACTGTAGAGGTGCCTCAGGACATTCACCAATCTGCAATAACATCTCACCATATTGTGGAAGACAGTGATCAGGTGACTGTGACCAAAGTAGCATGATCAGCAGTGGGATTGTGCCCTGGGGTTCATCACAGCTGCCAGAAGAATGGTATCTGTGCAGCATCTTCTTCAGCCACACATTCCTATTTTCTGTAGTGCAGCACATCTCCCACCGGCTCCTGCCCTAGTAGAGCAGCGATGCAGAGAGGTCCAGGCATATTTTAAATCACATTAGGTAGATCTGGAATAATTCCATATGAATTATCAAGTGGTAGAGCTAAATTTAAATCTTTTTGTTCTTCAAAACTATACATCAGAGTTAGGCAACCTTTTGGGCTTGTGGGCACATTTGGAAATGTGAGAAACTGTCCTGGGCACAACTATAAAATGGCTGCCATGGGTAGGTGTGTGGCCAGTCACAAAGGACAAGTAACCTGCCCAGAGCCATTAATGAGAAATTAAGGTGGCAGCAGCTAGAACCTCCCACTCCTCTTCAGAGTAAGAAAACAAAAATATTTTTAAAATAAAAATTGGGAGAAGTAGGGTGTCTTGGTGGGCACCCAGAAGGTATTTGGGGACACATTAGTGCTCCATGTTGCCTACCCCTGCCGTAGATTGTGGATACCTGATATGTTATATTATTTCTATGCTTGGTATAAAGGACCAGGATTCTGGTATGAAGGACAAGGATTATGTCTGAACTACGGCTGAGCTGAAATGGCCTCCCTCAATTCACTGCCCAATTCAGAAGCAGAGCAATAGGTTGGCCAATTTGACTATTTGGGGGTAGTGGTGGAGGAACTACCCTGTACCATTTGGGGAGTTCTTTCTTTCTTTCTTTCTTTCCTTCCTTCCTTCCTTCCTTCCTTCCATCTGTCCGTCCGTCCGTCCGTCCATCTGTCTTTCTTTCTCCTCCTCCTCCTCCTCCTCCTCCTCCTCTTTTAAAAGCTCCATGGTATCAAACTATCCAAAGCATCACAACATAACACTATCCCGGTGTCTTCTGGGAAGAGAATAATGGCAGCCAGCAGCCCCCAAGTGCTTTCTCTTTTGCTATGCAGAGAGAAAGAGAGAAAGGGAAAGGGAGAGAGAACTTCTTAACTGGAAGAAAAAGAATGTAGTAAAAGGTCCATTCTTCCCCAACATTTTGTGGTAGCTTCCCCCCCATCTCCTCCTAGTTTCAACAGTTTTCTATAGCAAAAGATTTTCAACTTTGCCAATCAAATTTTTTATTGTTAAAACAGTCAGGTTGTTTTGTTGTTGTTGTTGTTAGACAAGACTTCTCAAACAAATTCTTTGCTAATATAAAGTTCTATCAATTATAATATCTTGAGATCTGAAGGGGCAATACATCACTGAGAGTGATATATTGAAGCCCTTAGCCCCACAGAAGAGATGGAGAAGCTGATGGATCTGAAGGGTTTAGCAACATCCAGATTGGCTAGACTGTTTCATTAGATCTTTGCAGCATTATTACATCTGAAATCCTATACACACTGCTTTGGGAATAAGTCCCATTTAGTTCAATGAGACTTACTTCTGAGCAAACAAGCATAACATTGCACTGTTAGTCATGGGAAACTGGCAGAATGACTGAGCTATATATTTATCTTCTTTCTTTCTTTCTTTCTTTCTTTCTTTCATCTTGACATTTTAATTCACATTAAGAGCAGAAGTCCTTTCAGTCAAATAAGGTGTATTTATCTGCAGAGGCTAAATAACAGGTATGGGAAATTGGCAAAATAATCAAGGTACATAGTTCTCCAATTATATCATCTTGCCATTCTTGTAACAGAGACTCAAAATAATCAATAGTGGCTACATAATGAGAGACAAACAAACTCATGGACAAAGTAAAATTCTTACTTTATTTTATTTTATTTATTTATTTATTTCATTTTTATACCGCCCAATAGCCGAAGCTCTCTGGGCGGTTTACAGCAATTAACAAGACAGTCCCTGCCCGCAGGCTTACAATCTAAATTAGCAAGACCGACCATCTTTATTTCATATCTTTATAGACAAGACTGCTTCCATGTATCCAAAGCAGCGTACAGCTAATCAAAACCAGGAATTGTTAAAACAAATTAATTATGATGACAAAATTGCAGTCACTAAAGTACCAACGCTATATATACACTTGTTGGAAGTCTCTCTGTTTCAGCCTACTCAATATGCATTTGAGCAAAGGCTGCGGAATTTCAGATAAAGCCAGCATCAGACCCACCACTCCCACCACGGAGGTTTCCTCGTGTGCCTCTTCCCGTGTGGAGACTGCATCCAACCATGTGACGCAGACTCCCAGTCACCGCCCTGAGTCCCCACCCGAGTGTTTGCACCGCCACCCAATGTGAACAGGAACATTCCAAAGAGAATACGAAGCACAGAAGCACAGGGCAGCTGCTGGAATTGTGGCAACAGGGCACTCCCCCCCTTTTGTGAAAACAACAAACAAGAAACACAGTGGCCCAGTTCACATGTAACAAGAAGGCACCATGGGGGAGTTTCCCCACGGGGTTTGTTGTTGCGGCAGCCATTTTGAATATTCGGTGCACACCGTAGCTTCTCGTTACGTGCGAACCCGGCGAGGGTGCGCCGCCGGGGCGGCTGACAAGCCACCCGCAACCCTGAAACAGCCCACGGGTTCCGGGTGGCCTGCCAACCACCCCAACAGCCCACCCCCGCCAGGTCCGCACGCGACGAAGCCATGGTGGTGAGGGCTTGGATGGCCAACCTGGCGCCTGCAGGCACTGCAAGCCGCCATGGCTAATAAGCTGCGGCTATCATGAGAACCGGGTCACAGAGTTGAACAGCGAGTGTAGAAGTCTGGTAGTGCAATACCTTCCTTCGCACGGCCAGCCACAACCTGGTCCTTAATAGTGTGTCATTCACCATTTCCAGACTATTTGAGTCAATACCTCTTCCTTAGGGCATGATTGTGATACTTAAAAACTAGTTTTACATCACTGTATATTTGTAGATGTTCCCTTGTTATTCCCATGCTTTGTGCTGGTCTTCTACCATCATGAAATCAGCAGTTCAATAAGAGGTAGAACTCTAGTGTATATGCACTTGGGAACAAGGTCTGAATGAGTCCAATTAACATTTTATGCTTTGAAAGCAGGCTTGAAGATACATGTAACCCACTGTTTGATAGTTATGCCAATTGTGGCTACTGTCCTTGGGTGTCCATTGTGCTAGCAGAAACTAGGTGTGTAACTACGTGAAGGGGAGAATCCAATTAAATTTACATTTGCACAACCAATCCACTAACAGATCTTGGTTCCAGTAGCACATTTTGTTGCACTTTGCACTATAGCACATTCCACTAGCACAATGTGCTCCACTTGTGCAATGTGCTCTGCTTGCACAAGCTCTGTTAGTGCATCTTGTTGCCATTTGTGAAAGCTCCACTAGACTAGTGCATCTCATCACTGCTCCTTGTGCAAGCTCATCTTGTTACTGTTTGTACAGGCTCTGTTTGCACAACTTGCTACTGCTTGTGCAACTGATAGTTTTGGTGGAGTTGTGCAAGCGTTATTTGATTTAACAGAATGGCACTGTTGGATAGTGCCCATTCATCACCATTGTTAGTTTAATGTGCATGTGCATACATATAGAAATACATAAATAAATGTTGCAATGCCCCCAAACTACAGCAGCTGGATACAGTAAGCCTCCCCCATTTTCCAGGTCCCCATCTGTGTGTATCCTATCCTGCAGAACACATATGGGCAACCCATGGCCCACAGGCTGCATGTGGTCCTCAGAGGCCTCTTGTGCACCCCATGATTCATGGGTGCCCATTGCCACTGCTTCCTGCCCACACCCACTGCCATCACCATCCTCTTCCCCAGAGCAATTGGGCTCCTGAAAGCTCACCAAACACTTGTTTGGCAGGTTGTTGGGAACATGATTTAAATGGGGAAGATGATGCATTTATATCACATGTCCCCCCCCCCCCAGCTGATTGGTGTGTGTGTGTGTGTGTGCGCGCGTGCGCATGCGCGCGTGTGTGCAAAGTACTCTCAGCCTGTAGGAAGGGGAGGGTTAAATCTCCCCATACGTGCCTGCTGAGATGTGGGAGGAGGTTTGTGTGCATGAGTGTGCATGTCTATGCATGCATGTACATGGATATGTGCATGCATGAATATGTGTGTGTTCATGCATGCAGATGCATGTATATATGGTGCAGCCCACAACTCACTGCCAAATTTGTCCTTGGGGCAGACATTTGCCCACTCCTGTTTTAAGAAGATACTTAGTCTAACTATGGAAAAATATGGATGTGTTTACCCCAGAGACGGCATAGCCAAGCAGATCATGGTAGATGTGTGAAGGTGTATTATGCTCAGTGGAAGGCCAGTGTGACCCAAACGTTACAATTATTTGTAACAATTCTCCTGGAGGCCTAGAACCACAAGATTTGTGCCAAATCATACTCTGGAGCCCTACATGCAAGTGCCCCACAATTCACACTTTGATTCAAACATTTAAACTTGACTGTTCTTCATAAATGCTGCCACACATACACAGAATAGGACTGCCATCCCTTTATCCAAAAAAGGCTCCTGTGCTTTCACTATGCGTTTGTAAGGGAGAAGGGCCCCAGTGCAAAATGTAGTTTTCTCAAGGGCTGCTACAGTTGAAAACTATATTTCCCAAAGTCTTCATCTTATCAGAGAGGGAGAAATCAGGTCTTCCTCCTTCTCTCTTCCTGCAGTATCCACCACCCTGACTGGGAAATTCTTGTAAAGTGAAGGGGTGAGGGGGCTTGGGGGATGGATGATGATGAATCAGAGCTCTTTCACTATCCCCCCCCCCAAAGTGGCCACCCAGGAAACCAAGTTATTGACTGGGGCTCTTCTCTTGTACATGTCATGTACAGACTCTTGATCCCATCTAATTCATTTTAGGTCCCATCTAATATTTAATCCAACAGAGTTTATATTCAATAAACATTTAGTTTTGGAGGTGAGGTTGTACAGAGTAGCTGCTTATCATCAGGCAAGTAAATGAATATGTCACCGTTTTGGCTGTGTTGCACAAACACTGAGAGATTTATACCAGCCAGGTTCTCTGGCAGCAATAAAAGAACTTACTCTTTGAAATCGCCTGGAATGTATGCAAAGTACATCCTACTACCCTGTATGACACATATATTGCACAGAGCTGATCTTTAAGTTAGGTTTTGGGCCACTTCTTATAATACTTTTAAAGAAACATAATCTGTGTTGATGTTTGAAGATGCATGAAAAAGTAGTGTGTAAATTACTATGTAGATCTGTCTCTCTACAAGTGACAGCTGCTACCATGTGCTCATTTCCATACTGCTCTAGTAATTTTGGCACTGGAAGCAACCAGGTCATTGGTGCTTCTGATGTGATATCCTTGATTCAGGTGATGCTGGAGTGGCATGAAAACTCACCTGTAACTATGGCACAAGCATCTGTTTTGGTGTATATGCACACACTGGAAAATAGACACATGTGTGATTATCATAAATGATCATCTATCTACACTTCCTTTGCAAGCTTTCTTCCTACACAGGAACTATCTATGTAAAGTAACGCTAAACCAAAATGCCCCCAATTTCACTGCCCCATTGAAGGGTGCCAGAATGGGGGGCATTTCAGCAATTGGGGAGGGGTAATTCTGAGGTGGGAGCAAACTTACATCATGACTTGAATAGAGGTGCTCCTTTTTTTCCATGGATGCCCCCTCTGCCTGATGCCAGTGTTGCTCAGAGAGGCCCGGATAGGGATGTGTGAGGAATTTAGGGGGGTGAAAGCCTGACAAACTTTCTTGGCTCAACCACCCGGATTCTGTCTCATCATCCCTCTGATGGCTCCAACTCACCCTGGTGTGAGCCGAGCCAGCAGGCAGTTTCCACTTGCATTTTGTTTAAAGGCAAAGGAGCTGAGCCTTGGCTGGGGCTCCTTTCTCAGTCAATTTGAGAACCTTGCAAACAACAGGTACCTCTTCACCTGCCTTTGTTCTCTTAATTTCATAGATTTCATAGCTCATAGAATTGGAAGGAGCCCACAAGGCTATCGAGTCCAACCCCCTGCTCAGTGCAGGAAACTAGAGGAGGGGTCTCCCATCCAAGTAATAACCAGGCCTGACCCTGCTTAGCTTCCCACCTTGCTGATCATGTGCATGGAAGGCAATATCATTCAGTGTACAGAAACTGGAGCTATACCTGAAAGATCTGGGTACAGGTCTCACTTCTGTTATGGACTTATCATGAAAAAGTTAGGTACACCTAATGGCCTCTTCATACACAACAACCTACATGAGTGTAGGGAAAACATGCGGACTACAATGCATCATTATGTGTGAAGACTGGGTGTATGCCTGTTTTATACACGAGTTGCTTACCTACTGCAACTGCAGCTTCCCAGCACATACCCTTATGGTAAATAGATACATGCATGATCTTCATGTGATTGTTTACATGGATGTACATGTTACCCCCCCCCCCCATACAGTTATGTTCAGCCATGGTGGAAATTCAAGTCAACCTTGTGCCACTGATTGGATACTCCTATGTTTTAATGGCCACATAACAAAAGGGCATTCTTTAGCTGGCTGCACAGGTTGCTGTCACATAGGCAGAGGGTGCCTCTTTTTTTCTGCCCTGCAAGTATATAAAAGCCAAACTGTCACAGTCTATTTGAATGGAAACTGTAGTGGATTAAGAAGAAAGGAACCCCCCAAATCAGCAGTTTCATTCTGAAATGTTGAACAGCCATCATAGACCTGATCCCTGATATATATTTTTTTGATCTAGCACAGATCCTCATGATTTCCTATGATTTTGGGCTAATAGTCACTAGCAGTGCAAGCCTATACATGTTTACTCCGAGAAGTACCGGTAAGTCCCAGTCCCACTGTGTTCAATGCAGCTTTTCCTCAGGTAAGTGGATATAGGAGTGCAGCCTTCATCTTGGACTTTATTTCTTCAACTCGCCAGTCTCTTAGAGCAGGGGGCACAGCTGCACAGACGAGTTCCCCTGAGTTAAGCTATTTGCAAGCAGAGCTCGTTAGCTTAAAATCTAAGAGTTCTTGGATGGTTCAGTAGGAAAGGCAATGAAAGTCCATGGAGCTCAAAGGGAATGAGTTTTCCAGCCTTGCTTGCACATCCCTACGACGGGAGTAACACCCATAGAGAGAACATGGACTTATATCAGAGTAGGCCTCCAGCAAGAGACAACAAGCCCCCAACTTCTGCAAGCCCTCCCCCCCAGAGACACACATTTACACAGATACATCTCTCTCTGGCAAACATGCCCCCAACACCACCTCCCTCCTCCTCCTCCTCCTCCTGAACTTGCCAAAGAAAAAAGCCTGCTCTGAAGAGAGAGTGGAGAAGCCCCACAGCCAGGTGCCACAGAATGATCCACCCTTGCACAGGAGTAACACCCACAGAGAGAACAGAGGCTTACATCAGAGTAGCCCCCATGCAAAACACAGCTCTCACCCATCAAGCACTCTGCCAACTCTCTCTCTCTATGACACACACACACACACACACACACACACACACACACAGAAATACATATGGCAGAAAAAACGCAACGTATAAAAAGGTTGTGATATAACTGCTCTGAAAAAGTCCAGGATATAGTGGCAGAAATAGCATGAGGTCGGTTTGGGATGTTGGTAAAAATCTGGAGGGTAGATCTCCCCCAGCTTGACAAGTTAAATTAGCATAACATTAAGATTTGAACTGCAGCAGAGGTTCCTTAATGGCTCCTCAGAAAGCCTTTACAGATGCAAAAGAGTTCTCTCTCCCAATGTGGGTAACTGTCACAGTGACACTCCCTGAATATAGCTGGACTCCATTGACTTCTGATCATCTGGTTGGAGAGGCAGTGAAAGTCCATGGAGCTCAAACTGGACCAGTTTTTCCAGGGTCACACACATCCCTAAGAGCGGTTTGCGTGAAAAATGTGCTCAACCCATGCTTTCTTTTCCCAGAATGCTCTCTTTGTGGGACATTAGTGTCTGAGAGCATTGCTGCTGCTATCTCAACACAGATAGCCGTGGCAAAGAAAATAGGGAGCAAGTGGTTTTGGATCCACATTGGCCCCTGGAAACCCACCCAACTGAGGATGAAAGCTCAGTTTTTTGAACTTTGGCCCAATATTAGAAAAATGTCTGAAACTGCCTTAATTTTAATTTCAAAAAGAAATGGCGGTGGGGGGGAGAGAGACTAGAAGTTGAGTGCAAACTGGGGAAGCTGAAGTACATTGATTGTTATTCAAAAACTTTCTGTTGAGGGCCTGTAGTCCAGTGCACATGTTTTGCAACATGTAAACATTCCAAGATTCAGTCCTTAGAAACTGTCTGCAGTTAAACAGGATCTTGAGGGTAGCAGGTGCTGAGAAAGGCCTTGGCCTGAGACTCTGAAAGCCTTGGCCTGAGACTCTGAAGAGCTGATACCAGTCAGAGCAAGAAATAGTGGGGAGACAGATCAGTGGCCTGACTTAGTGTAGGGCAGCATCATATGTTCATATATCTACCTAACCTTTGTGCTTTGGGGGTGGGAGGGAAAGGCCTCACAAGAATTATCTATGTTCTTTCCCGGAACACGTCCAAAGGCAAAGGGCATCTAAGAGATGTATCAAAGCCTTTGAAGCAATACTAGCCATTCAGAGACATTCTCCGATAGAATAATATAGCTTCAGTTCGACTTCTATTTTGAGGCGGGCTGGCAGTCATTCATTTGCACAGCACTTTTTGCTCTCCCTTTCACAAGGCCCTTAATGAGACAGGCAAACAGCTGCTCTGAGTCACTGCGAGTGTGAAGAGACAGGAAGCTACATCATAAACACCACTGCAATTTCGGTGTTGTGTTTTGTTAATGGCACTTTTCATCTTGTTTCCCCATCCAATCTCATCTTATTTTCTGTCATTCGGCTTTCCTTTGATCATGGTGTTTTATACATTGTTGCTTTCCACTGGAGGGCTTGGAGGCAGCTTTCTCCACCCCCACTCCACTTCATCCTGTATAACCTAAAAACAGAGCAGCCTTTGTTTATGGTACTGGTTAGCATGGCCCCTCTTGTGAAGTAGGTACCATTAAACCCGCATTTCTGATTCAGCAGCTAGCTACCACAGAACTGCTATTTTCATCTTTGAGTGTACGAAGTTCACTTGCTGAGATCTGGTGGGCATATTTGTTACTAATCGTCATGGCTTTGTAGGGAGAGAATCTAAGTCATCTTCTTTCTCTCTCTCTCTCTCTCTCTCTCTCTCTCTCTCAAGAGGGCATGCTATAAACAGTAATAAGACAAAAAGATGTGGGGAAGAATATAAACATTGGCCTGTGTAGAACTGCCAAGTAATACTAGGGAATGCATCTCCTCCACCCCATTCATCCTCCACAAAAGGATGGATATTTGGCAAATTCAGGGGGTGGGCAAATTTCAAAAATTTCCAGCACCTTTTTACCTTATGAGGTGGCCAAGGTCTCCTCCACCTTTCCTTTTTTTAAACCCCACTTCCCCTGCCAAAAACAATCAAACAAAGAAACTTGCCACCACATCAAATGGTGTCATGGCTGCTCTGGCCACATTCTTGCACAGAATATCCCTGGGAATAATTCTACATGATGACATGCCGTCATTCCCAGGGGCCATTCTTGGGGTGGTGGTGGAATATCTGCCTCACCTTGAAGCAGCCAAAAGGCTTCTTGAAAGAAGAAGAGGAGGAAATCCTTGGCCACCTGGTAAGGTAAAAAGACAATGCATTTTTAAAATGAAATTCACCTGCACCCAAAAGATTAATGCAATTTTTGTGAGCCCTTTATGCCCCACTGCCGAAACCTATGAAATTTGGCTGGGCTAAAACTTCAATCAAGCACTGCTCTGCTGTGAGAGGGAGACCAACCAGAGTGGCTGTTCTAGGCCTAAAGAACAGAACCAGGCCCAGAGACAGCTCCCAGCAAGGGACTGTGAAGGGAAAGAGAAAGTGATCCAAACTACACAGTACTTTGAGGACATAGCTAGCAGTTACCTTTCTTTCTTTCTTTCTTTCTTTCTTTCTTTCTTTCTCTAAGGTAAGCACAAGGGGCCAATCCAGATGGGGACCACAGTGTGTGTATGTGAATTGTTAAAGCCCTCCTACCCCTATGCTAGAGTCCTGATCTTGATCTTACTTTAGAGTACCGGTAAGTAAGTAATAAAGACATCAACAGGACAACTTAAAATGAGCCTTAAAGGACTACTTAAAACAAGCCTTAAAACTTGACAGATAATTAATTAAGCCTTAGAGTAAGTAAGAAAGTAGTCAAGAGGACTACTTATAGGTATGTTTGCATACTATCATGTTCATGATACTCTCCCTCACCCCACTCCCCAATCAAATAAGGGATATTCTTCTAAAAATATCTTTCCAAAGACTCTTTGACAGATTCCATCTCCAGTGGCATTGTTCTCCCAGGCATTGTTTATAGCAGAGGTGGTGTGGGCAATTCCCATCAGCCCTCACCATTGGCTATGCTGGATAGGCCAGATGGGAGATGTAGCATGGCTGGGCCTACAACTCCCATCAGGCCTAGCCAGTAAAGCCAATGGTGAGGGCTGATGAGAACTGTGAGCCAAAACTTCTGGAACGCCCCAAGTTGCCCACCCCTGCTTTAGATGAAGGAAGTTATTCTTTCAACTAATTTTATTGATCCATTCTGTGAGGATCTGTCTATCCTGTGCAACAATATTTATTTTTATTTTTAAATTTTGTTTATTCATTTATTTATTTTGTTTAGCCGAGCACTGTATTGGAACATTTGGGAAGTGCAAAAGCCAGTGGAAAACTAAGTTCTGATCCGCACGTTAGGCCAAGATACACAGATCAAGGCAGCTTGTATTAAAATTCACAAAGATCTAATTCCTTAAGCATCCCTGAGCACATCGGCTGACTTTGCATTCTACCACAAGCCTTCCAAATGTGTGGGCTAAACAGATATGTACAAAGTTTGGGCTGTACTTATGGGGTGGGATCCAGAATAGTACTTGATGGAGTTCTGGTTATGCTGGAGGAAGGGGGGAGGGAGGCAAACTTTGCAATTCCTCCTCCCCCCAACTCGGGCGGGGGGAGCAGCTTGTGCCTCCTGAAACGTTGTCCTGTGTGGGATAAGGGACCATCCAGAGCAGGATGCAAGGTAATGCAGGGGGAAGGGGAAGGGGTGACGATCACCACCCCACCCCCTTACTCCAGTGGGAGCCCTCTTCCTCCAGTAGATACAGTGCCTTTCGTGAATGGAACAAGCCCTTCCAGTCACAGAATGGCCAGTCAGGATCCAACCCATGGAGAGTAGGCATAAACATATGAAAAACAAGCATCCACCCATGCAGAGATTGGTTCTGTGAATTGGCTCAATGTATATTTAAGCTACAGTCATTTTTCCGGCAGCTACCTTGTGGCATCTTCAGGAAGCTTTGGTTTTTCTTTCCCCCCTTTCAAGTCTAAATTGCTTAAGAACAATCCAGAGAAAGACCTCATGTCACATGGAGCTATAATTAGCACCTTTTGTGTCTTCTATGTTTTTGATCCGTTAGATCCTGTCCCTGCAAAAGAGAGTGGGATTGTGTGTATTTGGAGGATGGCAACGATGAAGCCTAATTGTATATTATTAAAATAATATGATTTCCCCCTTTTACAAGCTGCGGGCGAATGCACCATGCTTCCTTGAAATTTGGCGCAGCTGGCTTTGACTGGAGTTGCGAAGGATCTCCTGCAGGTGCTGCCACATAATCTTTTGACACATAGTGTCAGTAATTAAGTGTACAATTAAGAGAATGCCTGCAATTAATTCAATCAGTCTGTCAATCAAATCCACATTTCTAAAGTGCCTTTCATCCTAGCTTGCTTCGGAGCGCTGCATAGAGTGAAATGCCGCCACATGCGATGTAACATTTCATTTAAGGCTTAAATCAAAAGGAACTCTAATCAGTTCATCGGGCAAAGGAAAGTGATCTGAGCATTTACAGAAGTAACACACAGGAGAGATCTGAGCTGATTTTTTAAATTATAATTTAGAAGAAGGGGGAGCTGTATCAGTGTGGTAGTAACGCTTGATATTGTGTGGTGTGTATTAATATTGAGCCAGTGCGGCATAGTGGTGAGAGTGTTGGATTGGGACTCGGGAGATCCGGGTTCTAGTCCCCGCTCAGCCATGAAACTCACTGGGTGACTTTGGGCCAGTCACTAACTCTCAGCCTAACCTACCTCACAGGGTTGTTGTGAGGATAAAATAGAGAAGAGGAGGAGGATTATGTAAGCCGCCTTGGGTTCCTTGCAGGAAAAAAGGCGGAGAATAAATATAATAAATAAATAAATATTGTGCCCTTGAGACTGTCTCGCCTGGACCTTCTTTACGAGTTTCTCCACTTCTTTCCATTAATTATTCTATGACATCCATTACATACCATAATCTGTTTCTATTGAAAGGCTCTAAAAACTGCTCAGCTGATCTGGTCCAACAAGGTGTTACTCAAAAGTAGATGGCATATATGCAATATGTATGTGCATTACTGTAATAATTGGTCATCATGGACCTTGGAATTCTCATCTTCTGGTTTTCCCAGCCCACCTTAACACTGGTATTGAGACAAAATGTCTTCTTCCATTCACAGGAAGCAAATCCAGGAGGGGGCCATGTTGTGTAGGTAATTTGCTGAACGTTTTTTGTGGGGGGACTTTGGCATATTTTCCAGGAGCATTCATGGGGTGGGGATTGTGAGCACTGGCTGGTGGCTGCTAAAAAGCTCTGTGCCACCACCGTTGCCAGTGGAGCATAACAATATACTTTTAAAAGTTTTGTAAAAGAAATTCTCATTTATTTGTTTAAAATTATTTTTAGGCTATTTTGAAGGGTAGAACACTCCCAGAGAAATCACCACCATAGTAATTGACTTCAAAACCTTTAAACATTTCTTGGCACCCCTGAAATCTCATACAACCCAGCCTCCAGGGCCTGAAACCACACCCTAAAATAATCAAGCCAAAAGTTTGAAATATTAAAAATATAAAAGTAACAAGGAGTCTTGGGGCACTTTAAAGAACAGCACATTTATTCTGTCACAAGCTTTCGTGGATTATGGTCCAGTTCATCCAGAGTTTCAGGTATATTCTGGAGTACACATAGTTGGTGGGAGGATTGTAAATAATGAAGTCAGAGGGGAATTAAATGCAGAATGTCATCATACTGTCACTCACATTACAGTGTCCATTCACAAAACAGCTGTTGTTGCTGATAACATAAACAACCTGGCACTACTAAGCCAATTAAAGGTGTGATTAAGCCAATTAAGGGTGCAATGCATGTTTAGACAGAAAAAAGTCCTACAACTCTCAACATTTCCTAGTCAGCATGGCTACCTGGGGAATGCTGGGAGTTGTAGGACTTTTTTTTGTAGTGTGGTACAACACCTTCCCTGCCCCCCTTATCCTGATTCAAGCCTTGGGAGATCAAATTGAACATCTTAAGGCACAATCCATTCCTATCGGCATGTTGAGACAGAAAAAAAGCCTTCAACTCCCAGCATGCCTGAGACTGGCTGGAGCATGCTGGGAGTTGTAGGCCTTTTTTTCTGTCTCAACATGCATCGGATTACACCCTTGATGGGCCTATAAAAGGTTTTCTTTTGTAGCAGGGAACCCAGAAGTATTTTTGTGGTAGTGATGTATTAAAAAAAATGTTCATGGGTATTATATAAGAGTAGAAGAACTAGAAGCTTACTCTTTAGGGATCAGCTTCTTCACTCAGCTCAGCTCCTCTGTGCATGCCTGGGCAAGCTCTTCTCCCAAGGGACAGCAAGCAAAATGCTATAGACATTTGCTGGGTCTTTGAGCTTTGACTACAAGTCTACAACAGCAGTTATTGTTTTTCACTTGTTCAACCCAGAGGGGTCAGCCCCCGCCACCAGTCAATCAACATGAAAAATAACCACAAGAACAACAATAAGCAAAGAGAGCAATAAAATCATATAATTTCATGCCAGACATTCTATGAGATCTAAAAAACAAAAACAAACCGGAGTCACCAACAACAATGAAATCACTAACCTACCCTTTTAATTAAAAGCAGTCTGAAATAAGAACATTTTTAGGGCCCACCTAAAAGAGAGGGCTTTTTTAAAAACGTAGTTTCACCATTGCCTCTTACAAAGCAGGATCATATTTTCCTGCAAGGAGGCATTTAATATACCACCAGATCACTTCCGACAGATATTTGTCTAAGTACACTATTTATTTTACATTTCTGTGCATTAAAAAAACACTTAAGAAACACTTCCAAATTAGGGATGTGCGTGGAACATGATTGGGGGTGAACTTGCCCCGCTCGACCCCCCCAAGGTCCATGTGGCTCACCTTTCCCTGGCTCAGCACGATTTGCTATTCACGGCAGTTTTAAGATAGTTTACCTTGGTTTTTACATAAAAAATGCACTGCCGGGGACCTGGAAGTGATGCACCAGGGAGACGGAAGTGACGCACTGGGGAGCCGGAAGTCTGCCGAGCGCCTCACCGAGTGCCGCGGGATGGATCACGTGGCGAGGTGCTCGGTGAGCACCTGGTGAGTTGGGTTGTGTCATAGGGATGTGTGTGAAACTCGATGGGTGTGTGTAGAAGCGGGGCGAATTAACCCCGCTCGCCCCCGAGCTCCGTGCGACTTACCTTTCCCCAGCTCGGCAGAAATCCCCGGAGAGGAGCCGGGGAAAGGTACTTCCGAGTCCCCGGCGCTTCTCATCTGGGTCCCCAGTGCTGTGTTTTTCCCATAAAAACCAAGGTAAACTACCTTAAAACAGCCGCGAATAGTCTATTTGCGGCTGTTTTATGGTAGTTTACCTTGGTTTTTATGGAAAAAACGCAGTGCCGGGGACCCGGAACTGATGTGACGGGGACCTGGAAGTCCGCCGAGCGCCTCACCGAGCACCGTGGACTGGATCGCATGGCAGGGGTGCTTGGTGAGCGCCCCAAGAGTCGGGTCCCGGTGAGTTCGCCCACCCCTAAAATTTAAACATAACATACAGTACAGTACATAATAATACTGTAATAGTGTAATAATAATAACAATATTAATTTTATTATTATACTATATAATAATATATTATTATTACTGCATCATCATCATTATTATTATTATTATTATTATTATTATTATTATTATTATTATTATTATTACCATATTACATACAGCACTGTACTGTACTGTAAAAAAAACATTAACAAAACAGTGCTTAAAACATTTTGGAAAGGGGAAAAAAGAAAAAGGAGAGTCAGGGTTTGATTCTGCTGCCTGGAGAATGGGTTTTTTGTTTTGTTTGCTTTCAGATCAGGTTAGGCTAAACTCCCTGGGATCACTTTTGTTTCTGGTGGCGGGGTGGTGGTTTATTTTTCTGAGTGTTGCTCAGAAAAGTGTTGCTTGTAATAATTTCATTTAAAACACACACACACACACACACACACACACACACACAGCACTGTGTCACTTAAAGGCAAGATCTCACTCCAAGCCAACAACAGGGAAGATCAGGAGCACAGAAATCCTCCCCCCCCTTCCCAGCTTGACCGTCTCCTTCTGAAAAAGGTTGACTCTGATGAGTCTCTCAGTTTGATGGTGGTGACACCTTTAATTTCCACACCCCCAGGAGAAAAAGGCCATGAATCCCATCCAAGGGAGAAAGAAAGAGCCTCCACACAGGTAGTGGAGCCAACCGCTCCTTTCAGCAACAGCAGCAGCAGCAGAAGAAGAAGTTGGCGGGAAGGGGAAGTTGTGCTTGGACAGCTGCTGAAGGAGGTGAGGAGAAAGCTGTGGCGGCGGTGGCAGCAGTGTTGGCAGCGGTGGCAGCGGAGGCATGAGCCTCCCAGAGACATGCCCGCTGCGCAAGAGGGAGCGAAGGAGGGAGGGAGAGGCATGTTTTGCTTGTGGCTTTCCACCTCACATGCTCTTCCCCACATGCTTAAAGTTTGCCTTGCTCCTCCGGCGACAGGCGCTGCACTTCCACAGCCAAGTGCGCATCCGCCCGCGCCTGCCTAGGGCTGCAGAGGGAGCTCCCTCTCCGAGCATGAATACTATATGGCGGTCCGTTCATAAGTATGCGTTGTCCATAAGTCAGATGTTTGTAACTCAGGGACTGCCTGTAAATGGATAAGTAGGTGCATTGACTGACTCTGCCCTAACTCCCAGCATCCAAGTGGGAAGAGATGCAAATGACTTTATCCAGAAAGTGCTTTGCAAATTGGTCAGAACGGATCACCAGTTTGTCCTCTGCTCCTCCCTGGGGAAGAAATGTAACACCCCCATGACCACTTGGAATAGTTCTGCTGGACAGCTCTGTGCAGGCACAATGGTGGCAGAAAAGTACAATTTCTTTGTTGCCATCACCACTGCGGAATAAACCCTAAAATGGGTTGTAGCCCATGTTTAGTCAGACTTGGCATGTGTTTTCCACTGCTTTCAGTCTAGTTGTTGCCCCTGGACTACCAGGGAGACAATCTGGCTATATTAACAAGGAGAGGATGCTGATGAGTGACTGTGTCATTCACTTCTACATTTCTGGATAGAATTGTCTGCAATAGTGGCAGGAAAACCCCCAAGAGCTATTAGAGAACCATTTCGATCCACCAGTCTCCTGGGACAGACCATATGAATAGGCTGAGGCTTCCTGTGGAGGTTAAGGGTTCCAGCAAGTCTAATCTTTACCAGGTAGTGATCTGTCCATAACCAAGGAATGATGTTAATTTCCTTCACTCCCATAGTGCTACTAAGAGAGCTTTGGCTATTGGATTGTATAAAAATGTAGTAAATAATATAAAAAAATATATCAGAAGGCATTGTGCAGCAAGTCCATCTTTCCCCCCATAATGGATTTTCTGTGGTAAGAAAGAAGATGGAAGAAATGGTGGGAAAACACAAGAGGGTTATGAGTGGAAGACAACATTGCCTGGTCCCCCTGTAAAATTCAGGGCAATGGTGCAATAACAGCCTCATCTGCAAGCGCCTCCAGATCAGCTTCTTTCCATCTAGCACAAAACACTAGGACTCGTCTCTGGGCAGTGGGACAGCTGAATCCAACAGAATCTGTATTCTGTCCCAAACACTCATCTTCAGAAAACACACACTCAAAACCAGAAGACTCCTGGCTGGAGAACCTTATTAAGGGGATGGAATTACAATAGACTATTGCAACCCCACCTGCTAGTGCATGGAGAAACCTGAGAGAACATAACTGAGACAGGTTTGCCTCACCTATCTCCTCCAACCAGGTCTCCATAATACATACCAGGTCAACAAGATCACCTTGGATTAAATCCTGGATGGTAGATGTTTTTCTTTTAACAGATCTGATGTTCAGAAGCAGGACTTTCAAACCCCAAGAATGCCAATAATGCGATCAAGTATCCATTAGTTGATAGGAGACCCAGAAGGCAAGGTGTCCAATGCCTTCCACTGTAATGGCCTGGCCATTACCCACCACCATCTCTTCCCCTGTCCACTACTTTTCAAATCTATCATCCTTTCTGTGCTGTGTTGTAATATATACTAAAATATGAATGGTCACCAAGTTTCCAAGCTACGTATAAGAGTCCCATAGCCCACTGTTTGGGGATTGTTGACAAAAATATTTATTTATTATATTTCTATACCACCCAATAGATGATGTTATCTGGTGATAGTTAGGGGTACAGAAGTTCTGGTGGTGTTCCACCACCAATAAAAGCTTCTCTGTTGATTTCAATGAAGCATGCACTGACGGGCAGCACAATCCTATGGCCACTAGACAGCATATAGACAACCATAGGATTCTCTGGATTCTCAGCTATGAGGTCAGAAGATTGCTCCGATCTCATAGCTGGGTATCTGCACTCGGATGGCCTTGCCCCCCTCACAGCTGGCATGGAAAGAGCTGTGCAGGCTGCTTCTCTGAGGTTGTAAGAGCGACTTCAGAGAACGGCTGTGGGGTGTTCAGGGGGCAGGGAGGGGAGGAGACAGGTGCCCCCAAGATACAGTGTATCCTGGCAGCACCTCAGCCTCCTTGCCTCCTGCTCCAAAGCCCCACACTTAGATGGCTGAGATTGGCCATCTAAGTGCTTTGCAGGGTGGGGGGAGTGTGGAGGTGACCTTCTCCTTCGTGTTCCTCCCGTCCTCCATAGGATGCCCGTACGTAACCCTCTAAGTTTGGAGGGTTATGGACATTCCAATTGGATTGCGCCCTAAAGGATGTACAGTATGTATAGATTGGTTTCCTTGCTTGAAATTAACCAGTCAGCTTGCTTACACAAGTGGTCTGTGTCTGCATCTGAGCACACACAGGTCTCTGGTTCCATTGCCGGCTTTCTAAAGAACACTGCTGCACTGCCATCTTTATCATAAGAATCACTATCAGCAATTATTACTACAGAGGGCATATTAGCAATGATTCAGTGTTCGGGTAAATCTAAGGCACTTAAAATAGATGAAAGGACAATATGAACAAAGTCACCATTTTTGTATACGCTCCAATCCTGCAACCAAGTGACCTTTTGTGAAAGGATCCCCTCCTTTCAACTGTCACTGGTCCTTCTGGTTGCATGGTTAATGTTCACTCTGTGAAGTTAGATCTAAGAATGTCAGTAGTCATCAAGCTTTAGGAAGAGACTTGTGAGCTCACTCAGTTCCAAGTATGAAGTCCCCTTAGGCTCTAGTGACAAATTCTGTTCAGCACTGGAGTCTTCTAAAAAGAACACTGAACAGCAGCAGCAGAGGCAAGTGCCAGATTTCTGTTTTCTGTAATTCTAAGGTTTGCTATCCCATAATTAAAATAAATGTGGCATCACCAATGAACCTGCAAATGCCAGTGTGTGGGTTCCTTACAAAATGGAGGAAGGGGGGATTCCAGAGGCATCCAGGGTTTTAAAATAACCCTTTGAAACTTCTTGAATTGACAGCACCAAGAAAGAAGTAACGGTGTAATTAGGTACGACGTCTCAAGGGCTGGATCCAGCTTAGTGAATCAATGTTTATTTTGGATACACCGCTTGGATATTCTAATACACGAAACCTATGCTCTCTCTTGCATCTGATCAGTTGAAAGAAATACAACTACTGTAATTATTTGAAGAGCTGAACATGAGGACTGACATTCACAGCTTTCTGTCTTCCAACAATAGTCAGCCAAATGCCACAGGAATTTCAAAAGCGGAACATGACAGCAAGATCTGTTAACTGCCAGTCTTCTTAGTCAGAGGTATACTTATTTATTACTTCTATAACTTAATACTCCACTATTCTATCCAAAAGGGATTCTCAGAGTGGTTTACTACTACATGTGGCCCTTGACAGAAAAAGGTTGCCTACCCTACCCTTGCTATATACCAACATCTCTACTCAGAGGTAAGCACCATTGAGTTCAATTGGGCTTACTCACAAGCTCACATTTTTTTATGATAACAAACTAAACACAAATATACATAACAGCACCATAATAACAACCCCAGAAAGATCAGAAGTGGTGCTGCACCTTCACCAGCCATGGTAACCACCCATTGATGTACACTCCGCTATATGTCTTCTAGCAATGTTGTTTCAATGGTACGGTGCTGTAGGAAGGGAGCCCAGCTAGGCAAATGTGATATAAAATCTGCTTTCCATCTTCTACTGCTCTAGCCTGAAAACTCTGACCTGACTGGGTTTTCTTTCAACAACAATTGTTATATGGATTGGACACTCCCTATGGCAGGCTTCCCCAATCCGGTGCTCTTCCAATGCATTGGACTACAACTCCCATCATCCCCGGGTCAGCATGTGGGCAATAAAATGTGTGAACTGCATCCTCTAGCAAGTGACGCCCTGAACTCCTGCCTCACTATAGACAAAGGTGGAGGTTTGGCTCATAAAGTTGTGGATCTTAACTACACAGACTAGTCCAGTGTCAGGTGAAAGTGTTTTGAAGTAGCTTCTGTTTAATTGAGGAATTAATTCACCAAGTAGCTGGTGAATTGGGGAAGGGTGCTTTATGGTGTGTTCAGCATCCTGAGCATCCTATGAGAGAGGGAGCACAAGACTTAAATGGGCTTTGAAGAGGCAGACTAACTTGGTAAGCACAGCACATTACTTGGATAATTTTTTGTTTGCACCTAGGGTAGTGGTGATGGGAGAGGTGATGGGACTTTGGGGCAGGGAAAGGAACTAGGGTAGCCACTTACACATGACCAAAAAAGAGGAAATACATTCCCCCCAAAATAGGACTAAACTTGATATGGATTTGCATACATTTTGTATATGTTAATTTAGATGCAAATTTGGAAAGAATTACTAAAATTTAAATAGAAATACAATACATCTCACCATATCCACATCTGTTCTCCTGCATTGAGCAGGGGGTTGGACTCGATGGCCTTATAGGCCCCTTCCAACTCTACTATTCTATGGTAGTGTGACCAAGACTGTGACCAAGTGACCTGTGTGCCTACTCTGTCAGCTGTCCAGGTGCTAACTAGCTGTTGATAGGCAATATCCAGGCCGCCCCTAAGCATTCCCTTCTTTGTGTACTTTACCTTTAAATCAGGCTTGGACTGGACAGTCCTTCAAATAGGGGACGCCTTCAAGTAGAAGACTGTCATTTGACTGTCTCTTGTAGGACTCCTGGCCAACCTGGAAGGAACCTCTTTGGGGCTTGACTGGGTCATTTACTCAGAGTTGTGTGGCCCAAGGGACTGTAACTCAGGAGGGCCTTAGTAACACCCAAAGGTGAGGTCGGGGAAGCATAGACAGGCAGCGCACTGTCTCTGGACTCAGGGATGGGTCAGGCTTGCCCTTAGCTAGTTTTCAGGAGGAGGTGGTATTAGGTTCCTGTCTTAACAAGATGCTCACACAGCTTGATCAGTTGCAGCTCTCCTCTGTTGTAAAGTTAATGAAGTTGTGACCCTGATTGACTCAATGCTAAGTGTCTCTTTTTTTCCAGGTGTGAGTGCAATCAACTTCATTCCAGAAACTGGCTGGTAGCTGCAGCCCTTTCATTTTATCTTGGAATATTACTGGTTGGCATTCATATCATCTGGGAAATGAATTTCTTAAACTTCTAAAGGTGTATGTATGGCATGGTTTGTCTGCAGGAGATATGGGGTTGGATGCAGACTTACACTGGATCAGCTTTGCTGGCAGAAGTGGACTTCCCCGCCCCATCTTCCCATGGCAGCCTCTCCAGTCCCCTGAAAATGCTACACAGAGACTCAGAAGCCCCTGCTGAATGGGGTGAACTGTGCTGTGTCTGTGTGGGGCGTGGATGGAGGGGGGAACCCCAAATATTGGATAGGGGAACCTTCTGCGAGTGGAGCCCTTCTTTTCGTGGAAAGGCTCTTCCTCTTGCAGAAGGCAGATCTCGGATCCAGCCCTTTGTGTTTTTTTTTTTACTGTTTCAGAATCAGACTAAATCACTTTTGAGGGGTATCATATCTAGGCCTTACCAGTGATTAAAGTAGCTAACTGGGGCTGGCCTGCTGGAGGACTTACTGCTTTTGTCAACTCTAAAAGGACAATGGGCTCTCAATGAACAGAGCTTTCTAATTGCCCCTCTTTTCTGATTATAAGAACCTGTTATGAGGAATCCTTCTCTTTAATTGTTAATATTTATATTCCATCCAACAACCCTTAAGCACTACTTGGGTACTGTCTGGCTTTAAGAACTGAGCTTTGACATAGAATTACTGGAGAGTAATTATACAAATTGATATGCTATTCACAGTCATTTCCCTGCTTATGTCTGGTTCTCAGATCATGCCTCAGTAAAAGGTGGATCAAAAGCCAAAGTGTCGCTATATTATTTTGATTAAGCCCATCATTAATTCTCACCAGCAATCAGTTCTAAGGGCAATTCAATAGAACCCCCATTAGCCTCTTTGAGATGCCTTGAAGATAAAAACATGCCCTGGCTAACACACATGTGGAATATGGCCTTTGTTAAAATGATCAAACATGCACAGAGCATAAATGGGGACTGTTGATTTTTTTTTTTTTAAAGGACTGAAACAGAGAGTGCGGTGTGGGTATTCTATGTGAAGATGGCTGGATGGTGTGTGTGTGTGTGTGTGTGTGTGTGTGAATTCTGTTTGTCTCTGTGTGCTCTTTCTGTGTGTATGTGTGCATCCTCTCTCTCACTGTGTAAATGGGTCTGGGCAATCATGTTGGGGGCCACATGCCAGCAGTGGGTAGCCCTGCCCATTTTAGAACATGGCTCCACCCACTGCTGGCATGCAGCCCCCGGCTTACTTGCCCAGAGCCCATTAGACCTTCAAAAAAGTTTCCCCACCGCTGTATTAAAGTTATGTTTTTAAAGGAAGGGTGGGATTCTTTGTCGGAAATATTCAGGGTGATTGTTCAGAGAGAGAGGGAGAGAGGGAGAGAGAGAGAGAGAGAGAGAGAGAGAGAACACAAATCAAAATAGACAAATACTTTATTCTTAAAGTTTCATTTCAGTGTGTATACATACACACAATAATTCAAGAGAAATATTGTGTGTATACTTTTCTTATTTTTAAACAAATAAACAGATAAAATATACTCAATACTTCAGCATGTGCCTCAGCAACATACGGTACATAACTTCATCTGAGTTAAATACATATGCTTAATTTCCATACAGTGTAAAGAACAGTGTAAGGCAAATAAGTCCACTTATTTGAACTTGACTGAGCTCAGCTCCTTTAAAATTGACCTGAGTGTGGTGGCTTCATTGCTTATGGACTGTAATCTAAGGCAGGGATGGGCAAGTTCTGTATTCTCAGGACCATTCTATTTTCCAGACATTATCCTACCCTCTCATGGTTGGCTCAGAGTTTGCATCACTCAGCATAATGGCTTCAAAGATATAAAGTTCTTCAACTCAGATAGTATTAGGTCATCAGTGGTGGGGGAGGGAACTGAGGGATGTACGGGCTTCATGAAGGATCCCTTCTAGAGACAGATTGGCAATGATCCTCTAGCTTTCCAGAATGCTCATTAGATAAGCATACTTACATTTATATGAGAGATACATGGAGATCCATTACTTCTTATTACTTCTTTTTCCCCAGTGAAACCTGGAGACTTTTTTTTTTCTTACCATCCATTGAATAAAATTTGATTAGGCTATTGAGGGCCAGATAAAGTTGCTTCACAGACTAGATCCAGCATGATGCACAGAAACCATTACATGGAATGTTGTTTAAAGAGACATGGTAACATTTCAGTCCACACCAGGTGAGCACTGAGCAATATGCCCTAGCCTGAAACAAATGACTTGGAAGTCAGCCACACTGATTTTAGTGTAATATGTTGAGAATGACAAACTATTTACATACACTATGGAAATGTAATAAGCAGTGTTTTACTGTATTGATATTATTATGTGTATTGTTTTTTGTTGCCTATATTTTTTACTTTATTTCAAAATAAAATAAAATTCAGTAGAAATGATATCGTGGAGGACTAATTCACACATGCCTGCTTCTGTGTCAATCAGAACTCCATAAAGCAGCTTTGTTATTGAAGGTTAAGGACCACCCTCCCAATAGCTATAATGTGTTCTGGAATCCCCCTCCCCTAAATTAAGTGCATTGTGGAGTGTGAGAACCCTGCATCCACATACACCTTGGCTAATACACCCCAGGCTATGGTTCTTTTCTGCTATGCAGATGGGTGAGAACTAGCTTGACTTCCAATCAGATTTGGCAAATGTGGTTTCAGGGGTCAGCGGCACTGAATGGATGCCTGTATCTAAACCAATGGTGGGCAACTTGTGGCCCTCCAGATGTTTTGGCCTCCCATGTTCCCTCACCATTGATTATGCTCACTAGGGCTGATAGGAGTTGCAGGCCAAAACATCTGGAGGGCCACAAGTTGCCCACCTTTGATCTAAAACCTGGGTTGATTCCAATCTTAGGCCTACTTAGAGTGGACCCATTGAAATAAATGAGACTTCAGTTAGTCATGACTAAATACCATTCATTTCAATGGGTCTACTCTAAGTAGGACTAACATTGGATTCAACCCAGGCTGTGTGGATCATGTGTCCTAATATTAATCGTAGTTGAAAGCTTTGGCCATAGCCCTTTGAGCTACTGACACTGTAGTTCTGGAAAGGTACTGCCTTTGAGAGATGTTCAGGACTGGTATCCAGTTCTGCTTGGTTGTCACAATATAAGTGAGACTGGACTTCTGAAGTGTGACAACTGTTTCCATAAAACAACACTCATGTGAAACTAGAAGTGGGTGTTTGCAGAATGACAGAATTCTTGCTGAGCTTTGGATTTGTAAGGAATGTCTCAAAGCTGCAGGCTTCGGGGTTCTTTCAAAACCACTCTAAAATAAAAAATAAAGACTAGGCAGGGAGTAAGAGAAAATAATACAGGCCTATAAATTTTTGGGAACACAGTGCTAAATCTATCACAGCAAATAATTCACGACGCCGACAAAACTAAGGCATTATTTGGTACTGTTTGAAGTTTGCCAGGCCTTGTTTTTCCAGGCGGTGTCTCAGGAGATGAAAGCTATGAAAAGGCAATTACATCTGTTGAATGATTAGCGAGAGATGCGACATTTTTATGTGTCAAATATGTTTAACAGCATTAACCTTTGCAGAATTTACAGTGACACCTTCAATGATATATCTTGAGTGCCGCCTGAAAAATCTGAAACAACCTTCAATGTAAAGCTTACCGTATTTAAATTTTGCTTTATTACAAAATAAAGAGTCTTCACATTTGAATGGAGCTCTGCCAGAAAGCTGAGGGTGCTAAGGCAAGCGAAGGCAAATGCATACTGGTGCTTGCTTGTCCGTGGATTCGAAAAGCAAGGTTGAATCTGCTTCTGCCTAGGCCCTAGAGTGTATGAGCATGAAAAGCAAAACAACTATCACCGGGAGCAGATCACATGCACAAAGACAAGTTCAAACATCAAACACAGAAGGAATTAATTGTTTTCTAATAAGATATTTAAGTTCTCGATGAAGCAGCTTGCAATCTTTTATAGACTTTGAGAAATAGCACATAGTTAAACTATGGAATTCACTTCCACAAGATGTAGTGATGGCCACCAATTTGGACAGGTTTAAAAGGTATTGGACAATTTCATGGAGGAGAAGGCCCATCAATGGCTACTAGTCCTGAATGACTATATGCTTCCTATGCTTATGTACTTCAGTTGCTGGGGAATGGGCAGGAAGGTGCTGTTGCACTCATGTCCTGCTTGTGGGATCCCGTGGGCAGCTGGTTGGCCACTGTGTGAACAGAATGTTGGACTAGATGGACCCTTGGTCTGATCCAGCATGGCTCTTCTTATGTTCTTAAATATATTTACACATTAGACAGAGGTAAAAAGACTTTCAAAATGGTTCTTTCCAGATATTTTTTAAGTACAAGTAGGCCATTAAAATGCTCACTTCTGCTCTTTTGTTCACTGCCATTTTCCCAGCATGCTCACTTTCTGCTGGGGAGCCCCTTATCCAGGTATCTTCTATAAAGTTTTTTCCTCATTGGAGTGAAGGCTCTCCATGTCTCTTGAGCTTCACTCCACTGAAATCTGATTAGTTATGTGACAGACTCCGGTGGAATGAAGGACAACAGAACCCATGGAACTTTCTTTATATACTTGGAGGACTGTGATAAACAGAACATGTCATGAGAGAGAGAAAAAGACAGCAGACACACACAGTGGAGAAGTTGAACTGAAAACGATTACAGAAGGGCAAGAACTTGATAATGATAACAGGAGGCCAAGGTGGATGGACATCTGTAGGCAAGGAGTTAGATAACACTTGGTTTAAACAAGCCCCAAGGAAAACTTAGAATGCAATCTTATACATGTCTACTCAGAAATAAGTCCCATTAAGTTCAATGGGACTTACTCACACATGACTGGGTATAGGATTGCAGCCTTAATGGTTTCTTTCTAATCTTGCTTGGAATCATTTCTCTGTTAGGGTAAATTCAGATGGTTGCTTTTTTCACACTGTGCTATGTCATTTTCAGTCACAATAGGTAGGGATCCATGTGGACATTGGTTGCCTAAAGGGTCCAGCATGCAATTAGTCCTGACGCCACTGCAATTCAACAAGCTGCCAAAATATTGCATAAGAATTCAATGGCACAATGGCTGCATGAGTCACCATAAGACAGTGAGGGAAGCCAACTTCAATATTCACACTCATTAAATGGCATGATATTGGGCAGAAGTACTATCCTCTGGGCGCAGTTATGAGGTACGGATTGAAAGGAATACCCAAGGAGCAGTCTATTTTTTTCTCACAGGTTGTCAAAAGATTAATCTACCGTAACTTGTGGCAAGTAATGTAATAAATTATGCTATTTGGCTTTGTTTTTTTGGATGTGCCCAAGGAACCTAATAAAGATAGAGCTGCCATTGTATTAGACCCTGTGGAAATACAGAAGAAAACATGGATATCACCCCAAAGATCTTAAGGGAAAAGTAATCAATGGAAACATAGACATGAATAAGAGACATTCAAAAAGACATGAAGCTGTCATTCATACCATGAAACTGAAAATGGCGCTATTCAAAAGAATCTTAAAGAGAACAAATCATAATTTTCACCCTTTGTGAGAAGATGAACATGCCTTATTTCACAGTATGTCAACTTAATTGTGGAAACTTTTATTTAACATTCATTTTCAGATGTCAAATAGCAGCTTCCATCTAAAGGTGCAATTTATATATATTGATTTTCTGAATATTACAAAGCAAAGAAGAAGAAGAAGAAGAAGAAGAAGAAAAATAAGATGAAAGGAACAAAAGGGGGTGCATAAAAAATGAGTTAAAATAAATTTAACAAAAATCATTGTGAAAAAGAAATAATTATTTCCACTTATCCTAGGAGGAAAGATAACATTATAGCTACAAATACCTTAACTAACTTTTATAACTCCCAATCATTGATTAACACAGGAGTGCACAACTTGTGGCTCTCCAGATGTTGGACTATAACTCCCATCAGCCATAGCCAGCATAGCCAATGGTAAGGAATTATGGGAGTTACAGTCCGACAACATCTGGAGGGCCACAAGTTGCCCACCCCTGGATTAACAGCTGGAACCTACCGTATATACTCAAGTATAAGTCGAGTTTTTCAGCACATTTTTTGTGCTGAGGTATATACATTTACTTAGAGGTAAGTCCCACTGAATTTAATGGGGCATAGTCCTAAGTGTGTATGGTACTGTAGCCTGATTTGCTTCCACAATGGCTGTGGAGAGAAGCCCTGTTCTTACCACTGTATGCTGAGGCACAGAGAAATGTAATTGCTTCTCTGAGATGTCATAGAGCCTTTTTACCAAAGCAAGGAATTGAGTTCATTTCGACTAAGCAGAGGCTTGTCTCTCTCTGTGGCGGTAAGTGCGGTGAATAGGCAGTGGGGGTTAGGGTTTCGGTGTGCATCCCATGGCACCTTTGAAGGTGATGGGCGAGAACCCGAGCCTCACAAATGTCGATGCCTTGTGGCTCCATTTGTGAGAGGTAGGGTCGCCTTTGGGGTCTACCCATCTCACCCTCCTCGGTTGTCCCGTGGCGCCGGTGGGCGGTGACCCTGGGTAGATCCCCCAGCACCCCGTGTGTGGAATTCGAGGGTGGCGAGTCACTGAGCCGCCCTCGAGTTTGGGATGCTTTCGCCTGGACATGCTCCACTGGCCTTTGGGCCGGCCTTAGTTAATCCCGCACTTCTCCCTTCGCAGACCTTTGAATTAATAAATGTGGCCCTGAGTTTATACCATAACTGTTGTCTCGTCTCTTCATTTCCCCCCTTTACCCACGCAAATGTAATTGCTTCTCTGAGATGTCATAGAGCCTTTTTACCAAAGCAAGGAATTGAGTTCATTTTTCCTAAATTTCAAGTAAGTTCCATCAGCACCATCTTTTCTCTACATCCTAAGTACACTTGCTTGAAAGTAAGGCCATTGAATTTAGTGAGACTTACTTCCAAGTCCACATGCAAAGGATTGGGCAGAACATTTTTTAAAGAAAGTTCCTTTTTCTTGAGGTTAATAAATGGGGTCAAGAACTATGAGGCTCCTGAAGTCCAATGAAGCCATTGAGTTCCTTCTTAAATTGTAAAATCATTAAAGAAGAAATCCTCAGTGCATTATTCAGCAGTAAATCCCATTGAAAGCAGTGGGCATACTTCTGAGCAAATATGGATAGGATTGGGTTGCAAAAATGGTTAGTAAACTGGCTTAGGTAGAAATAGTTTGGATTGTACAGATTTTGCCCTCCAGAGACAATGAGATCTTGTGTCATGGAGCAAGGATGTTAAACCCTGAGTTGCTAAACCCTGAGTTACCGCACAGGTGCTGATGATACAGGACTTCAAAATGCTCGAAGGCTTTTCTTCTAAAGTACAAACCTGCTTTTGCAAGGCCTCTCCCTTGGGTATGTCAAGACTTGTCTGGAAGTTTTCGGGAACTTCTGAGAACAAAAGGTCTAAGCAGGAACCTGTCTGCTGAAATTCCTCCCTGCAAACCTGAACTCTTTTTAATGCCTTTTCAATTTAGGCATGTTCCTACGGGTTTGGGGTGAGATCAGCTCCTTACCTCTCAGCTCAGTTCCCAGAGTGTTAACCCTTTCCAAGGCCACATGAGCGCATGAAAGTTGCACAGAGAAAACCATGTTGAGGACATTAACAATCTGCATGTGTCACATTTCCAGTGGTTTCTGTGGGCCTCAAATCAAATATTTAAATGCATTATTGAATAGGCACGGTTCTGTTGAACTAAGAGCCTAGCTGTGGCAGGATACTCAGATATCCTAATCGCTTATGAGTTGGTGCATTGCAGGGCTGAAAAACTAGCAAATGTTAGAACGTGTGTTGATGCGAGTCTGGTATCTAATGCATGTTACAGGTGTGTGGCAGTCCATATGAGATGGCTCTCCCTCAATGTGCCCATATACACAACAGTCCTGTGCAGTTGTCCATCTCTGTGTAGGAATGAATGCATGCAGGGGAGAAGCAGGGTTGTGCCTGCTGACCCCACTTCCAACCTTGAGGTGTTTGAGGTGCCATTTGCACAGGAGCCTATGCACAAACATAGGCTCCCCACATACGATCCACACCCTCCTTAGTTTTTTTGCAAGTTGTGGATCATGCAGTGAGAACCTATGCATGTTTAGGCATATGTGTGTGTAGGCTGCTATGTAAACAACACCTTGAAAATGTGGAGCCAGAAGTCGGACTAGCTGGCACAACTTTGACCCCCCCCCCAATGCACTCTTCTTTTCTGCATTGGAATAAAGGATAGCACAGGGCTGTACATCATACATTAAATCAAGTCATCACAAGCTTTTCATTTGAAGGTGACGCGATGTCATTTTGGTTGAAGTTCCTTACAATCCCAGTTAAATCAGTATGGATTTAAAATCTCAGATCTCTTTTAGGAGACAGTGTTAATAAGCAACAAAACTGGTGAATAAATAATAGTGACCCGAATCATATTCCTTTGACTTTCTCACAGCCATTATTACTCCAAAGGATCCTGGCCATTAAAAGAAAGTACTCCCCCCAACACACACAAAACCTTAAGTTCCAAGTGGAATGTGTTGAAAATCTTTCTCAAGGATGATATCCTGAAATATCAGGAGCAAACTCTTTACAGCACAGTTTTATGAATGTACCCAAAATGAAAGTTAGGGACAAAATGGAATTGACAAATGCGCAGATAAGATGGTTGTCACACTTTGTTGCCTTGAATTATAGCTTGTATTCAGCATTTGGCTGCAATGGTGTACATCTAGATGAACATCATAAATGAAAGCATATATTCAAAATGAATAAACATGCACTTCTTTTCTAATTAAAATTGGATCACATTCTCCATTCCATTTTTCCCCTGTGGCACATCATCTCCTTCTATTCGTTGTGCAACCTATACTTGTTTACTTGGAAATTAGTCCCTTTTTAAAACTGGGTTTGCACCCAACTAAGTGTGTATAGGTTTGCAGCCTTAGTAAATACCTTCCAGTCCTGTACATAACTCCCAGTCCTTCCCTCTCCTAAAGTATCAAGAAAACCTTGATATTATAGGATAAACCCTCCTCCCCGGATGTAACAGTACTATTTACTCACCTGTCTTTTGATCAGTTATGCATAGTTCCAGCCTTGGAGCACATCAGCTTAACTTTAAGCCATTGCACGCACACATGCACACACACACCAAGATCAAGAGAAAGAAAGAAATGAAAAGAGAAAGAAAGAAAAGAGAAATTATAATCTTTTGCTTTAAAAAAAAAAAAGTGCCTGCAAAAGAAAGCAAAACCAAAAACAGAACATAGGCAATATCTCTTGATTAAGGTTATTTTGGATAGGATGGAAGGAGTGAAGAAAAAGAAAGAAATGACTAATTTTAAAAGGATTTTAAAAAAACAATACAACAAGCAGTACAGATAAAGAACTAAATGTCTGCCCATTTAAGGTGGTGTCCATCAGTTTGAGTCTTTATTTGTGTTATGTATCAGGAGGGTTCCAGTTACTTAAATAACTCAGCCAATAGGGAATGGAATCTCTCTACCTGGTTCCACCCACCCTGAACCTCACCCTCCAGGGAAAAGTGCACCTCTGCATATCTGTTAGCAAACCTCACCTTTTCTCTACACGCCATCCCATTTTAAGTAAAGCCAAACCCACAGAAGAGTAGCTCTGCAAGAAAAAAATCCTTTCAAGAGCCTGCAAGAGCAAGCGGCCTGTCTCCAGAGAAGTGGGGTGGCAGTGTGTGTGCATGTGTGTGGGTTTTTTCTTTGATTCAGACTGAGCTTATAGTGTTAGGGAGAGAGAAATGCATCCTAACTTGACAGTGTTGATTTCTCACCCATTTTGTCTGTGACATCGCTGACAGTGTTTACTCCATCTTTTGTGATAGGCTAGGTTTTCTTAGATTCCGCGAATGCAAAGTTATACCTTATGATCATACACGTGCACTATCATAGAAGCCACAGACATTCACCCATCAACAGTTGCTTCAGGTGTATCGCTTGTGATTTGGCCGAAGAATAGCTATCAGGAAAGAGCTGAAGTGGTGCAGTGGATGGAATGCTCTTTGGGAATGTGGAAGATCAGATTCAAATTCCAGACTTAGTCATAAACCTCAGGCCTGAGCAAGTCAATCACCCCTAACCTACCTGGCAGGGTTATTGTGATGGTTTACTGTAATTTGTCCTTGGGACAAGATGACAGAGAAATATAAATATATAAACTTGCCTTTATGTAAGCATTGCAAGTGATTCATCTTACTTATTTTGACTTGAGGAGCAGTGCTTGAATTAAGGGGGGTGGCAAAGAGCCCCTGATCCTGTTACCTTTTGTGATGGCTCCCTTAGCTATGTTTTTAGAAGTGGGGGCATAACTTGACTAAAACTGGAAGGAGTCAGGGGGTGGGGCTTGTGAATTTTGTTAAGGAACCTCCTTAATGGCCCCCAATAATTCAAGCACTGTTATGGAGAGGCATTGGTTTTGTTTTTTAAAAAATCATTTTGTAAAGCATCTGCAGCTGATGTCTAGTATGAACTTCCCTGGTTTTGGTTTGCAGCCTTCCGACACATGAATGTAATAGGTGGGTCCTGACTTAGCAGAAATTGTTGTGCTCAGTCTTCGATGCAACATTAAGTGCTTAAACTTTCCTGTCCAGCTGGGATTCAGAGTTACTAACAATCTACAATAACAACCTGTGTTTCAGAACTGAGCACTAAATTATTCTCTTGATGGCCAGGTTCTTAGAAGAGTTTGTAGACATAACTGCTAATAATAACCACCACCAAAGTATACGTACTGGGCTTTGATTGGACTTCATAGCTATCTAGCTCTTGGTGGTATTTTTTTTTTTTTTTTTTAGCTTTTCAGTCTAAATAAGTATCTAGGCAAGTAGCCACTCTTCCCTACCCTTGCAATCGGCAACACAGATGGAATTCAGGGAGACTAGATCGCAAAATCACCCTGCTAAAAGCTGAACATGAAGCTCCCTGAAGCTTTGAGGAGTGGAACTACTCAGACATCATAAAACTATTATTGCACAGTATAACTCTTTGTTGATAGAAGGATGTCAAGAGAGAAAGGCTCTTATCCAGTCATCTCTCCCAAGCACATTCCACAGTTCACCTTTTGTTGGAAAGAAGCCTGTGTGGTCCCAAAAAACGTAATCTGTTTTGACCTCTAAATTTGTCCAGTAAATGAAATCAGGTTATTTACTTTGTCTGCAGGCTTGCAGCATTGCATGCACTGTAGGAAAGCTCAGGGACGCAACATCTCTTGAAACTGTCCACTGTAAATCCAGAGGCTAAATAGCTGGAGAATAATTACTCAGAGGCTTTTCATTCCTTTAATCTTAAATGTATTTGGGATGGGTGACTGAAAAGCTGTGCTTTAAAGTAGCTGCCTGTTCAGGAATGAGGAGGTATCTGGTTCCATTACGTTGCAACTGTAACATTTCCTCTACCAAAAGAATATATAGGCTGTTCAGATGGTTGCCCGAGG
The DNA here is from genome assembly GCA_021292165.1 of Shinisaurus crocodilurus. Classification (NCBI taxonomy): domain Eukaryota; kingdom Metazoa; phylum Chordata; class Lepidosauria; order Squamata; family Shinisauridae; genus Shinisaurus; species Shinisaurus crocodilurus. The sequence continues at coordinate 215,775,892 of CM037877.1, read as the reverse complement.
ACTTTTATGCTACACCAGTGTTACAATACAACCATGCGTGTTTTCTTACTTTCCTACAGCAAGGAACTTACAGCATTCATAAAATGAAAGCAACCCATGCCAAGAAGATCAAGCTGTGAAATCCACACTTAGCCATGCACTCCTCTTTTTCATTGTACTGTACAGTCTGGGAAAAAAATATGCCTCTTTTGGTGATGCACATCATGCCTGTTGCAGTTTTGCGGTCGATTCTACACAGAAGGGTGCTATTTAGGACTGTGTTCCCTCTCTGTTAGTACTGTTGTGGCCAGTGACATATAGGTGCAGATGGCAAACTTACCATGTTAGGGTTTCCCACCATAGTCTGCATTTGTGCAAATGTGGTGTGATTCCCCCGCCCCTGGTGCCGCTCATTATAATGGGTGGCAAAGGTTAGGGGCTTTATCAAGTGGTAAGTAAGTCTTCCCCACATTTACCACTTCGTAAGTTGGCTGTCTGTATTCACATACAGTTTCATTTCATAGATAGAGTTGGAAGGAGCCTACAAGGCTATCGAGTCCAACCCCCGGCTCAATACAGGAAACTAGAGGAGGGGTCTCCCATCCAAGTCATAACCAGGCCTGACCCTGCTTAGCTTTCCACACTCAGACAAGCTGAGCCAGCATGAGCCACAGGCCTGTTCCCTTGCCCATCCTGCTTCCAGCTTCAGAGGATGGAAATTTAAAATAACGTAACTGTTCTCTTCCTACTGGCCCTGTGGCTATAGAGGGTGGCATTTGTAATCACACCTGGTTTTGCAGCTTAGCTTTCAATAAAAAATCCCGAGCCTTCATATTAACATGGTTTTCTCTCTTTGTTTTTCAAATTCTACATGTGAACTCAGCACTTCTTTGCTGGTTCATACCCCCACCCCATATACATTCCCTGTACATGGGTGAACTGGGCTTGCGAGAAATAAAAGTTAACTGTTACACTGTTCCAGTGAGTGAACATTCAGGATGTAGGGCCTGTTCTTCCCCCTCCCAGGGTGTCTTTCTCCATTACAGAGACTATGGCTCTTTACATTTTAGGAAACAGAGCCAAGGGTGCAGACAGACAAGCAGAAAGACAGACAGAGAGACATTCTGAAATATGGTGGAAGTGGTTTAAGCACACATTCACTGCATTCCAATGGGGTACACACATGAACACCTCCACATGTTGAATGAATGGATGGAGGGGACCACACGGGCTAACCCCATCCACCACCATCCCCCAGTGCCAGTGGTCTTCATCCCTGTGTGCATATCTGTAGCTGCTGAGAACTCTTTCTGATGAACATCAAGTGGACATCCATTAAAGGAGTGTGGTGTGGTGCACATTGACAACAGTGGGCAAGGCTAACCCATTTGGCCATGAAACCCCTCCACATATTTATTCAACATATATGGGGGGGGTCATACTTCTCCCCTCTCAAGCCACCCATTTTCAGGACAGAGAATGTTTCTTCAGTTTAGGGCTGAACCCAAATGCCTCCCCACCCACCTCACTGCTCTAGTCACAATAGAGGGGTATTCCTGTGATTTTTCAGGACAGAATTTACCACCAGCCAGTGCCAAGGGCTGTGTGTGTGTGTGTGTGTGTGTGTGTGTGTGTGTGTGTCACCATCTTTTGCTCATACTGTCTCTTTGAACAATGCTATACGATGACATAACATCACTTGGAGAGGCGTTGTAAACAAAATAGAATTATGACCCCTACTCACCGCACTTAGAGAGCAGTGCAATTATTTCAGCAATTATTGCTGAAAAAAAGTGATGCTGAAAGGAAGCAGCAGGGTCAAAAGAGGGGCGTCAGTTTTGCTCCCCTTTTTGCCCACAAGTCCCTTTATAATTAGGCCTAAAATTTGAAAAGTCAAATGTTCAGCCTCTTATTCAAAGTACTTCAACCATACATAGCATCTCTCTCTCTCTCTCTCTCTCTCTCGTGCAAGAAGTACCTTGGGATATCCCCATATGACAGGTTTGCCCAACTAGATGTGTTGGACTATCATCTCTATCATCTGCAGCCGGCATTGCCAATGGCCATGCTGGCTGGGAATTATGGGAGCTGTAGTCCAGCACATCTGGAGGTCACCAGGTTGGGAAAGGCTGCCACATGACTTCACGGAAGATGATCCCAGTGAGGGTAAAACAATGCTATTCCCCAGTTCTTTATAATATGCATGAAAGTACAGAAATAAGGCACGTCCTCCTAAATAAACTCCACAGAAGTATCGAATGCAGAGATACTGTAAGCTTTGTAGCCCCCTAGTTCAAATCTCACCATGGACATGAACTCACTAGCTGCCTTGAGGTAAGTCAGCATTCTCTCAGCCTCAGTCCCGCCGCCTCCAGTATAAGGAGAATAATACTGAACGTTTTTGTAAGGATTTCTGAGATCATGTATACAAAGAGCCTTGAGTCCTCTAAAGCACTATAAAACAGCTTGTTCCTCATCTTGTCATAGGAATGCAGCCCAGTTCTATGATGGGTCTGTGCCCATGAGGTGAGTCACTTCAGCTGCTGCAGATTTATGATTATTTGAATCTAAGTAGCATAATGTGTATGTAGATATGTGGAGGGGAAGTGGGGAGGGGAAGTGGAACAAACTGTAATAATAATAAACAACAATAAACAATAACAATAACAACAAATATTTATTACTCCTTAAGCTGCTAGACAATCGAGGAACTATGCAGTATACAACGAAGCAGCTTCTCTATGCCATTAAAAAAAATATCTATGGAGTACTTTCTTGCCAAAAAGGGGAGTTGAAATGGGGTGAGGTGATTTTGTGAATAGTTCAGAACTCACCTCTTTGAAAGATGGGGGGGCTGTGAAAAAGAGCAAGAGTGTTTATGAAGCGGTACCCTCCACAACACCCATTCAGAGTGAGAGCATTGTTTCCCACTTTCACTGTAGAATTGGCTCCATGGCATTGTCCTGAAACCAATTCAAACAAAGTGAGGTTGGGAAGCATTGCCTTCACTCTGAATTGGCTTCATTACTATCACATACTAAAATTCTGTTTGGCTACCTGGCAGCATAACATCATCACATTGGCTATATGAACCCATAAAGATACAGTTTTGGAGGGGGAAAGGGACCAAAGCAGCCAATGGAAGCCATAGAGAAGCTGCAAAATGCAGTGGGGGGAAACATGAGCACTGGGGCAGGGGAGAACTCTGGGAAATTCTATTTGCAACATTCAAATATTCCCAACACTATTTATTTATTTATTTATTCTTTATTACATTTATATCCCACCTTCTTTCCTCCAAGGAACCTATGGCAGATTACATGATCCTCCTGCTCTCCTCCATTTTATCCTCACAACAACCCTGTGAGATAGATTAGGCTGAGAGTTGGTGGCCAGCCCAGAGTCACCTAGGGCACAATCCTGTGTATCCCCAACCTTGTTGGGGGGGGCATAGGATTGGGCATAGAAGCCCCTGAAACCTCAGAAATCTTTTCCAAGGTTGCAGCGTCACGAAGTGCCCACCTCCCACCTTGTAGCTGGCATGGTTCTTTCTGCACTGGCAGGGAACCGAAGACGACCTTCGGTCTTTGGTTCCTCCATGGGGAGGGCGTTCCTGGGGGTGGGGAGGGGAGGGGCAAGTCTCCACCAGATCCTGAGGAATCCAGTCGGTGTGTCAGCCTCTCCTCCTTGCGAGGAGAGGAAAAGCATCTAGATAGCCGAAATTGGCTGTCTATATGTTTTTGAGGGCGAGGAGCACATGGCAGATATTCTATCCACCGCGCTCCTCCTGCCCTGCATAGGATGCCCACAGTCCTCCAGGTTCAGAGGGTTGTGGGCATCCTCATAGGATTGCACTGCCCATGCCATGAGCTTGATGGCCAAGTGGGGACTAGAACCTGGATCTCCTGAGTCCCAGTCCAACACTCTAACCACTCATCATAATCATCATCCTCAGGCGATCACTCGTGACCGAGTAAGATTGTCTTCCAGGATAAAAGGAGGAAATTCTAAAGGAAGATTGTGTAGACTCTAGCGATGGGTCCGTAAGTGACTGTGGAGGCCAATTCTAGATCCACACAGCTTCCCACAGTGAGGACACAGGTTACCAGATGGAAGATGGTCCTGTAAAGGATTCGTTTGACGTGCTTTTCGCTTAGCACGTTTCTCCTTTTCACCTTGCACTCGGGCTTCTTCAAAGTCCATGGAACCTTTGTGAAAGGCCAACCTCCATTTAGATCGTTCATGTGCCAGAGCTTTCCAGTTTTCGATGCTTATATTGCATTTTTTTAGATTAGCCTTATGAACATCTTTAAACCTCTTATATTGACCACCGATACTCCGCTCTCCATCCTTGAGTTGGGAATAAAATAACTGCTTTGGGAGACGGCAGTCAGACATTCGAACAACATGACCGGTCCACTGAAGTTGGCGTTGAAGGATCATTTTTTCAACGCTAGTAGTCTTTGCTTCTTCCAGTACACTGACATTTGTTCGCCTACCTTCCCAAGTAATTCGCAGGATTTTCCGGAGGCAACGTTGATGAAATCTTTCAAGGAGGTGGAAGTGACGTTTATAGATAGTCCATGTTTCACAGGTATACAATAAAGTTGGCAATACAATGGCTTCATAAACCAGTGTTTTGGTCATCTTACAAATATCCCGATCCTCGAACACTCTATGTTTCATTTGAGAAAACGCGGCACTTGCAGAGCTCAAACGATGCTGGATTTCACTGTCGATGTTAGCTGTAACAGAAAGATAGCTGCCAAGATAGAGAAAATGATTGACATTTTCCAGTATTGTCCCGCCAAGCTGGATAGATGGCATCACCAAAGGGTTAGCTTTCACTTGCTGATGAAGCACTTTGGTTTTTTTGATGTTAAGTGAGAGACCAAGTTTTTCGTATGCTTCTGCAAAGGCATTTAGGATAGTTTGGAGATCATCCTCTGAATGTGCAGAGACCACATTATCATCAGCATACTGAAGTTCCACAACGGAGGTTGTAATTACCTTACTTTTTGCTTTCAGCCTGCTGAGATTAAGAAGCTTTCCATCAGTTCGATATATAATTCCCACACCAGTGGGAAGTTTCCCCTCGACAAGATGTAAAATCATGGCGATGAAAATAGCAAATAATGTTGGGGCGATAACACATCCCTGTTTAACACCTGATCCCACTTAAATGGAGCACCATGAGAACCGTTGTTGTCCAAAACCGTTGCCGTCATGTTGTCATGGAGAAGTCGCAAGATATTCACAAATTTATTGGGGCATCCAATTTTCGTAAGGATAGTCCAGAGAGCTGTACAGTCTAAAGTATCAAAGGCCTTAGTCAGGTCAATAAATGCCATATAAAGGGGTTGATTTTGCTCCCGGCATTTTTCTTGGAGCTGACATGCAGTATACACCATACCGGCTCTCTATTATTCTTATACCTGTACAGCAGATAAAGGAAACACCTCAGAGGTTTTTGGATTCCATGCATGGTAGCTCTGCCTCCTTCGTCTGCCCCCAAAGCCCTTTGTCTGGCAAGGATCTGAATCAAATTACTTGCATACTGCACTAGTGGTTGCTGTGGTGACAATGTTGCTGTGGGCAGGGCTGGCTTCCTGCACTGGCACGCAGGGGTAGTTTTCCACTTGCACCCGTGCTCTCACCTGGTGTCTGATCTTATGTGCCTCTGCCTCAGTGCAATTTCTCCTAAGATCAGGCTGATAACAATTCCATTTCTAAATGTTCGAGCCACTTAACTTAAGTATTCAAAAGGGGTGACATTTGCCAAAGATATTGCAGAACCTGAAAATTGTCACCCAGTGTTCTGCATTCTGTGGGCTATAAGTAGTAGTGACTGTTGGATAAAACAAATCACAAAGCTCACAGCACAGCTTAATAGTTTATGTTCAAAAATCAGGAAAAGGTGAGGAAATTTTGCATGCCAAAATTCTTGGTCTGGGGCACATAAAAACAATTTTGCATCAAAATCATGCGAACGAGAGACGCCTGCGAATAGTCTAATCCTGCCACTGGAAGCAAAGTTACAAGCTGTAACCTGCATTGTTTATACTATTCCTCTCTGTGCATCCTGTGGCCTTGTTTCATCACGGCCCTTTAGGTTAGTAAAAAGATCTCTCACATTCGCGGTATATGCATCTTACCAGTGTTTATAGTAGGGCACAGCCTATGAATCTACCAACTTGCCTGAGGGCCCCCCAAGACATTCAGTTTCTAATTTGCTCGAAGAGGAGTGTGGATGTGAATCTTTGCACTCTGTCCTGCTGCATGATTGCCAAGTCCAGTTGTTACAGGTTGCAAAAGCATCCTATGATCCATCAAATGCTTAGCTGTTTAGTTTGTGAACAGCAATAGAGATTCCCTTTGCTTGGCACCCTTGCTCAATAACAGAAAGTGAGGTGTGATGCTTTGGTTGCTATACACGCAGTTGGTTTTAACTACAGGCCTATTTTCATAGCCCCGTGTCTCATAAAAATTGAGCAACTGAAGAGCAATATAGATTTCATTCACAAAAAACAAGCGGTGGTTGTTTAATTGTTAAACTCAATGTAATAAGCAATCCCAAAACACCTCCAGGGTAACAGAGCCTATAGAACTAGCAGTTGTGGTGACTGCATTAAGGGTCTCAGAAGGGATTCTCAGAAGGAAGGAAGAAAAATAATTTCCAAGTGAAACAATTAAGGATGGGTTGTAATATAATTGTAGAACAATATCCTGGGGCTCTAAAGGTGCTTGGATTTTACTTTGACATTAATTAAAGATAAGCCAGAATGGTCATGTTTAATTATTTAAAGATCCTTTCCCCCACATTTCTGGTCCTTGCACACAAAGAAAGATTATAGTTTATATTTAAGATAAGTCCCTATCACCCCATTCATACTCTATCTGCAGGAGAGAGAGAGAGAGAAATGCTGCCCACCAGGACCCTCAAAGCAATGTAAAACAAAAATACAATAACATACTAAAATCACAACAAATAAAAACGGAGGCAAAATGTGCTTTAAAATAGGCCAAAACAATGTTACAATCTATCAAAGGCTTTGCAAAACAGTACAGCTTGACTATCTGCCTAAAACTCTGTAGGGTGTTCCACAATTGGGGTGCTGCTACTGAAAAGGACCTGTCTCATATACCCACCAAGGTAGCTTCCCTTGGTGGTGGGCCATTTATTATATGATATGATATGATATATGATATGATATGATATGATATGATATTATAAAGGAGGATGTCCATCCATCTGTCTGTCTGTCAGTGCCATAGCTCCAAGACTGTGAAGCCTAGACATCTGAAACTTGGCATGCATACTAACCTGACCCTAGGGGTGTGCATCTCAGAGCTATTTTGTTTTTACAAGGCATTAATTAATCTTAATTAATTTAACTGTGTCAGTGGGTTTTTGAAGACTGCAGTACCATCTTCAGTCACTAGGTGGCAGACTTCCCTATCCAGCACATAGCTTTGCTCAAAGGCTTTGCTGCCCCCTCCTCCTCCTGTGGGCAGCCCCATGAAGAGAATGGTCAGCCCCTTGGGGGGCTATTGGGTTGCAGCATGGCAGGGGCCATGCCTAGGGTAGCCAGCAGCCATGGCTTTGCTCAGATGGGGCAGGTACATTCTGTGTCCTGAGAGCTGTGTAACTTTGCTTGAAGGCTTCATTGTAGCAAACTAAACTGTGCAAAGCCTGGTACATTTCTTAGTATTATTTAGTATGATAATAATGTTTAGTGTTGGTACCTCTTCATCAAGGACCAAGATGATGATGATGATGATGATGATGATGATGATGATGATGATGATGGATTGAGGGGGGAAAAGGCAAAGAGGGCTCTGTCATCTTAGATTTTAGGATTAAAGTTGCAACCCTATACCCCTTTTCCTGGAAGCAAGCCACACTGAACTCTCAGTGTGCTGTTAATATGGGGTGAGCTTTGGGCACAGTTTAACTTGAGGCAGAACTTTACCTGGGTGCTCTGCCCATGGTCTTGCTTTTAGTGCCAGTGATCAACATATAAGGCCTGTTCAGATATTATCGTCCACCCCCTTACCAAGATTTGAGCTGAAATCATAGTGGGTGGGTTTGCACTCCCCGTGAAAGTTCAGGTTTGCAGTCTGGGGATGCTATGAAATCTGGCTCCATCTTTAGAGGTCCAAGTTGCATCTTGTTTAGACCATAACACCCTAACTGGCTTGGGACCAGGGTCTACTAACAGACTACCTGCTCCCGTGTGAACATTGAGAGTGGCCTCTGAGGCCTTCTCTGCCATATGAGGTGGGGTGGGTGGTGAACAGAAACAGGGTCTTTTCAGCCTGCCTCCTCAACTGTGGAATTTTCTTCCTGGGGAAGTCTGCCTGGTGCGGTGCAATCCTTATTCACTTTCCAGAGCCAGGTCAATGCCTTTTTATTTGCCTGGGCCTTTTAGGGTGCAGTCCTATGGGTTGTGCCCTTGAAGATCATAAGCCCCTGAACTCAGAGGCTTATGAGCATCCTATACAGGGCAGGAGGAGCAGCAAAGGCGATTGTTGTAAATCAGTCTGGTTCAGAGAAAGCCGTCAACAGTCCAAAGTTCAGGCCAACAAGATAAGTCCAGAAACAAGATAACCAGGAGCAGTTCAGGAGCAGGCAAATAGCATAGTTCAGGTCATTCCAGAAGTTGTAAATCACTTGTCTCAGGCTGGGGCAGTCAGGAGTCTCAAGCTATAGCTGTTAGAAGCAACAATTGCTTCCAGCGACTGATGTGTGTCTTGAGCTGCCTTTTGAGCAGGCGCTGATTGGTAAGGCAGCCCAGCTGGGCCAGGCTGCCGATGACACGTGCCTGGCCCCACCCCAAACACACACTGGCACAGCTGCCCCATGTCTTTCCAGATGGAGGCCCAACAGCGATCTTTGCCTCTCTGCCCTCACACCCTGCATTTTTGCTAGATGGGTTTTTTGCCCATCTAGCTGGGGCATATTGGAAGGTGAGGGAAAGAGGCTGGAGAGGTGTCAGGATATATCCTGGCCTCTCCAGTCTTGTCCCCTCCCCGCCCACTGAAACGCCCCCTTCTCCGAGGTTGAGTTCCTGACCTGGGAAAGCAGTTGGTGCAGTTCTTTCCTCACCTGCTGAGAGGGGGAAGGGTTTTTGGAGCTCTCATTCCCCCCTCTGAGGCCAGAGTGCTATCTCCAGCCTTGGATTTGGGGATCTGAAATATCCTATGGCCCCTCAGACATTGTCTAGGGGCCATAGAATTGCTCCTTCCATTTAGTTGTTTTGTGCCAGAATGTTAATCTACCAGGGATGGGGACTCGGACTCGACGTGAGTCGGACTGAGTCCCCCTTCTGACTCGAGTCGCACTCGAGTCCCAATATTTTTAATGGGACTCGAGACCAAGGACTCGTCAACATCCCTGCTTGATGCCACCTGCAGGTGCTGTCTGGACCTAGTTGCAGTAACAATCCAAGTTTATTTTTTAAAATCATTTTCCTAATGCAACCTTTCAGACATTTTGGGTTTGGCTGCCTCTGCCTGCCTGTTTGGGGTTCCCAGCCTCCTCTGCCTGCCTGGTCTCTTCTTAACTAGTTCCACAGTTTGAGTTGTCCAAGACAAAGGCCTCTGCCTGCCTGCTTTGGGGTTCCCTGCCTCCTCTGCCTGCCTGGTTATTTGGGGTTTGTCTGCCTGGTCTGTTCTTGTCAAAATCAGTGGCAGAGTTTTGAGATAAAAAGGCACACTTGTGTCTAGAATTTATTTAAGCCACACATCTGAAGTGGCCTTATTTTGTTGGGAACCCCCCCCCCCATTGATTTTAATAAGGACTCATGGAGTCAGCTTTGGGAGTGACTCGGGACTTGTGAGTCACCATTTTGGACTAAGGACTCGGACTCGGACTTGAGACTCGGGTCCAAAGACTTGTGACTCGACTCGTGACTCGAGACCAAGGACTCTTCAACATCCCTGTAATCTACTCTCTGTGACCTGTTTAATTTCTTGATTGTGTTTTATTTTTCATTTTTATTATCCTCTCCAAGAGCTTTAGCTGAAGATTGTCTAATGAATAATGTAAATAAAGTAAAATAAATAACCTAGGAAAAAGGAATGGGGCTTCACAAGGAATGGGGCTCCATATCTGTTTGATGTGGAGTGGTATACAAATACTGTAAATAATAATAATAATAATAATCATCATCATCATCATCATCATCATCATTGCAGTACCCCATTAGGGGCAACTATGATAATCATAGACCACAATTGCCTGATTCAGTATGGGACTAGGGACTACGTCTCTCTCTCTCTCTCTCTCTCTCTCTTTATTGCAGCCTTCCCTAACCTGGTGCCCTCCAGTTGTGTTGGACTATAACTCCCAGTGTTCCCAGCCAGAATAATGGGAGTTGCAGTTCAGTCCATCTGGAGGGCAACAGGTTGGATAAGGTTGATCTATTGGTATGCAGAAAGAAAATTGTTGACATGTTTAACTTCTGGCACCACTGCAGCACTATGGAGGAAGAAATGGTTAACTGAAATTCTCCCTTCTGTGCATCTTAAATGCACAAAAACCCAGCCTTATATAAAATCTGGTAACCTTTCCATAGACTCAGACTGAAATAATTGGTGATAACTTGTTATTATGGGATAATTTCTATAACAGCAAAACAGCTTCACTTGAAAGTTATGATTGATGTCCTCATAAAACCACATGTAACTTCGTAGCTTTTCTGTGAACAAGAATCTAAAGAGCAACATGTCAGGTTAGGTCCAGGCTTAATCATAGTTAGTAGACCCATTGAAATAAATGGCCCTTAAGTTAGTTGTGACTAATTTAAGTCCCATTGATTTCAGTGGGTCTACTCCAAGTATGTCTAAGTCTGGATCCAATGTGTTTCGGCCCTGTACCATATATTTTGGGGCCTTCTTCAGGGATTAAAATTTAAAAATGTAGCCTGCAGAGATCTCTGAAAAAAAATACATGTCTTCAAGAATAAATCCTGCAACCGGTTGGGCTACTCTGAGGAACTAAGCTTTATTTTTAACATCCTGGGATTTTGTCTTTCCTTTTCACTGTGTGATTTTGGATGTTCCCCAGTTTTGTCTGACTTTAAGTGTGGATCTGACCTATGGATCTCAGTTTTAGTAAATGCTTAAGTGCTACTACTATTATTTTTTAATGTTAATGCTGAAGTGGGATGTTCAAGAATTTCGTTCCTGTTTGCAAATCATGTGAACATGTCCTGTTTGCAACCTCGAATGTGAACATGAGTAAGAACACACTTCTTGGAATTTATTTGCAATTTCCCAAACTTGCATTTGTATTTGAAAGTGCGCACTTGTGCATGTGCACACTTTTGAAAATGTGCACCTATGTATTTACAAATGCACATTTCCCCTGATTGAAAATGTGCAATTTTCCCAATAGGGAAAAAAAGATGCTTACATTTGGAAACATGAATGAGGCAAAATGAACTTCAAGGCAAAACGAGCTTCAGAGAACCTCAACCATCTTGAACATCTCATGTTTGCCCATCCCTAGCTATGACTGACCTTGGAACAATCATAAGAGCACACTTTTAAGATTTTTTCACCAGGTTGGCAGTTTCTTGTTGCCAACAAAATCCTGTTCTATCCTGTTTAACGAACAACAAATAATATAATCTAGCATTCAATTTCACAATTAAAAAATTAAAATACAACAAGACTTGAATCCATAGTGAACTACAGCCCGCAGAGCCATACACTTTCCAACATAAAATCACATGAGTCAGTAAGATGTTTTATTACATGAAGTTGATTTTACCATTTTAGAAACTTCTAAATCTAGCATTTAATTTTGTCACTTGTCTGTATACAAAGACATAGTTTACTTTCAGAACTTACCTCTCCCATTCACAGTTCCTGCAATTTATCTACTTAAATTTTGCACAGTGGCCCTGATTCAGAAACCTTAATCTACATGAGGAAATGGACTTCTGCAAGCAGAACTGGCATAGCAGGTGTGCAAAATTCTGCTGCATGGTGAGTGGGTGGGGGTGGGAAAGACCACATTGAGTTATGGGACATCTGATGTGGAGCACCACAGATGTAGCTAGAATTAGAAGTTTCTAAAATGGTAAAATCAACTTCACATAATAAAACATCCTACTGATGCATGTGCTTTTATGTTGGAAAGTGTATGACTGTGGGCTGTAGCTACAAATGCATTTCTCTGGGCCAATACAAATTATTTCTAATTATGATGTCTTTTCAGTCCTTCTTACACTTTCCCATAATATACAGTATGGGGAGAGACCATGAAGCTTCTTTTCTGTTAGTCTACTGTACAGTAGATTCTAATGCACAGAGAACATTGGCCTACTGGGTGCCTGAAAGCTGAGTGAGGATGAGGAGGAGCCCGAAGGGAGGAAGTCCTGGCTAAGTTCTCTAGGGGCTTTTCAGAAAGCTCAAGCAGCTGGGGAGGCTGTAAAGAACAGGAGAACAGGACCTAAGTTGAAAAAGAAAGAGCAGACACACACGCACCCCTCAGCTGCATTGTTACAGTAAAGTAAGCCCTTAAGCACTGAACACTAAGGAATCTCTCCAAAATTCTCACCCCTCCCCTCAATTTTTGGATGTGATTTCTTTTTGCCCCTCCCCCCAATGAACGGTTGAAAGTAAATAGATCAGAAAATTCAGAGCAACCGGGGGATGTGGTAGCCCTGGTCTTACCAAGTAGCTAAATGTTACAGATGGCCAGCTTTCTTTCTTTCTTTTTTTCTTTTTAACTTTTTTATTTCTATAAAAAACAAACAACACAAAACATATAAGGATAATTAACAATTAACCAAACTAAAATGGACTTCTAAATTTTTCTACAGATAATGTAGGTTAACAAATAATTTATCTACTCGATAATCAAAAAAGGAAAGCTCTCTTTTTCTATTGTCATAAATTTATCTTCTTATTTTTTTTTCTATTGTCAGTTCATCCTCTTATTATTCCACAAAACCACAGATAAACAAATAATTGTTTTCTAAAACCTGCCAAAAAAAAGTCAATTAGAGGTTTCCACTCTGCAATATACGTAGATGTTGTCTTCTCTCTAATTAATAACATGAGTTTGGCCATCTCTGCCAGCTCCACCATCTTGACCAACCATTCTTCCATTGTAGGCAGTGCTGGAACTTTCCATTTTTGTGCATATAATAGTCTTGCTGCTGTTATCATATATAAAAATAAAGTTCCATAGCTTCTTTCCAACTGATTATCCATTATTCCCAAGAGGAAAGCCTCTGGTTTCAATTGAATATTAATCTTAAAAAAAATTGAATTAGTGAATGAATTTGTATCCAATTTTTTAAAAAGCTTTATTACATGTCCACCACATATGGTAAAAAGTTCCTTCTTGCTGTTCACATTTCCAACATACACCCGAGGTGCCTTTGTACATTTTTGCCAATTTCTCTGGGGACAAATACCAATGATAATCATCTTATAAAAGTTTTCTTTAAGACTAGAACATGATGTAAATTTCAAACCTTTTAACCACATATTTTCCCATTGTGTCATTATTATATTATGTCCAACATTTTGGGCCCATTTTATCATACATTCCTTCACCTGTTCTTCCTCAGTCTCAAATTTCAACAAGAGTTTATACATTTTTGCAATAAGATATTCATCATTTACACATAATTCCCTTTCAAACTCTGATTTACTTTGTTCAGAATCATACATCCTTTTGTCAACTTTAAATCTTTCTAAAATCTGTAAATAAGTAAACCATTGACATGTATAGCCTTCTTTTATCAGTTCTTCTCTTGATTTTATTTTACAGTCACCTTGAGAGAATTCCAGTAAGTCCCGATAAGTCAACCAATTATATTTACACAGATGGCCTGCTTTCTCATGTTAGCATCTTATGGGGTGGCCATGTGTCCTACTTTACAGAGAACACTCCTCTAGTTGAAGGGCTGTTAAAGGACAGTCTTCTGTTTGAAGGCATCCTCTATTTGAAGTGCTGCCCAGTCCAAGTCTGGTTTAAAGACAAACCATAAGCAGAGAGAGCAGGGGACTTGAAGTTGTCCATCAACAGTCAGCACCTGGACAGCAGTCTTCCCTACTATGGTGAGATGTATTGTATTTCTTTGCAAATTATAGCTATCATTTATAAATTTGCATCTATACATATAAATTGGCATATGCAAATTTTATTAAAATCTGTATCCTCTTATTTGATTATGCATTATGGTGATGTGTAAGTGGACTCCCTAGATTTGGTATTAGTAATCAACCTTTTTGATCCAACAAGACTGACCTGCAAAGATTCTTTCTAGGAATGGCCAATTATCTAACAAAGTTTATTCCAAACATGGCAACAGTAACTACACCATTAGGACAGTTTTGCCCAAGATTTCTCTCTTTCCAGTTTTGCTCTTTGCCCAGTTTTGCTCTTTCTTGGAAACAATCTGGGCCAGCCATGAAACAATATATGAACAGTTAAAGCAGCTACTGACAAAAGCACCTGCACTAAATTATGACGAAGTGAGAGAACCAGTAACTGTTTTGGTAGCTGCCAGTTCTTCAGGATTAGCTGCTTTATTGTTATAGAAAAGTTCACTTGTTACATATGCTTCCAAAACATTGACAATTCCCGAACAAAAGTATGCTTAAAAAGGAAAAGAATTGATGTGCAGAGGCATGCATGGAAGAAGGAGGAAGAGGAGGAGGAGGAGGAGGAGGAGGCGGCGGCTCTGGGGAAGCTGATATTGCTTTACACCCATGATGGCTTCTTTGTCACTCTCCCAGAACCAAAACTGAGTGGATGTCCAGCTGCTACTGTAAATGATAGAGTATTGCAAAGCCTAAAAATCACAATTTTGCAGGGATGGCCAGATAGAAGACTGGGAGTTACACTAGATACCAGTGCTTATTGGCACTATAAATTAGAATGAAATATACATGATGGACTCATTTGTAAAAACGACAGAATAGTACCACAAGATCTAGGGAAAGACATACTGAACACCGTATAAGGTAGAACCTCAGAGCCAAACTGGACATGACATTATTCACATATTTAGTCCTTGTGTGGCTGGTTCCCCCCCCCCCAGTAAATGCCCAGTGAATGTGTGTGTGTGTGGGGTATTGAACCAGATCAGGGCCATGGACATGGAGAGAGGGAGCTTTAATACTTGTTTTCCCCTTCACAGCCCTGTTCCAAATGGAGAGGGGTGGTATTTGCACTGGGAGGAAAGCTTCCATTATGAGCCTGATGAGTCCAAGTTCATCTCTGGCTCAAAGTGTAATAAACTTGAACGTAAAGGTCAGAAACACAGAAAATCCATTATACGGACAGGTATTTTACTAGTCATGTATGAAAAACCATAGGACTGATTCATCGTCTGCCTTTTATTCATGCTTTCCTTTATTCAAAGCAGCCTGAGAAGATTTGACTATGAAAGTCATTGTAGACTTCCTATTTCTACAACCTGTGTCTAACGTTGCAATATAATTGACTTTGAGTATGTCAAAGTCTAATCTCAATGCATGGTCTGAAGGAACATGGTGCAGTAGCAAACTTACTGAAGCTAAGCAGGTCTGGTGCTTGTCAGTGCATGGATGGAAGACTGCTTGGGGACTCTAGATATGTTGCGTTGAGCTCTCCAAAGCTAAGACAAAATATAAATGCATGGGCAGAGCGATCCTATGACCCCTAGACAGCATCTAGAGGGCCATAAGATCATTTGGATTCTGAGCTCCGAGGTCAGAAAACTTGGAAATTGTAATATTGCCTGCTTAAATCAATGAGGTAATGTAAACACTAGTTACAGTGGGATGAAAGGGTTAATTGAACAATCCTCAGGGTGCATGTTTCGTAACCCCTCCTCCCTACTTCCGGCCTCTCTGTGGCCAGCTCTCTCTCTCTCTCCCTCTCCAACAAGATGGACACATGGTCTGTGGTTCTGAGCTTTGCATGCATGTCTGAAGCCCAACATGGTTAAACTGAACTCTCCTCCCTCTGTCCTGTTGAGCTGAGCTTTGGAGGTGCACACCAGAGGGGAGAGCAATGCTCACCATTGAAAGCGTGGTGAGTCCTGGTTAAGCACCCCTGCCCTCTTTCCTGCAAATACCCCCACCCCCCAGCACAGAGGCATGAGTATTACAGGATAAATTCATAATTGTTATGACAATTACATGTTGTGGTTGTTACGACAGATAATTCTGGGCGCTAGATTCCCTCTAACCTCACACTCTTACGAAAGGTTTAGGATCTTTGGCTGGGGTAAAACCTGCGCTGCTGGGGTGGAAAGTGTGCGCTTTGCTCTTTTTATACTTAAACAAACCTACACACATGCACATAGACTCTAGAAACAAAAGGATGGTTTTATTGAAGAAGAATACAGGGTAGGTACAGCGTCTTACTTGTTGGTAAAGCAAACCTAGTGATGTCAGGCAGCAAAATATCCTTACGCTATGGTTCAAACACACCCTGTATTCTGGAGAGGAGAAAGAGTCCCTTTTGCCCTGACAAGCCTGAATAGGAAAAGGGGGGGGGGGAGAGATTCCCGCCTAGAAGGATAGAAAAGCAAAGTCCCAGCTACTACCTGTCTGCTGTGATGAGGTTCCAGCTGTAGCCCTGCAGTCCATGTTCCAAGGTGACCCCCTCAGCTCTTTCTCCCGACACACCTTGCTAAAACCTCTTAGTTCTTAAAGTCTCTTTCCCGCCTTTTTGGAGGGAATGAGAGCAGTGGGGGTGGTCTTTGCCCCACCCATGTCTTCTAACTCTGCTAACGACCTTATTCTTTGTATTTTGATAGCTCTTGATGGGTGTACAAAGGTTTGGGTCTTCCTGCTGATGGGACTGTTTTTGGAGTAAGCTTCTGGTGGTATTCGTCCAGTGCGGGGGGGGGGGGGGAGCCATATCTTTTCAGGAGAAATCTTCCTGTGTTTTAGGCGATATGCAATATTCAGGTCTTAATCAATGCAAGCCTGCCACTCATTTGCCTATGCATGCCTCTAGGCTTCACTCACTCTTCTATTCAAGCCTTCAGTCATGACCTTTTGCCTTCTGCCCTGCTGGGGAGGTGGGCAGGCTGCTTCTTTTCTCTTGAACCCTTGCTTACCCAACGCTTCTTATGAGGGCTGTGGACTTCCTTTTGGAGGTGTAGTCCTAACCAAATGATCAGAACTATATCTCATCTTAACATGGTCTTGAGCGCTATTTTCTTGGTGGAAAGGCAGGGTAGAAATCAAATAAATAATGCAAGTCTCATTTTCAAATCTGTATGTTATGACAATGTAGTTTCACCTCCAGAGCAGATTCCTGCAATTCATTTGGAGTAGTTTGAAACTCATCCTGAAGTTTAGTTCATTCTGTCTTTGCAGGTGCATTACTTTGTAATAAATCCATGTATTTTCTCTTTGCTCAAATATGTGTTATTGTTCAAATCCGCTTCACCAAACAAGTTGGGACAACCCAGAGCTGAATGAAGCTCAAGGGCAGAGCATTCCCAAAGGCGTGCCTTTAGCTGGCATTGGAATCATAGCTTGGATAAGCTAGCATGTGTCTTCATGCCCTCAGAAAGAAAAGGGCTTGGTTTATTCACAGTTGTGCTCCAAATTACACTCAAGAGTAAAGCTACTGCAAATTTGTTGCACAGCATGCTAGAACACATTATAGGGAGCAAATTTACAGAAAGATTTGCCACTATTGGAAGTGTAGGAAATGTACCAATGGAATGTTGGCCTCTGTGCAGGTTTCATTCAGAATGAAGAGGGGGGAAATATTCCAAGCAAGAAGTGATGTCACTGGAAGATTGAGGGAAAACTCACCTAGGGTCCTAGTAACAAAGAATTAACGTTGTTGTCCTATATTCTTTGCTTCTAGTCAAAACAGCAACATGTTACCATTGCCGCCTTGGAAAAAGATACTTTGATTTACATTTATCCGTGATAAATCCCAGCTGTACAAGTTTCTGTGCAGATTTTAAACCAGAGCTCTAATGAATGCCTAAGAGTGACTGAAAAATATGTTGTATAACTCCAGCCATCTTTCTTTAAGATTATGATTTGTCCAGGACCAAACAAATCCCTTAAGTGTATGGTCCATCCAGAAAGAGAACAGTTTAGTTTAATTCTTTCTGTTTCATTGTTCTTAAATCAGCTAGTGTTGAGGACAAAATTCTCTATTTGTTTCTTTATTTAGACTGAAACCCTATACTCACTTACCTGAGAGTAAGTTCAACGCAGCTAAGAACATTAGAAATGTACCATAATTACAGTCTATTCCTAAACTAGCATCCAACCCAACATCTATGAACAAAGGTTAGGAAGCATTTTTTTGTGGTGTTGGTGGTTGCTGCTGCTGCTGTTCATATCCCATGAAGTCGCAGAAAGAAAGCTAATTTCACTGAGCTTTTCTTCCTTAGTAGGTTAAATGTTTATCAGGGCAAGTACTAGGGAAAGCTGGTTCTGTAGAAGAGAGAGGCAAGGCAGGGTGTCCATTTGCTGTGGGGCAAACTCATGATTCATAGTACATGCAAAGTTTGCAATTTCTTGTGTGCCTCCGGTGATGAGGGGGCGTCTTTTGTTATGACTCAGTTACTAGGTGTGGAGGGATATGCATGGAGATGGGTTGTTCATTTTGAATCTGCTGGCAACAAATGAAACACATTGAAAGGAGAACCAAACAGACCTGGGCTGTGAAGTCTGCTGCAACTAACTGTTACTCTTTCAAAATCAGTTACTATAAATGTTTTGTCAAGTGTCAGCTGTAAGTGTCTAATGATCCCTCTCTGTGTCTGTTTGCTTTGATGAATCTGAGAGTGGAATCGAGGGACATGCTCCACAAACATTTTAACCATCATGATATGCTGCACACATCCTTTTGATAATATTTCCCACCCTTTGTGAAAAGGTGCAAAACACTTTACAAAAAGGGAGAGGGTGTCCCCCTTGCAGAGGCAAAAAGGGTCATACTCCCTCACCCTCGTCCAGATGCACCTAGTTGATGTTGGGGCAGACTGTGGAAGAGGATTCACATTCAAATCCAAATGTTATCTATCCATACAGTATTGCTATGATTTAAGTGAATTTAAAATGCAAAATCGCACAAGCTCAGATGATGATGATCATGATCATGATCATGATGATTATTTAAAAAATCAGGTCTGGCAGACCACTTTGTTGCTGTTCTAATACTTCAGGAATGTAGAAGCAGGTCTAAAGCATGAAATGGTGGATGGGTTGGGGGAGAAGAAAAATGTTAGTTGCGTAATTCACATGGCTGTCTAAAGGGGCCTCCACTAAGTTCATTAAGTCCAGGATCTAAAATTACCTAGCTGCACCACTGAATGGGATGTGCATTCAAAGATGCAGGTCTGCCCCAACTAAGGTGTGAGGCCGCCATCACAGTGTAGCAAGTCAGGGAACATCTGCCCAATTACAAGGGTAAAGGGAATATGTTTCCTCTTCTCCCCTCTTCAGAGTAGAGGCAATGGAAGGGCCTCATTTGTCCTCAGTTAAATCATCATGTGACTGAATACGACTGGCTATCTGACACCATGATGTCATCATAAATAAAAATCATGTTTCTTTATTTAGTTGTTGCATTTATAACTCGCCTTTCCTCCAAGGAGCCCAATGCAGCGCACATGATTCTCCTCCTCTCCATTTTATTCTCACAACAACCCTGTGAGGTAGATTAGGCTGAGAGTTGGTGAGTGACCCAAAGTCACCCAGTGAGCACCATGGCAGAGTGGGGGCTAGAACCTGAGTCTCCCCAGTCCTAGTCCAACACTCTAACCACTACACCACACTGGCTCTCGCAGTGGTTTATGTGATTCCTATCTAGCTGGATCCCTATGCAGTTAAAGAAGAAAAGAAAGGAAAAAGGAATGGGACCAAACTGGCAGTATATCAAGAAAACAACTGCTACAAAGGGGCAGCAAACTGTACGAAAGAGCAGAAGTTAGGGCTTATTTTCTTCTGCAGACCCTCCCTCCCAGAATGGCAACTTTTGCACGGAAACGGAAGCTCGCAAAAATTCAGCACAGCACTAAGCATTTCAGGCAGCTATTCACACATTTTTCCCAGCTCAGAATGATCCCCATGATTCCCAAGACGCAGTCCCATGCTTTGTGGGAATGATGCAGATAAGGGAAATCCATTTATTACTGCACTCACTGTTGTTTTGTTTTTAACATTTTGTTAATGTTTTGTTGTTTTAATGCTAAGTGGGTTTGTTAGTTTTTTAACATCCTTTTTGTTAGCCACTTTGAAAACCTTGTAGGAAAGCAAGGGTTTTTTTTTAATTAAATAAATAAATAGTTTTGCTTGCTGTCTCTCAACTACATCCCACCCTGCCCCAAAATGCACTCATTTCCCTTCTCATAGCCTTGTGATGCTGCCATATAGCAGATGCTCCTGCAGAAAGTGCAAGATTCACATTTGCCATCATTGTAGTTTGAAATGTATGCATTGGAAAGTGTTAATTTCCCAGTGGCAGAGAAAACAATGCAACGCCACTGAAATCCTGCAGATTGCATCATGGGAAACAATAGGTTCTCAGGAAAGCAATAGCCACAATACAGTTAGACTTTGTCTCCTAACTGCTGAATAATCAGCTTGTGTCATCACTACCGGATCCCACATTCATCACTGTGTCACACAGGTAGGGCAAGGCCTATAAACTAAAGCTTTTGTTTTTAAGGCATTGGGTGAAACATAGGCATTATGTTGTCCTTCTACTTTCACCCTGAAGGCTATATCTGTTCTCTGGTGACTGGCTGGTGGGTGGATAATTCATCTAGCAAGCTTTTTTTTTTTTTTTTTTTTAAACAAACCTAAAGATATTCAAAAGCTAAATCAATCTACTGTCCTTTCCCATGTCTTCTCAGTTGGTCCATACTCCTCAGCACTCTTCTCATACAACATGACAATGCAGGTTACAGACTTGAAACTGAGCCTCAGAGGTGTATTGAGCAGGTGACTGCAGAGCTACATATTATGACAGATACAGGGTTTTGCTATGCAAAACATCTTTTCTATGTCTCTGTATAGGGATAGGAACTAAACTTGTATTTGTTCTTGGAACTAAACATTGCAGCTATGTGGCTTTGGTTTTAGTTGTAATCAGTTTTTAACCCTTTTTTTAAATTAAATGGTGTCTTATGTATTGGGTTTCTGATATGGCGGAATTGGATTTTCCTCCCCCTCCCCCAGTTTTGGAACCCTCTCTCAACACCTATCTAGAATTCACTTCATCATTTCATCCCTGTCTGGTCTTTCCCTTCACAAGAATTTCATCTACATAAAATGTAAGACCATGAAGATGTCCAAATGGTAATCTTATAAAACTGTACCTGCCAAAAGGTGAATTGAATAGCCTGAAAACTTTGTCATCCAGTTGAATTTGTCGAAATCCACTACTGGCACCAAGGATTGTAAATTATTCTTCTCATGCTAACTTACCATGATTTCTTCTATAACAGGCAATTGAAAATTAGAATTGCTTTGTTCAATTCTCTTGGATCTAACCATATATCTGGTTTCTGTTAGGTTTGTCCACAACTATTGGATTGAATGGCTCAGCACATTTGACCATCACATTCATCCCCCCCCCCCCCGGTACGATTTGGTTACTTCCATTACCCTTGGTGTCATTGTAACCTTCTGAAGTACAGGCAGTACTTGTGGATATATTTTAGGAATACTGCTCTACTTAGTGACCTAGGCCTTGAAACACATTTTTGTAATCTGGTTTAACAGCCCATTGATCTTCAGGGTTTGTTTCAATTAAAGCCACAGCATTTAGACAAGACAGAGCTTGTACACCTGGGATTGCAGATGAGTAATCTGCAGTTATACCTGCAGTTTGGACTATAGTTACCAAACACTTGCAATCTTTTCTCTGCAGAGTTTGTTACTACTATGCTACCTACCCTTTATGAATTTTGTGATAGCTCAGGTTTCAGTGCTTTATAAGCTTTCAAAAGACATTTAATTGGCTTCTTACCCTGTGTCATTTTTAAAATCACTGTTTTGTGCTAATTTATGAGAAGATCCGCACACCACTCATCTTCCAGAACTAAAAATTCAGTGCACCAATGAAGAAACTATGTGGCTTTTCATGTTGTCCTGCTGGTAAGCATTACCTTTACTCTGATGATGTCTCTTTCAAGTTTCACACATTTTTTACCAAATAATTAAATTTGCCAGATTTTCTGCATTCTTTGCAGTGGCCAATGCCACATTCATATTGACACCCGTGTGGCACTGATGAGCCTGAAGTCTTCTGCCTGCCTGCTTGATTGTTAGCATCAGGTCTTTCTTAGCTCTGAGCATGGCATTTTGGTTTTCTAAAACATACATACACTAGGGCAGGCGCCTGTGGCCCTCCAGATCTTGTTGGACTCCAACTCCCAGAGGCTCTAGCCATTAAAGCCAATGGTCAGGCATGATGGGAGTTGCAGTCCAGCAATTTCTGCAGGGCCAAAGCTTCCCCATCCCTACTAGTACATTCATTTATTTTTGTGCTGCCCCTAGTCCTCAACTGTTTTGTAGCCACTTCCTTTGCCCTGCAATAGGGATGTATTGCATCTGCAAAGAGCCGTCCTGTGGAGCTGCTTCGGGTGGTCAGGGGTCTTTTACATACAAGACCACAATAGGAGAACTCAGACTTCTCGACAGCCTGCTGTGAACAATTGGCTCAGCACTTTGCAGATAAAGTCACTCAGATCCGCTCTGACTTGGATGCTATAATTGATACAGACCCTGTGGATGTAACTTTGGCTCCTGCTTGTCTAGTGTTATTGGATGCTTTTCAATTTGTACAGCCTGAGGACGTGGACAGGATTCTTGGAGAGGTGAGAGCCACCACATGTGTTCTAGACCCTTGTCCTTCCTGGCTAATAAAAGCAGCCGGAGGGGGACTGGCAGAATGGGTAACTGGAGTGGTTAATGCCTCCCTTGTTCCTGAAGGAGGCAGTGGTGAGACTCCTGCTGAAAAAGCCCTCCCTGAACCACACAATATTAGATAATTACCAGCCAGTCTCCAATTTTCCATTTCTGGGCAAGGTATTGGAGCATGTGGTGGCCTCTCAACTCCAGGGATTCTTGGATGAGATGGATTATTTAGATCCATTTCAATCTGGTTTCAGACCTGATTATGGAACAGAAAACAGCTTTGATGGCCTTCGTAGATGACCTATGCCTGGAACTGGACAGAAGAAGTGTGTCTCTGTTGGTTCTGCTGGACCTCTCAGTGGCTTTCAATACCATCGACCATGGTATCCTTCTGGGCCGCCTTGATGGGATGGGACTTGGAGGCACTGTTTTACAGTGACTCCATTCCTTCCTGGAGGGGCGGACCCAGAAGGTGGTGCTGGGGGACTGCTGTTCAACTCCTTGGCCACTGGCCTGTGGATAAGGGTGTCCACGTACCTTGGGGGCCCCCATCTTGCTGCCGCCTCGACTCTCCGCAGCAGCGGCCCCCTGACTCTTTTGTCTGAGCGGCGCGGAGCAGTTCTCCACACCGCTCGAGCCCGCCGAGCCCGCCTCACTGGTCCCATTGTGTCATTTCCGGCCAGCTGGAACTGACGTGACGTGACCCTGCGCCGACGCACTGGGCCCCCATGCTACGTATTTTGCAGAGAAACTAGGGCAACAGGGCTGTTTAAGAAGAGCCGGAGAGCCTGCTGCAGGTATGTGCTAAACTGGTGTCTGTCAGCAGTAATGGACTGGATGAAGACGAACAAATTGAAGCTTAATCCAGACAAGACAGAGGTGCTCCTGGTCAGTTGGAAGGCAGATCAAGGAATAAGGATTCAGCTTGTGTTGGATGGAGTTACACTCCC
Source organism: Shinisaurus crocodilurus (assembly GCA_021292165.1). Lineage (NCBI taxonomy): Eukaryota > Metazoa > Chordata > Lepidosauria > Squamata > Shinisauridae > Shinisaurus > Shinisaurus crocodilurus. The sequence goes on along the minus strand of CM037877.1, from coordinate 215,752,097 downwards.
CCGGAAGACACAGGTTCGCAGCTTGGGTGTACTTCTGGATTCAGCCTTGAGCCTAGATGCGCAGGTTTCAGCGGTGGCCAGAAGTGCATTTGAAACAGTTAAAGCTAGTGTGCCAGCTGCGCCTGTTCCTGGAGATGTCTGATTTGGCCACAGTAACACATGCCTTAGTTACATCCTGCTTGGATTACTGTAACACGCTCTATGAGGGGCTGTCTCTGAAGAGTGTTCGGAAACTTCAGCTGGTTCAAAGAGCTGCTGCCAGACTGCTGACTGGGGCTGGCTACAGAGAGCACACAACTGCTCTGTTACAACAGCGTCACTGGCTCCCAGTCTCTTTCCAGGCACAATTCAACGTAGGGATGTGTGCGGAGCTCAATTGGGGGGTGGGAGTCCGGCGAACTTGCTGGGCTCAACCCCCCTGAGCTCTGCTCACCTTACCTTTCCCCCGACTCGACTCACATTCCCATGAGCCGAGCCGGGGAAAGGAACTTCCAGGTTCCGGCACTATGTTGTTTACATAGAAAACGGCCAAATTTGCGCAAATTATGGCTACATTTGCACAAATTTGGCCGTAATTTGTGCAAATTTGGTCATTTTCTATGTAAACAACATAGAGCTGGGGACCCGGAAATCCAATTCGCACCTTAGCTCACACTCGCGCTCAGCTCAGCGTGCTCAGCCTCGGCTAATGTGCCGCGAGTTGAGTGCCGGGTGGGTCGCCCATCTGTAAATTACGTGCTGGTTATGACCTTTAAAGCCCTATACAGCTCAGGTTGAGGTTATCTAAAAGACCGTATTCTCCCCTATGCGCCTGCCCGTACTCTGAGATCTTCTGGGGAGGCCCTTCTCTTAGTTCCGCCACCATCTCAGGCACGCCTGGCAGGAACTCGACAGAGGGCCTTCTTGGTGGTTGCTCCAACACTCTGGAATTCCCTTCCCAGGGAGGCTAGAATGGCACCCTCCTTGATATGTTTTCGAAGGCAGGCAAAAACTTTCTGGTTCCGGCAGGCCTTCGGGGAAGAAATTTGGACGTATGAAAAAGCAATAGATTTACACTATTCCTGTAATTGTTGTATTTAGCTTTGATATTTTATATAATTTTAATACTATTGCTGATTTAATTATATTTTTAACTTTTGTATTTCTCTATTTATATGTTGTAACTGTACAGATGTTGATGTTGTAAAGCTGCCTTGAGTCCCAATATTGGGAAAAAGGTGGGTTATAAATAATAATAATAATAATAATAATAATAATAATAATGCATGAGAATTTTGTTTTTGCTTGCAAAACATGTGAGCATGCCATGTTCGAAGCCCCAAACACATTGTGAGCACATGTCCAACAAAAATGTTTGCAAATTGCCAGGCACGTGCTCGCATTCGATTTGTGCAACTTAACTTTCCCAGTTCGATTTTGTGCAAATTTCCTAATTTGTGCAAATCTCCCTGTAGACTGAATCAGGCCCACTTTAGTCTATAGAGGAAAATTGTGCAAATAAGGAAATTTGTGCAAATTCCACATTCAGCTGCTGCTCGATTTGTGCAATTCTGAGCTAGGGATATCTGCGAATCTCGATCGAGGTGGAAGCGGAGGCGAACTCGCCCCTGCTTGACCCCCCCGAGCCCCACGGCACTTACCTTTTCCCCAGCTTGGCACATCTCCCCGGAGAGGAGCCAGGGAGAGGTACTTCCGGGTCCCCAGCACTGCGGTTTTAACGTAAATACCATAGAAAACCTCCTTAAAATGGCCACGCCCCTTTTTAAAGGTGGTTTTCTATTATATTTACCTGAAAAAAGCAGCGCTGGGGTCCTGTCGCATCAGTTCCTGGCACAGCGCCGGGACCCATCGCGTCACTTCCGGGTCCCCAGCGCATCCGAAGGGAGCCTCGGTATCGCCGCGAGACGACTCGAGTGGCAGGGGTGCTCGCCGAGCACAAGGCGAGCACCCCAACTGGTACGTGTACATCACTACAATTTCCCCATTTGCACAGAGCAAGCAGTGATTGCAAACGCAAACAAGAATTGGGCATGAGACGAGCAGCAAAATGATGTGCAGAGGATCCTAGCGATCCTGAACATTGCTCGTTCACTTCACCCATCCCCCCCCGCAAATAGCCACTGCATGATGCTCCAGGGTTAACGTCTCTCTCAGTTATTAGAACTGTAGTCCATCTGACTTTATGCCATTCATGATGTGATCTTTAGTAAGTGATTCACACACAGAAGTTTGTTCTAATAGCTTTAAACCATATGTGCCTGATGCTTTAGTCCGCTCTCCTCTCCAGTGAAGAATCTGTACTTTTTACATGTAACGTTTCTTCTGGATAGATAGTATGCTTCACATTGATTAATTTATTTAAACTAGCTTTTTTCCTTATCTGCATTTTAATCAAAATGAAAAGCATTAGGAGATTGAATTGTAATATTTTTCGTTATAAACATTTAACAGAGAAAATAGAGAAGGAATTGAGGGAAATTTGGGAATTTAATCAAACAGAAGAATGTACTGAAGCGATAATATGGGATACAATGAAGAGTGTAATGAGAGGAATAGGATTGAGAGAGGCAATAAATTTGAGGAAACAACAAGAAGTTTTTTATCAAAAGCTAGAGGGGGAGATTAGGGATTTGGAAAAGAAGTATTTAGAGAAGAGGGATAAAAAGATTTTTGCAGAATTACAGGGTAAAAGGAAAGAATTGGAGAATAAAGAACTGGACAGGGTACAAAGGAATTTGATTTACACAAAAAGGGAGTATTTTGAGAATAGTAATAAAAACTCTAAAATGTTGGCTAGATTAGCACAAAAAAAAAAAGAAAAAAGCTTAGTGGGGATGATTAAAGATAAGAGGGGTAAAGAATATAATCTAGTAAAGGATAAATTGAAAATTTTTCATGAATATTATACGGAGTTATATAAGGCAGGAAAATGGTCGGAAGCTGAGAGTAGAAGATATATCGAGAAAAATTTAAAAATAAAAATCCAGGTTGAAGATAGAGAGAAAATGGAGCAACCATTCACAGAAATTGAAATAGAAAGTGCTATAAATAAATTAAAACAGGGGAAAACGCCAGGACTGGATGGTCTGGGGGCGGAATATTATAAAGTCTTTAAAAAAATGTTAATTCCGAAGTTAAAACGGTTGTTTAATGATATTTTACAGGGGGGAGAGATCCCCCCGTCATGGAAACAGTCCTTGACCATTTTAATCCCGAAACCAAGGAAGGATTTAGCAGAACCAGGTTCTTATAGACCAATATCATTAATTAATCAAGATGCTAAACTATTGACAGCAATTTTAGCTAGAAGAATGAATAGTTTTCTAAATAAGTATATAGGGATAGATCAATGTGGGTTTATTCAAGGAAGACAAATGGCAGATTTAACAAGAAGGGTTCTGAATATAATTTATTTAATAAAGAAAAATAATTTGAAAGCGGGGGTTCTTGCATTGGATATTTTTAAAGCCTTTGATTGTGTGGAATGGCCAGCATTAAAGATGTTAATAAAAACTATGGAGTTTGGAGAAAAATTTATAGGTATTACTAACCAATTATATACTCATAATGTCACGTCGGTAATTGTAAATGATGGAATAACAGAAACTATTAGCCTAGGCCGCGGAACTAGACAGGGTTGTCCCCTTTCCCCAGTATTATTTGTGTTAGTTATGGAATTGTTAGCAAATTCGATAAGACAGGAGAAGAAATTACTGGGGATAGGAATAGAGACCAAATGTAAGATAAACCTTTTTGCAGATGATATCTTGTTAACATTAGAAAGGCCTATAGAAAATTGGGATTGGATAGAGAAACATTTAGATGAATTTAGAGAAGTAACAGGGTTAAAAGTTAATTGGGATAAATCGGAGATAATGACATTTAATTATAGTAAACTGGAGGAAAGGGGATTTAAACAAAGGGGAGTGGATATAAAGATAAAAAATATAATTAAATATTTAGGTATTGATATATTAAAAGATTTGGATAAAATAGGGGAATGTAATTTTAAAAAACTAAAAGATGAAGTTAAAAATCAAATAGAGGATTATAAAAAAATTGGGATTATCGTGGTTTGGTAGGATAGCTTTGATTAAAATGAAGATTTTACCGAAGTTTAATTTTTTATTTAGAATGATACCATATAAGATATCAGAGAAAGAAATTAAAGAGTGGCAAGTAATGTTAAATAGCTATTGTAATGGGGGGGAAAAATCAAGGATTACTAAGAATAGATGGTATAAAGCTCAAAAAATAGGGGGACTTGGTCTCCCTAATTTAAAATGGTATTATATAGCTAATCAACTTATATATATCATGGATATTATTGTTAGAAAAGATTTTATGTGGTGGGAAATAGAAGCATTTGAATTGGGTAATAGGGTGGATAAATTCTTATTTACAAAACAAGGACATATTATGACAAAAAGATTAGAAAATCCCTTTTTAAAAAATATGTTAGAAATTTGGGGTAGAAATAAGGAAATATTTTTACCAGGTATATCCCCGTTTACTCCAGTGGTGGTTATGGAAGATTTTCCCGAGAATGTTAGACATTTAGAACGAATTTTTAGAGAGAAAAAGGTGATAACTTTAATGGATTGGCTGGAAAAAATGGAGACAAGACAGCAAATAATTGATAGGGTTGGGGCAGGAAGAATTTCTTGGTTAAGTTTAATTCAATTAGTACAATGGGGTAAGAAATGGAAGAGGAGACATGAGCATGAAAGGGATTTCACTGCATTTGAGCAGGTGGTTATGTCTAGAGAACTTGTAGAAGGAAATGCATCAGCTAGGGGTCTTACAAAGATGTTATATAAAATGTTGCAGAAATCAGAAGAGCAAGCAGAAAATCTTAAAATAGTTTGGGATACAGAGTTTGAAGAGGAAATATCAAAGGATGAGTGGAATAAGATTTGGGATAGGCGAATATTGAAAAATATGTCTATAAGAATTAAAGAGAATTTTTATAAGCTAATTTGGAGATGGTATTTGACCCCAGTGAGATTAAATAGAATAGATAATAAATGTTCTCCAATGTGTTGGCGAGGATGTCAGGAATTGGGTACATATGCTCATATGTGGTGGAGTTGTAAAAATGTAATGGATTTTTGGAAAATGATTTTTGAGGAAATATCAGAAATTGTTGGAGTTGATTTAGAGGTATGCCCTAAACTAGCTTTGCTAACAATAACGGAAAAGGTGATCGGTTCTCAAAATGTTAAAGAATTAATCATAAATTTGTTAACGGCAGGTAGACTAATGATAGCAAGGAAATGGAAAATCCAGCAAGTTTTCACTATTAATGAATGGTATAAGGAAGTATGGGATATGGCTTTGAATGATATGTTGACTTGTAATATTAAATGCAAAAGGGGTCAATTAAAGAAAAATAATTTTAAGGATATTTGGGGTTTATTTTTGGAATATGTGTTTAAAAGGGGGAAAGGGAGTTTACCCTGTCAAGATTTATTGTATTTTTGGAATAATGAACAATTATAGAGTTATTGGATTGTTTGGTCCCATGGTGATGGGAGCACAATATTAGTTATGTGTATATGTTATTTTCTTTGTATTGTTTTAAAATTTAATAAAATATTAAAAAAAAAAAATGAAAAGCATTAAGTACCTCTCTTGTGTTTTACCAGTCACATTAAGAAATGGTGCTGACTGAAATATTTTGCCTATCTTATCAGTCACAGTTGCCATACAATATAACTCAAAACCTTGTTTCAAACTTCTACAGTTCTCTGCATCAGTCCTTCAATCAACAATGTTCCTGGAGGGTCTAGCTGGTTTATATTTTTGCTCAACTGTTTGACTTTCAGTTTATCTTTTACTACCATGTCATATGTGCGACAACAACAAACGTTTGTAATGTAAGTCCACAGGAGACTGAAGGGTGAAACAAGCAAACTTAACACCAGTAGTACAAGTAGTAATTTTAGGCCCCAGGCTTAATGGTCTAATGGGGGTGCTATGGGGAGAGCTGGGTTAGATGGCCATATGTATAAGTTCAATTGTGAAGCATACAATACAGTTGTGAAGCATACAACTGTGACCAGGTGTCTTGTGTGCCTGCTCAATCTGCTGTCCAGTTGCTAACTGTTGATGGGCAAGTTTGGGGCCTTTGCTCTTCCTTCTTATGGTTTTTTTTAATCTTTAAATTGATCTTAGACAGGAGTCAGGACAGCCCTTCAAATAGAGGACAGTCATCTGTAAAAGAGGACACATGGCCACCCGAGCAGGAGAAAGTAGTTGTGGTGGTTGTGGAGGCAGTGGATACTTCCCAGGTTCTGTCAGGGCATCTTTTCCTACCAGGGGCTGGGGACTACCAGAAACTGACTTCTCCCCAGTGCAAAAGTGTCAGATTCTTGCTGGGGTTTCTGGAATTGGTAATCCAAGTCCCAGTCCCTGGTGGGAAAACTAAAGATACTCTGACAGAGCTGACAGAGTGCCTTCCTCTTCCTCCATCTTCCCTGCCCTTCTCCAACATAAATGTTTGGAACTTGAGGAAGACAAGGGGAGGCAATGATGGCTGTCACAAGACTGAGGTGATCATGGGGCCTCCAAGTAGGGTTGGACTTGCCTCAATACTGCTCATGAGCATTTCAGCAGGGGGCACTCACTTTTGAAAGCACCCCTACTCAAGAGTTCTTCACACCCACAAATACTAATACTAATACTAATACTAATACTAATTATTAGTATTATTATTATTACAGCATCTTCCAATAGCTTCAGATTATATCCACTGAGGCTGTAGTCCCAATAACAGTAGAGACTAAATCCCATTGAACTCAGATGGACTTACTCCTGGGTAAGCATGCTCAGGATTGTACTGCAACAGAATATCTGACTGCACCTTTGTGATTGGGAAACATCTGACCTATGTTAGAAAGATTCTGTTAGCAAAAAGGAACTAAATACAAGTAAATTATATTTTGGGTTAAGTATTCTTAATAGGTTGCTTGCTTCTGTTGTGCTTGTTAACCATGCTGTTGACCTCTTGGATTCTAGCTGAGCTTCTATTATTGTGATTTTGAGAAACCTCGAAGCATTTTGAAGGGATTTAAGTCTCTTGACTTCCCCTTTCAACTTCCTTTTTACAAGGTCTCTTATTTTAGAAAAGTTTCCTCTTTTGAAGTCAAATGTGACTGTGTTGGACTTCCTTGGCAATTTTCCACTTAAATATACATTAAATCTGATAGCACTGTGGTCACTGTTTCCAGTTGGTTCAACAACATTAACATCTCATACTAGGTCCTGGGCAAAACCATTTAGGATTCAATCCATGGTCACCTCCCCTGTGGTCGGTTCCATGAACTCCCCAACCACTGACTCCATCCCTGCACTATCTATAAAGCTATATAGATGGTGCATGATATCTGCAACCTTTGCACCAGGTGGGCAATGTACCATGTACCAATGCCCATCAAAAACCCAGCTGTCTATGTGTCTAATGATCAAAACTCCCACTACCACAAACTCCCCACCCCCCAGAAGTACATCCTCTGGACAAGAGGACATTTGCTCATCTTCAGAGGAATGGGTTGCTTCTAAGAGATCATTTCCCTCTTCCTCAGAATGATGCCCTCCTTCCCTGAGACCCCTGTTCTCCATGACAGCAGAGGAGCTGTCACCCAAGGATTGGGACACTGCTATTAGGTCCCTGAAGGTCTTGTCCACCAACTTCTCTGCACCTCATAGCTTCTCCAGGTCAGCAACCTTGGCTTCAAGGGAATGGACTTGTTCCTTGAGAGCCAGGAGTCCATTGCACCAAGCACACACCCATGACTTCTGTCCAGGTGTCAGATAACTATACATGTGTGTGCAATACACTGGATCGCCCCATACCCCTGTTGGCTTTCTACCTTCATAACTTTTTTTATTGCTATTATTAGGTTTGTTTACTAGGAGAAGGTGGGGGATTTATGTATAGTTATTTATTTATATTTATAGTTATTCATATATCGTTACTTACTATGAGAAGTGAAGGAAAAGTCAACTGCCCTGGCCTCCTCACCCTTTTGCTAAACTTGCATGGGTGCTTAACTCGCTTGTGTGATGACGCTTTGTCATTGGGCTGAGGTGCATTGCTACTAGGGCTCCTCATGCTTGTAGGGCTGGTTCCCTTGCAAGCCTGCCTCCTTATATTGTTGGACTGGGACTCAGGAGATCCGGGTTCTAGTCCCCGCTTGCCCATAAAACTCACTGGGTGACCTTGGGCCAGTCACTGCCTCTTAGCCTAACCTACCTCACAGGGTTGTTGTGAGGATAAAATGGAGAGGAGGATGAGGAGGATTATGTAAGCCATCTTGGGTTTCTTGCAGGAAAAAAGGCGGGGTATAAATATAATAATAATAATAATAATAATAATAATAATAATAATAATAATAATAATATATAGCCCTAGATAGCTTGGCCTAACTGCTGCTGCAGCCAGTCTGATTAGAGGGCCTTGTTTGAAAAGCAAGGGAGGCTGTGGCTGAACTACTGGTCTACACTAGCTTCCAGAGAGAAGAAATGTAAGTCAGTTGGAGTGGAGATTTTATATTTAGGGGAGAAGACAATAGACCTTAACTTGATGTTCATCTCTGTCTTTTAAAAAATTGAAGATATGGCTCATTGCACATTTCTGCACTGTATGAAATCCTACATTCTACCAGTCTGGAAAACTCTCCGGTATTCATTGGCTGTGTTCTTGTTTGAAAATCCCCCTTCTTGATGTGCTATTAATTTTTCAGAATTGTTGGGGACTATCTTGCCCTTCCTGATAAATGATTCTGCATTCCATGTCCCTGAAAAGTAATTAATTTTGTTTTATGTATACGGGATTGATATTTAAAATAAATATTGTCATTACTTCAGTGAGTTCAGTTCTCTAGTAAGTGCACTCTGTACTCGAGCCTCAGGCTCCAATTCTATGTGCAATTAATTTGGAGTAAGTCCCATTCCCCCCCCACCCCGGGCTAACTGACATCAACTGCCCCGTGGGCAAGAAGGAGGAGCAGGCAGAGGGGGGTTCTGTGGGCCCCCCGATTAGTGTAGTGATGGGTAGAGGGAGATATGGCGTTGGGAGGAGGACTAGCCAGGTAAGGGGAACACGGCCCAGACACTTAATGGCTGTGCCGCGTTCCGGCCCTCCTCGCACCCGCAGGTTTGTTGGTTGCCCTATCAGCCTGCCCTCGGGTCTCCGGATGCTGCTTCTAAATGCCAGATTGGTGCAAAATAAAACCTCCCTCATCCACGACTTAATAGTGGATGAGGTGGCCGATCTGGCATGCATTACCGAGACCTGGGTGGGAGAACAGGGAGGAGTTAGTCTCTCCCAGCTTTGCCCACCGGGGTACTTGGTGCAGCATCAGGGTAGACCTGAGGGCCGGGGAGGGGGGTTTGCCGTGGTCTATAGGAATTCTCTCTCTCTCTCCAGGATCCCTGTCTGTCTGACTACTGGTCTGGAGTGTTTGCACCTTGTCTTGGGCCAGTGGGACAGATTAGGGATTCTGTTGGTGTACCGCCCTCCCTGCTGCTCAACAGACTCCCTGGCTGAGCTGACAGAGGTGGTCTCGCTGGCGATGCTGAGGTCCCCCAGGCTGTTGGTCCTGGGGGAAGTTAACATCCATGCTGAGGGCACCTTGTCTGGTGTGGCTCAGGAATTCATGGACTCCATGACAACCATGGGTCTGTCCCAACATGTCATCGGTCCAACACATGTAGCAGGGCACACTCTAGACCTGGTTTTTTCAGCCGGACATGTAGATGGTGATCTGAAGGTGGGGGACTTTGAATCGGTCCCCTTGTCATGGTCAGATCACTACCTGCTGAGATTTAGGCTAACGGCAGCTTTCCCCCTCTGCAAGGGTGGGGGACCTATTAAGATGGTCCGCCTCTGGAGGCTGATGGATCCGGATGGTTTCCAGAGGGCCCTTGGGGGGTTTCCGGCTGATATGGCTGGAGGTCCTGTCGAATCCCTGGTTGATCTCTGGAATAGAGAGATGACCCGGGCGGTTGACACGATAGCTCCTGAGCGCCCTCTCTGTAGTAGAGCTCATACGGCTCAGTGGTATACCCTGGAGCTGAGAGTGATGAAGCAAAACAGGAGACGGCTTGAGTGCAGGTGGAGGAAAACTCCTAGTGGATGCAATCGAGCCTGGTATCTGCCTATAGCCAGGTATACCTAGAGGCAGTGAAGGTGGCAAAGAGACAACATCTCACTGCTTCTATCCAAACATCTCTCTGCCGCCCAGTGGAGCTCTTTAGGGTCATCCGGGGCCTGTTATACGCTGGCCCCAGGGACATCATCGACCCATCTGATGCCCGCTGTGATATATTCGCTAGGCACTTCCAGGAAAAAATCTCTTGCATCTGTAGTGACTTAGACTCCAATGTTATAGCAGTTGAATCAGGAGAGGTACCCGGAGCACAGCCTGGTCTAGTTATTTTGGATGAGTTTCAGTTGGTACAGCTCGAGGATGTTGACAAGGTGCTTGGACGGGTTCGTGCAACCACGTCTGTTCTGGATCCTTGCCCCTCTTGGCTTATAAAAACTAGCAGGGAGGGAACAGCCGGCTGGGCCAGAGAGGTGATCAATGCCTCCTTGCGAGAGGGAGTGGTCCCATGCCACCTGAAACAGGCGGTGGTGAGACCACTCCTGAAGAAACCCTCCCTGGACCCGGAAGATCTTAACAACTTTAGGCCGGTGGCGAATGTTCCTTTCCTGGGCAAGGTCCTTGAGCGGGTAGTGGCCAACCAGTTCCAGGTGCTCTTGGATGAGACTGATTATCTGGATCCATTTCAGTCGGGGTTCAGGCCTGGTTTTGGCACAGAAACAGCTTTGGTTGCCCTGTATGATGACCTATGTCGGGAGAGAGACAGGGGGAGTGTGACCCTGTTGATACTCCTGGATCTCTTGGCGGCTTTCGATACCATCGACCATGGTATCCTTCTGGAGCGGCTGTCTGAGTTGGGGGTGCATTGCAGTGGTTCTGCTCCTACTTGGATGGCCGGCTCCAGAGGGTGGTGCTTGGGGAATGTTGCTCGGCCCCATGGACTCTTCAGTACGGGGTTCCTCAGGGGTCGGTCTTATCCCCCATGCTATTTAATATCTACATGAAACCGCTGAGTGGGGTCATCCCGAGTTTTGGAGTGCGTTGCCATCAGTACGCTGATGACATGCAGCTCTATTTCTCCTTTTCATCTTCAGCAGGTGAGGCTGTGGATGTGCTGAACCAGTGCCTGGCTGCAACAATGGATTGGATGAGGGCTAACAAACTGAGGCTCAATCCAGACAAGACTGAGATGCTGTTAGTGGGTGGTTCCTTTGACCGGATGGAGGGTGTTCAACCTGTTCTGGATGGGGTTGCACTCCACTTGAAGGAGAAGGTTCGTAGCTTGGGGGTGCTCCTGGAGCCGTCTTTGTCACTTGAGGCTCACGTGGCCTCAGTGGCAAGGAGTGCCTTTTACCAGCTTCGGCTGGTGGTCCAGCTACGCCCCTATCTGGACAGTGATAGCCTGGTCTCAGTAATCTATGCTCTGGTGATCTCTAAACTAGACTACTGCAATGCACTCTATGTGGGGCTGCCTTTGAAGACTGTTCGGAAGCTGCAGCTTGTGCAAAATGCGGCAGCCAGGCTTATTGCGGGGACCGGAAGGTCCGAGCATATTACACCAGTTCTGGCCCGTTTGCACTGGTTGCCAATATGCTTCTGAGCCGAATTCAAGGTGCTGGTTTTAACCTATAAAGCCCTACACGGCTTAGGACCACAATACCTGATGGAACGTCTCTCCCAACCACAATCTACCTGAACACTACGCTCAACATCTGGGGCCCTCCTCCGATTGCCACCTCCAAAAGAGGCTCGGTTGGTGGCAACGAGGAGGAGGGCCTTCTCGGTGGTAGCCCCCCAATTATGGAATCACTGAGACCCGCCTGGCGCCAACCTTACTATCTTTTCGGCGCCAGGTTAAGACTTCCCTCTATGCCAAGGCATTTAGTTAGGAGCTTGGAATAGCACAGAGGGGATTGTCACATGTAGGCTCAATTTTATTGGCTTTTGTATTGTTATTTTAAAGTGTGTTTTTAAATTTGGTTTTTAATTTTTTAAACTATTTTGTATGTTTTTATTGTTGTTTTTATGTATAAAGTATTGTGAACCGCCCAGAGAGCTTCGGCTGTGGGGCGGTATATAAATGAAATAAATGAAATGAAATGAATGAAATGAACTCCAGTTGGACTGCCCCCCCCAGGGCTAACTGACATCAACGGCCCTGTGGGCAAGAAGGAGGAGTGAAGGAGGCAGGAGCAGGCAGAGGGGACATCTGGGCCTGCTCCAGCTGGACTGCCCCCCCAACCCTGGGAGATGGGGGGGGGAGGTAGGGCCACAGGGAAGTCAGTGTTTATCTGAATTGTTGTAAACCGCCCAGAGAGCTTCTGCTATTGGGCAGTATATAAATGAAATAAATAAATAAATAAATTGAATTTAGTGGAACTTACTTCAAAGCAAACAACCATAGGATAGCCTAGGAAGCATATCAGCATAGATCCTTCATATCGAATTAATAGAAGGCAATCCTTGTATTCATTCGCATGTCAAAATTTGGCTTCCCAATCTTCAGGGTTTCTCAGCCACCAAACTGCTCTGAATCTGCCTAGTTGGATGTTGTTCATGCTTTGCAGCAACAGCCCAACCCTACCCAGAAAGGAAAAGAAAAGAAAAAGAAAACCACCTTTGGATTTAAATTCCCTTCTTTGTCTAAGTAGCAAACATGCATTGACATGCTTTGCACAAGCTTTGCTGTAGAGGAGGCACCAAGCAGAGCCTGGAGTAGCTGACATCACTTGCTGTCTTGAAGGTGTATTTCATTTCACCATCTCACGCAAACCCTTCTGTGTCTGGACTTGCCTAACCAGGTAGGGTCACAGGATTTGCAACACTTGCATTCCCTACTACTAACAGATCAAAAGTGCCCCATAGTAGCCTTCATCCAAAAGTAATTTATCTAATATAAATACATCTAAGTGATAGCGAATCATGTGAGTGGGCACTGCAGAGAAGATGTAGGGAGATTTGTAACATGTATGTCAGACTCACATCTGCCCATTGACATGATAAAGAAATTTATATTTCATTTTTTTGGTTGCTTGCTTGCTTCTTGCATCTCTCTGTCTCTCTCTCTCTCAGTGGCCAGCCAGATTCACTCAACAGCAGTATGAAACAGGGAGCGCCCGTCTCCTGTTGCTTGTTGCTAGCTGCTGGAAAGCAGAAGCATGGTTGTTTCATTTGCGGCTAATTATCATTGACTGGTCTATGAACCTATTTAATGCAAATATATAGATGGAGATTACCGGTGCTGTGCAGTGGTTGGAGTGCTGGACAAAACCCAGGAAGATGCAGGCTCAAATCCCTGCTCAGCCATGAAGCTCACTGGTCACTATCTTTCAGCTTAACCCAACTCACAGGGTTGTTGTGATGACAAAATGGGAAAGGGAGAACAACATATGCTGCCTTGAGCTCCTTGGAGGTAAGGCCCAAGAATGCGGTGGGTGGGAGGAACGCTTTATCGGGGCCCAGAGATCTGGGTCAGGGAAGAGGCCATTACCACAAGGAAAAAGATAGGCAACTTGTGGCATCCCAGCTGTTTTGGCCTACAACTCCCATCAGCCCTAGCCTGCATAGGGTGGCCAGGTACGCACTGCCAAAAAAAGAAGATTTGCATCATGGAAAAAGAGGAAACTAATTTACATAGAATTTGCACATGCTAATGTGCAAATTATATGTATGAATGCAATTTATATATAACTCCTAGAATTTAAATAGTAATTGGGGTAAGATTTAGCATCCTCACTCTTCTCATGTGGGGCTGGGAGCCTTTATCATTTTTTTCAGGTTTAGGATCTTACCAGCAAGTGGGAGTACGTCTGCCTAAGACGTACTCCACTCCCTCACGGAATAGATTAAAGGGCTTCACATTTTTGTGCATGCTTCCGATATGCATTTCTTATTTCAGCATCCCAGCTCTTTCTTGCGGGGGCTGGATGACTGGGAGACTTCAGTTCTGGTAAATAAAGGCCAATATGACAGCATATAGCAAAAAATGGCGTGGTTCATGTAAAGCCACGGGGGTGCAGGCAGATGGCGGGCTTGCTGTCACTACCCATGCCCCCTTCCCCTTTCCTCAGTTTTTGACTTGTTCCCTCTTTCTTTCTTTCTTTCTTTTTTTCTGCAGAAAAGGAGACTGGAAAAGGTTGCTGTGTGCTGCAGCAGCATCTTCTGCTTGGTTGCAGCTCTGTGTGTGTCTCACATGCAGACACTCAGACCAGACCCATACAGGCCTGTGGCTCACGCTGGCTCAGCTTGTCTGAGCGTGGAAAGCTAAGCAGGGTCAGGTCTGGTTATTACTTGGATGGGAGACCCCTCCTCTAGTTTCCTGCATTGAGCAGGGGGTTGGACTCGATGGCCTTGTAGGCCCCTTCCAACTATATGATCTATGAAATCTATGTGTTCAATTTCAAATCTGTTCTGTCCCATTTCCACATTAATATACTGATTTATTTCAATTTAAACCACATGAAATTCTGAAAAAACCAAAGGCACTTAAAATTTTATGAGGTGACCCGAGGGCTCTTTTTCATTTTTCTTCTTTCTTAACCATTAATAGCCCCTCCAAGCAGCTAGAAAGCACAGGTGGTGTTGCACACATTGAAAACAGGACCATAAATGCCCTTGGAAGTAACTGGACATAATTATATGCCGTCCCTCCTAGATGGAGAAAAAAATATGTCTGCCTATACCACATGGGCATCTGCCTCTCCAAGGGGCATTTGCAATCTGATTTTCAACATGCGCCGCAGCAGCCACACTTTTTTCTAGCTGCTTGTGCAAGCGATTTCCTGCTTAAAAAGAAGGGTTAAAAGAGAAGAAGACGACAACTCATAACATTAATTGTGGTGCAGATTCTGAAGGAGGGCTACATTCCAATCTGCATGTTAGTCTGGGAGGTACAGATCGTGAGAGTTCACTTTGGGATACACACCTAATGAATTCAATTCTTTGACCACCCCTAGTTTCAGGCAGGAGTCGTTGCCAGCCCTACCTGGAAATGCCACGAATTGAATCTGAGGCCTTCTGCATGCAAAGCATGTGCTCTACTGCTTAGCTATGGCCTTTCCCTCAAGTGTTAGTGTTTTAAAAGAAAGAAAATGATTCTCTTTCATCTCTCCCCGCTCTCATCTTTTTGTCTAAGCTAATTGTAGCCAGCATCTTAAGCTTTTATAAAGAAGGTGACCAATCCCCCTGATAATTTTAGATATCCTTTTGGTGCCTACTCCAATGTTATTATATCCAAGGGCTAGCCCGAGACATTTTGCCTCCTGTGTCCTGTGGCAGAGAAGCAAATGGTGTTTCCCCCACATCAAGTCAATAGTACCCAATTTCAAACAAATTTTGACACCTGAGTCAGAAAAGCCCACAACTTCTCCCTGGCAGTAAAAATACAATAAAAATACATTAACTAGCAATTTGCTTCCTTTCCATGACACCAAAATATTTGCTGCTTGAGGCAGCTGCCTCACTGTGCTTAACAGTAGGGCCAGTCCTGCTATGTCCTCTTGAAAACCAGAAATGCTCACAGTATCCTTTCCTTATCTAGCTATCTGTAAAGTAAGTCCCAAATGCACCAACACACTGGGAGCCAAAATGGGGGGGGGGAAGGGTATTTGCCCCCAACCGAGCTCTGGCCGTGAGGGGTGCATGTGTGCTTGGCCCTGCTATTAGCCTTCTCCTACGGAATGTCCCTAGCAGCAGAAGGCGAAGTTTACACACAGACTTCCCTCAGCCAACACAAGGGGCTGCAAATCCCTCCCCCAAGAGTGAGCTCAGAGGCAAAGAGAGCAAACCTTTCCTTACTCTTCAAAGTGATCCGGGAAGGGAGGACAGGCTCAGAGCTGTCTCCAAGCCCATGTTCCCACCTCCCCTTGAGGTTGCTTAAGAGGAGAAGGGAGGGCTTAGCTTCTCTTAGGACCTGAGGAGATTTCTCCCAGTGAATGTTGTAGGTTTCCCATACTTGCAGTTCCTAACAGAGCTTGTTCGTTTGATGCATTTCTATACCGCCCTTCAGTCAAGGCACCCAAAGTAGTTCATAATTTTAAAACACTGAAACAAACACATTATACAAAAAACTAGAACAGAATTCTCCCAGGCTCAGCGGAGCACTCATGCGAGGAGCAGATGGCATGGGTTTCCTAGCCTGGATTCTCACTGTCTTCCCTGAGGGTGCACAGATCTTAAGTAGCCCCCCCCCAGGGAAGGTGAGGGAGGGGTTGCCTCAACTGTCCTCTCAGGCCATTGTGGGTCTTCTCAGGCCTTTTCTGGCACAAGTTCCCTGTATCAGTGACAGAGTTAACCCTAACAGAGCACACTGTGAGCTGATATTAAAGGGGCATGGAAGTGCCCCTTTAGTTACTGTGAGTCACACACACACACACACACACACACACACACACACACAGTACTGCCAATATAAGCCTCAAAATTCTACTGCTTATAAAACTTGTTGAGATAATAACATGACATCTATGATCAGGACCGGTGCAAGGCAGTTTGGCGCCCTAGGCAAAATAAAATATTTAGCGCCCCCCCACTTGAGCCCTCCCTCCCTCGGTGGCGGCAGTCCCGGCAACAGCGAGGAAGAGTCGGCTAAGCGAGCGAGCTTCCTCCTCCTGCGGCCGCCACTGCTGCCAGCCTCCGCGGCCCGGGAAGGGAGGAAGGAAGGCGAGAAGAGGCGCCAACCGCCAAGCAGAGGCGGATCAGCAGCCACCAGCTGCTCCAGCTGCGCCCTGGCGGACAGAGGCGAACTACTCTACCTGGCAGTAGCTATCCAAGGTCTTGGCTGCCGAAACAGTGATCTCCCCTCACAAAAAATGGGGGGATTGTCACAAAAAAGTGACAAAAACGCTGCGGTGAGCCAAAAACAGCTCTGCGTCATGGCAGGGAGGGACAGGGGGCTTGTTGCTCCTGTGGTGTCCCCTGGATTCTGCCTGGAGGAACAAGGGGGGGAGGGGGAGCCCGGAGGAGGCGGAGGAGGCGGAGCGGCATTTGGGTTTCGGCGCCAAGCAAGCGGCCCCGCATGGAGCTGCCTTCACGGGTGCGGCTGCTGCTGCCCCATGCCCGCCCGGCCGCTCTCCTCGGCTTCCTTGCCCAGATCCGCGCCAAGCGCAGCGAGCCCCGGCTGCCTGACGCCTCGTGTGCTTCTGCCGCCGCTGCCGGCGGCGAGAAATCAGGCTTGCTCGCTCCCGTCTTCCTCCTCCTCTTCCGTACACACGTCGCGGAAAGCGGAGCGCAGGCTGCGCTCCGTTCCTGGAGGAGGAGGAGGAAGAGAAGGGCTAGTGTCTGCGTGGGTCTGCGCCCCCTTTAGCCATGCGCCCTAGGCAGCCGCCTAGTTGGCCTAGTGGTAGCGCCAGCCCTGTCTATGATCTACCTGATGAGGTCTACAATTGTGCAAAACTTCAAACTGATCTAATACAAGTTTTATCAGGTACAGCATGTCAGGGTTTCTCACCCACCAAACTGCTCTGAATCTGCCTAGTTGGATGTTGTTCATGCTTTGCAGCAACAGCCCAGCCCTACCCAGAAAGGAAAAGAAAAGAAAAAGAAAACCACCTTTGGATTTAAATTCCCTTCTTTGTCTAAGTAGCAAACATGCATTGACATGCTTTGCACAAGCTTTGCTGTAGAGGAAGCACCAAGCAGAGCCTGGAGTAGCTGACATCACTTGCTGTCTTGAAGGAGTTCCTGATAAAGGGACAAATGTGAAAATGGACACATTTGTCCTTTTTATTCCAAGCTGCAGGTATCCAGGGCTGGCCCTTCCACGAGGCAGGGTAAATACCCCTGCCTCATGACAGAAGAGTGGGAAGTATTTCTTGGTTTTGTTTTGCTTTTGTGGATTTCTATTTTAGTTTAATGATTTTAATGAATTTTGTACACATCCTGGAATATGTTAATGATGGGTGGTAATATAAAGATTTTATATACGTACGTACATACATACATATTTTCTGGATGTGTAATATTTCTGCTCAGAGTTTTCCTTTTCTCCCCTTTACAGTCATCACCTGAACCTATGACCTTTCTGAAAAAGCACTAAAATGCACTAAAATGTCCCTAGCAGCAGAAGGTGAAGTTTACACACAGACTTCCCTCAGCCAACACAAGGGGCTGCAAATCCCTCCCCCAAGAGTGAGCTCAGGGGCAAAGAGAGCAAACCTTTCCTTCCTCTTCAAAGTGATCCGGGAAGGGAGGACAGGCTCAGAGCTGTCTCCAAGCCCATGTTCCCACCTCCCCTTGAGGTTGCTTAAGAGGAGAAGCTTCTCTTAGGACCTGAGGAGATTTCTCCCAGTGAATGTTGTAGGTTTCCCATACTTGCAGTTCCTAACAGAGCTTGTTTGTTTGATGCATTTCTATACCGCCCTTCAGTCAAGGTACCCAAAGTAGTTCATAATTTTAAAACACTGAAACAAACACATTATACAAAAAACTAGAACAGAATTCTCCCAGGCTCAGCGGAGCACTCATGAGAGGAGCAGATGGCACGGGTTTCCCAGCCTGGGGCGAGCCGAAAATATTGCGAATGTCTTTTTCTGTCAGATGCTCACGTAAAAGCAGCACATGTTAAAAGCGCAGAGGTGGAGCATTTCACTGACAATAGCTTAGCCATGCCTTACATTTTACAGATACATCTTATATTGGTGCTCATCTGCTGCTATTGAAGATGTTTTCCTCCTTCAAGATTCATTTAAGATTTAGGTGTGTTTGTTTGTTTTTTATTTTTGATGTACAAGAGCAAGACTGAATTCTCAAGAAGTGTAAATAACCCAAGCCCTGTTGAAAACAACCCTATGTTATACCAGCTAAGGTTCTAACCCATTTAAATGAAGAAAGGAAGCAGGTGTTTGCAGTTTCTGTAGCTTGCACTCCAGAAATGCATGCCTGGAGGGAGCAACACTTTCTGCCTAGAGGAGCAGAGGGGGGGGGGGGAAGCTTCATATTTGTATGAGTGCTTCATTGCTCTTGACTTGAGCATTCCTTCTAGCTAGTCTAGTGTCTGTCTCTGACAATGCCTCTGTCTTCCTGATTAAAATTAAAAGTTGCTCGTGGTTTCTCCCCCCACTCCTCTTTTTAATAAAAGGCTCTGTTCTTTCAAGGATGATGTTCCGATAAGATCCACAAAATAGCTCTACTCATTTAGCTCCACTTCCTGAGTGAGCTTTTGAGAGTTTGTTCTTCAAGCAGGAGCAGGTTGGGCTATGTAGTGATGTGGTGAGAGAGCACAAGATGATTGCTATGGAGATGTTGGGAAATCTTGGGAAGATATCCAGGTGTGAAACTTATCAGGTCTGGATAGGTGCCAGAGCCCAGAGGCAGGAAACTTTCAGAAGGTTATATATATATATATATATATATATATATAATCCATCCACAATGTTATAAACTTTGTGGTTGCAAAGATGTGCCAAAATTCTCAGGCAAGATTCAAATCTAATTAAAACATTTATCTTTTCTATGGCTTTTAAAAGTGTTTGAAATAGTACTTGGTATTAGGCTGGCTATGTGTCCTACGTTACAGAAGATGGTCCTCTATTTGAAGGGCTATCAGAATAGGTCCTTTATTTAAAGGCATCCTATATTTCAGGGATGGGCAACTTGTGGCCCTACAGAAGTTTTAGCCTACAACTCTCAGCATACCTCACTATTGGCTATGCTGGCCAGGGCTGATGGGAGTTGTAGACCAAAACATCTGGAGGGCCACAAGTTGCCCATCCCTGCTCTACTTGAAGGGCTACCCAGTCCAAGTCTAGTTTAATTATAAGGAATCCTAAGAAGTGAAAGCATCAGGGGCCTTGAAGTTGCCCATCAACAGTTAGCACCTGGACAGCAGACTGAGCAGCAGGTACCCAAGTCACCTGGTCTCAGTAGTGAAATTGTATTTGAATTTAAATAGCAGTAATCATTTCCAGGGTTGCGCCTAAATTAACATATGCAAATCATTTGTCCTCCTTTGCCTTCTTTTTTTGGCAATGCGGAAGTGGCCACCTTACTTGGTATCTAGAGGGCATTTCCCCAATTTTTTCCCATATTTGGGATGCTTGAGGAATTCAATCGTTGCAAATTCTGATACAAAATGACCTGATCTCCACTTCCTGGACAAATATGCAGATCAAAATTTAGTCACCTGCTGGCTTTTATATTTCTTGAATATTCTGACGCAGTATTCAGCTTATGGAGAAGTTCCAAAAATATGTTTAGAAATGTGTATTTTGAGAGAAAATATTTAAATGTGACCTTCCATGCAGATAAAAATAAAAGTTCAGATCAAGGTGGAAACAGGATGGAGCAGTCTAATGAGTGAACACATGCAAAAGTGTCACAGACTGGAAACTGGAAATTGTCTGATCAGCCCACCACATTTTGGATACATGACCTAAGCCCTCCTTACCACAAATCCTGTAAAATAGTTGTAGCATTCCCATATTAGCAGAGAAGAGGGCTGTGACTGAGAAACAGTGGCCTGTCTAAGGCTGCCTAAGGAGCTTGTGGCTGGGCTGAAATCTGAACCAGAATCAAATGTCTAAAATGTTTGTTGTTCTGTCACTTGCAAACAAACTGGCAAGGCGAGGGAGCATTATGGCTAGGAGCATTTTGGGTGACGCAAATATGATTCTCTGTAGGAGCACAGGACTGATACTACTGTTGATTGAACAGGCTGCTGATGATCTCTTTGTTGCTGTTACCCACTGTGGTTGGAGGGAAAACAATGAACTAAGTAGAAGGAGCAATATAATTCCCCTCATATTTTTTCTTCTGGTTTCTGGCTAAAGCAAAGCACTTGCGTTTTGTGTGTGTGTGTGTGTTTGTGTACATTTACAGTATATATATTTTTCTTCAGAACAGAGAGACAGAGTCAGCCCTGGGGCGGGATAGCAACCCCATTTTGGCTGTTAAATTGCAGTTAATATTAGATTGGCCATTTAAATCCCTATACTATTATTAGAATGGTTTCTATATCTTGTCTCGACAAAATTGCTTAAGGCTGCTGTAGACAGGCAGGAAAAAGGAAGAAATTAGAATTTCTTATTAAAATATGAAGAAAATGCAATGGAATATGTTTAATCTCAACTGATTTCTCAAGGAGGCCCACAAACTAAAGTGGGGAATAGTTAACAAAACATTCAGTACAGGATGGACTCTCTGTGCCTTTAATAGATGTTCACAAGGGGGACGGTGCCGCATTCAGCTTTTTCCTTCTACAGTGGAGGAGAAGTTACAGTTGTCCAGAATTCTCCTTTCAGAACAAAAACTAAAGACACATGAGAAATTTATCCTTTAATAAAAAAAGACAACTATAAAAAAGATTACTGAACATTAATATGGGCATTGACCCATGAGCAAGGACTTTATCAATATTTGCAGCATTAAATGGAGAAAATAACTAGGGCAAAGCTACCAAAGCCATAACTCGATGTTTCTCTCCCCCCATCCCTGCTTATATAGACAAGGTCCAGAGAAGACTAATTAGGAGTTACATAGAGAAAATTAGAGAGGGTTGGATCCAAAGAAGCATGACCAGAATGAGTTAACTCATTGGTGTATTTCTGTAAACTGTTGTACAAGCATTAGCAGAAGAGTTGGTGCAACAAAATATCTGGAGCTGTGTCACAGTATGTGAATGGATCACACCACATGGGGTGCATGGAATTTCCCATTAGAAAGCAACTCCGAATGGCTAGAGTGGAAACAGTTCCCCATTAGAAAGCCAGGCTTCCTTTGTGCTTAGGGATTTAAATGTTCATGCTTGTGCATGGTTTTCAGTGGGGAACTGTGTGCACCCCATCCACTGGGGCTTGCACTGAAATGAGGAGCTACATGGGGCTTGCTTGCCATAGGAGTAACAGATTAAACTATAAAACAGTTGGAGATCCAGAATCTAGAGAACAGTTATTGCTCAAAAGGTTGTGCAAGGGCATGTGCAAATGGATGGAAGGACACATCTGTGGATCTCAGTTCTTTTTTTTTTATCACATCGTGGTTTTTCCACAAAGTCAGAAGCAGCCCTTCCATGAGTGGAAAAGGCTTGCTTACAGAAGAGCACACTTGGATCTAAGCTAGGGGCCCAATTGCCCAAACAGGACATTTGCTATCAGCATCGACCCCTGCTATCCAGAACCCAGGGTTGAAGTCAAGTCAGGCAGCTTGATGGAATGCACTCTGGATTCACAAATCAAATCCCAGACATTTCTTTATGTAGTCACCTTACTTTATATCTTGCATTTTTACAAAGGGGGGGGAGTAGACTGGGGGCAGCTCTTTTGTTCTCCTCTGCATGGGCTTGACAGGTAGAGAGTGGGGAGGACGGGAGGGAGTGTGCTGTCTTCTTAAATTACTTACTAAACTAACTCCTGCACTTATTGGATTTACCATGCATTCCAATGTTAAGCTAGTCTGGCCTCAAGCAAGATAAAATCTGCCTCCACACTGGAAGTCTTGGCATCCCTTGCTAGCCTAACTACTCAAAAGGAGCCAGAGCAATTGAGTTCTAATAATGAGAAGAGCTGTGACAAGAGGAGTAACTGGATTCCACTCTCCAGCATACATCATCTTCTTTCATGAACTCATTATTGTGTGCTTTTAGATTTCTGTCCCATTCACCAACACTTTTTCAGGTGAGGTATACAACTCAGATGAAAAGTACCATTTAGGAAAGTTGATCCAATCTTGGGAAATTGCCTGCTGTCTCCTTGAATCTTCTCCTCAACCCCCAACTTCCCACACACACTGACCTAAACTGATATGAGCTGTTGAAAGGTTGCAAGTTTTTCAATGGCAGCCATAATTATCTGAATGTTCAAGGCCAGTAATACAACTGCACTGCCAACCTCAGGTGCAGGGTGGCAGCCGCAACAGGCAGCTTGGGCTCTGGTGCCTTTAACTATTGGATAGAAGAGAGAATCTTAACAGGTAGAAGGACATATATACAAAAAAGCTGCACCAGTTAAAATGTCCTCTTCTACACAACAATTCTTATTTGTGCCAGGTCACCCCTCTTTAGGGATGGTAGAACCAGGGATGTTCAAGTTTGCTGAAATACTCCAAACTTCACTTTCAAGCTTGGTTCAGCTTATTATTCCCATTTTCATTTATGAGCTGTTTTTAGTTCATTTGAATGGGGAAAGTGCGCATGATCAAAAGTGCACATTTCCCCCCTCCCATTGTCTAAAGCATGAAAATGTGTAGCTTTTGAAAAGTTCACATTTATCAAATAATATGCATTTTTCGAATGTGATCACACGTTCTGGACTGTACAAACATTTTTACAAAAAATGTGTTCCTGTTTATATTTGCTTTCAGGATTGTAAATGGGGCAAGTCTGGATGTTTTGCTAACTGAAATGAAATTCCCATACATCCCTACTGATCCTTTTTACAAGAAGGATTTCAGGGAGGGCTACAGATGTGGCAAAGGCAAGTACAGAAGTCTCCTGTTAAGAAGAGCCTGTAACAAATGGGATACCAAGTTTTCTGTGATGGCAGCAGACTTGTGTTTTTAAATATGAGTCTGTCCCAATCATGTGCAAATTGTAGGTGTAGGATTAAGGCTGCAGTCCTATATACACACTGAAATGGTAATAAATTCCAATCATCATCATCATCATCATCATCATCATCATCTTCGCCCCACAGCCGAAGCTCTCTGGGCAGTTCACAACAATTTTTACAATAAAATCTACATAAAAATTTACTTCCAAGTAAACATTCATAGGAGAAGATAAAGGAACCAGGGTGTGTGGAGTATGAATGAGAGGAAGTGCAGAAGAAACAATGTGGTCAGTGTAAAAGTACAGTGAGTACTAATGTGAGCTCACCATATTAGTGACAGTGTGGTTTCACTGATTGACGGCCTATATTCATGGCTTCATTTAATCTGGAGCTGTTATAGAATTATCACCCTAGCTCAAATGAAACAAGGGTGAAGAGAAAGTTCTAGAAAATTCTGTCAATCACATTCATGTCCAGCTAGTGCATGCTGGGAGTTGTAGTGCAACACGTCTGGAGGGTACCAGGTTGAGGAAGGCTGTCATGCAATAATTCACAAATAATTAAAATAATTAAATTACAACTGAAACATTTTCAGAATCCAGACTCATCAACTATTTGATAGTCTGGTCTGATTCTACAAAGGCGCACGGTGAAACCTTGGGTTTTCCAAAGAGCACATTATAAAAAGAAAAGGAAAAAAAGACGAAGTCCTAAACTGTGAAATGAAGAAACTTAATTGGAGTTTGGATTTTTCAGTATATCAAATGCATTGTATTAAAATTTCTCTTGAAATATTCATTTCAGTGCTGGTTCAAAGGCCCTTGTAGTGGAAACAAAAACAAACAAATGAACAGTGAATTGATAGAAATGTGTGCTTGGTGAAAATGAAACAAAAATACTTTCCAAAATAAAGATCTGTATTATCTGTGCTGATATAGTAGACCACATCATTCCTTCAAGGTGAGATGTATGGTAGCTTTAATCTTCCTTAAATTTATAGCATCCCTGGAGAGAAAACAATTTCTGAATGGTGGAATCTGGGGCTTAGGCATACATTCACTAAATGAACAATTACTCATACCGCATGCTATTCCTGTCTTCATACAAAAGAACTATAGCAGCTGAATGAAATACTTAGCAGGGGTGTATTTGTTCCATGTAAAAATCACATGCTTGTTTGCTTAGACTGAAGCAAAAAACACAAAAAAGCCACACACCTTGGGCTGGTTCATTTTTCTATCTTGAATGCAAGCTGAAGCATATAGATAATTATTCCTCAGCTTAACTCTGTGGTTGGTCTTACCTTGTTAATGTATTTGAATAGCTCTTTTTTAAAAAATAATAATAATAATCAGTTGATTGTCTTGTGTTTTCTATTTTTCAACTTGTAATCCTAAATAAAAATATGTTAAAAATTCATATTAGAACACCCACATTGGCATTAGGCTTTGAAACTTCTTAGCTGTGCCACTTCTGCTAACCTTCATCTGACCTTCCTACCAGCAGCTGAAGGATGCCTCCATAAGAAACCTTTGACATATTTGGTCTTTGACTGATGAAAGCTGTTCTTTTGCTCTTCAAGGCTTTGGTTTGAGAATTGCTTGAACATTTTCAGATGAGGATTCAGTTTTGACTCTGCTTCTGAAATCCCGAAGGTGGGTTTAAGGGAGAGAATTTTCCTTTAATTAAAAACTAGACCTTTTTCAATATACATTATTCGGGGGTGGGGTGTCAGTTTCTGCTGCTTTTGTTTCAAGAAAAATAAACCATTTGCACAGAAGTTATCTGTGGCTGAGAAGATCTCCGGGGACTATATTTTCCCTTTTCCCTATCTTAGGACAACTTTCATACCTCCAGTTTGTGGGTTGCAACATATGGTGCTATGGGGCAGGTCAAGGCTTTGTAAACATGGGGTTGGATCCAGATTTATGCTGGATCAACTGTACTGTGGAAGTGGACTTCCCCGCTTCCTCCTTCCCATCCCACAGTAGCCCCTCCAGCCCCCTGAAAATACTCCATAGAGAGTCAGGAGACCCTGCTGATGGGGTGGATTGTGGTATAGGGGAAGGGGGATCCCCCCAAATTAAGCAGTGGAACCTGCTGTGAGTGGAGCCCTTCCTATCCTGGAAGGTCCCTCCATCTCACAGAAGGCAGATCCTGGATCCAACCGATTGTCTTCCAACATATGTAGCCCCACTAACCTCTAACAGTGGAATTTATCTGGGACACAAAAGATACTTTCACAGAACCCATTCATCCTTTTGGAAAGGCACACTAACCTGATATATCACAGCAATAACCATGGTGTAATCTACCTTGTAACTTTTTGAGGTTTCATTCATATAGTATGCTCTCTTATCCATGTTTGTTTTTGCTGTTTGTTTTTGTCATGTTGCAATATATGTACTTGTACTTTAGTAAAATAAAATTATATTTAAAAAAAGAAAAAAAGAAAAAGAAAGAAAACACCTTTAAAACTTGCTGATTCTGGATCACCTTGGATTGGAGCAATTGCCATCTACTTTCTGGCTTCCTTGTGAACTAAGAAATGTTCAAAGTGTTTTGCTGACCATAGTATCCTTTTGTGTTCTCAGGGTCACTTTAAACACAACTGAGTTTTTTCCTCCAGTCATAATACCGGAGTATACACACAAAACATCACATCTTTGAAATGAATGTTTATTATGTATATTTTAGCCACTTGTATATTGCATATGCAAGCAGGGTCAACTCCAGTTGCCATTTGTATGTATTTCAAAGAGTCAAGTAGCTAAATTACACTTGTGTGCAATCATGCAACAGTGATTAGTGTATGTTGTACTAAGGAAACCTTTGAAGGTTTTCCTTAGGATGCTGCAAAATAAATTAAACACACAGATATGCAAACTAAAAACAGTTTCTCATGCTATATTTTGATCTCTGCTACAATTACTGGGTAAAAAAATATACACACTGTACCTATTTATTTTGTACCTGAGTATCAGTACCCAAGTATAAAATATAGCTTGGGGAACTGCCTTTTTTCATCCACCAAACATCCAATCACAGACCTGTTGAAAGAGTCTCTGAAGGGATGTTTGTCAGCTAACTAACCCAAATAGGGAAGGACTGTAGAGAGAATGGAGGGTGAATATAGTGGGGGACCCCCTGGGGATGGACAAATGACTGGGGTCTGAGGACAGAAAATTCAGAATTATATACAGTCTGGTGTTACAAACTGCCTCCAGTTCTAAAATCTTTATGACCCCAAGTTTCTGCTACTGAGTCAGGTCAGTACTTTGTAAACATGGGGTTGGATCCAGATTTATGCTGGATCAACTGTGCTGGTGGAACCGTGCTTCACCACCTCCTCCTTCCCACAGCAGCCCCCTGGAAGGAGTACCAAACCATTACTAGTAGATTTTTCATTTTAGGCAGGTTCAGTGGTCAGACTGAAAGTATCACTACTGTGGGATGTCAATCACTTTGGTTTGCTACAGACCAAAGAGCACAGAAACGGCACAGGTCCTGAGAGAAGCCATATAGGTAGAGCAAGGTAGAATGTCCCCCAGGAGGAATGTAGAAATTGCATGGTTCCAGATGAGGAGAAGGGAAAGGATGCAGAAGACTTTGAAGGGTGGGCATAGTGTTGGGAGGATCAGGTGGCCAGGTGTCCTACTTTACAGAGGACAGTCTTCTATTTGAGGACAGTCCTCTATTTGAAGGTGTCCTCTATTTGATGCCTCCTCCCTAGTCCAAATCCGGTTTAAAGCTGAAGAACAATGGGGAAGGGAGGCCCAGGGCCTTGAAGTTGCCTGTCAAGAGATAACAGGTACACCAGTCACCTGGGCAGGCTTCTTCACTATGGTGTGATGCATTTTATTTCTATTTCAAATGGTTATGCCTAATTTCCCCCCCTATACACATTATCATATGCAAATTGGTTCCCTCTTTTTATTTGGTGATGCATTTCCTCTTTTTTGGCAGTGCAAAAGTGGCCACCCTAAATGCCAAGTACTTAGGGTCCCAGCCTTTGATAATCTTGTTTATCTCTGTGTTTGTTTCCAGACTCTT
This sequence comes from Shinisaurus crocodilurus, assembly GCA_021292165.1. Taxonomy (NCBI): domain Eukaryota; kingdom Metazoa; phylum Chordata; class Lepidosauria; order Squamata; family Shinisauridae; genus Shinisaurus; species Shinisaurus crocodilurus. The sequence continues at coordinate 215,724,451 of CM037877.1, read as the reverse complement.
GCTGAGAAGGGTTGTGTTCCAGCCACATGCATCAAGAGATGTTTCCTTGTATGATGGTGTTAGTTCCTCTCTTTGCACAGGCTCAGCCTATGGCAGAGAGGGTGAAGGGAATACCAATGGTGAGAGAAATGAAGAGGACAAGAAAAAAATAATCTTTACCACCTGCTGTCTAATGATCACTTCCCCTGATAATTCTGTCTTAAGGTGCATTCCAGACATGATGAAGGGCTTGTCCAGGCACAGAAAATAGCAGAGAGGAATTTAAAGAAACCCAAGAGACAGACACAGACGGAGGGAGAAAAGAAAGAAGGAAAGGAAAGGTTTCATGTCTCACCCAGTGTTTTCTTAGAGATCTGATATTGGAGAGAAAAATTACCCTAACTGACAATTCACTCTCTAGGGTTAAATTAACATGATCTAAACTGAGGTTTTTTTAAAAAAAAAATCCCAGGGAGATATTGCCAGGGAGTGGGACAATTTGAAGGGCCCAAACTATCCTTTTATGGTGGGGCAAGGGAAACTTGAGCTGGTGGTGAAACTAATTGCACATTTGTAGTCTGGGAGGAGGGATGGCTTTCTACAGACTTTCCCCCCTCCCATGATTAAGAGAACCAAAGAAGAATCAGACTGCAAATACCACTCAGCAGCATTTTGGAAAGCACAATGTCTGGTTCTCACTTAAGGGAGAGAGGGTGTTCCCTGAGTTTAATGCAGTTATTTCTGCTTGGTACTTGGCAGAACAATCTAAGGCACCACTATTAAGGGTGTTATGATCCCATTCCCCCCCCCCCCCCCGCACTAACTGTGCAAATTCTGCCTACATGCACTGGATTTTGTACACAAGTAGGCCATATTCAAATATCCCATTTCCGCATGGCTGGCCGAGGGCAATGGGGCGTGGTGTGGCTGGGGTACCTGCTGGGCAGGGAGAGCAGGCATGCTCAAGCCCTCCTCCTGTTCGTGAGCCCCTTGAGAAATTGAAATATTTGTAAACCTGGGGAATTATAAGATGAAAATTGTTTCTTGAATCTCTTGTAACAAGTCTTAGTTCCTGGTCTGTCACACACACAAAACACAGCAGATCCTTTTGTTTACACTGTAGTCATTTAACAGTGCACTCCTATAGATGTCTACGCAGATATAAACCCTACTGAGTTCAGTGGGACTTTCTCCCAGGGAAGTAGCTATAAGATTGCAAACTTGAATTTCTAATTAATTCCATTGACTGCATGTTCCCTAACTTTACCCTTACTACATAATTATTATTCTCTGTTCTACTGGATACATAATTCATTTTGTGAATCTTGAAGGCAGCAAATAGTTTTTGCACATGTTTATATTATTGTTTTGGAGGGCTTTAGAAACCCCAAATCCAAATATTCAAACTGTTAATCAGCCAGATGTCTGTTAAAAATCCTCCCTCCCTCATTTTGTCACTCTTTTGACAGGTCAGCCTCTGAATAAAGTAAAGATGCTCAATAGTGACAGTATTCTTCAGATGGATAGTCCAGATGTGCTCAGAGGAAAACAAATATTTATATATTTATTTATTTGAAAATTTCTAGACAAGCCCCCCTCCCAAGCAGTTTACAGTACACCGAAACAATACAATCATAAAACAATTTCAGGGCACAATTTTAATGTTTAGACAGGGGGGGAAAGGCCCACAACTCCCAGCATGCCACAGCCATGCGTTTTTCTGTCTAAACATGCATAGTATTACACCTTAAAACACTATAAACATTTAAGCAAAGCTTAAGAGCAAAGAGAGAAATTAAAACTTCAGTATTATAATTAAATACCATTGAAGGCCAGATAAAATAAAAGCATTTTTACTGCTTGCCTATAAAGCATCAGGGATGAGGATAATTCACCTTATTTCAGAAGGGAATTGCACAACCAGGGTGCTGCCATAGAGAAGGCCCTGTCTCGAGTTCCCACCAACTAAACTGCTTTGCAAGAAGCAGGGCCTCTGCAGGTTCATATGGGAAGCGGTGGTCTTTCAGATATTCTGGTCCTCCTAAGCCATTTAAGAACCAGCACTGTGAACCAAGCCTGGAAACTAATTGGATGCCGGCACAATTGATGTAAAACCAGCATAATATAGTTTAAAAACAGTCACCGGAAAGTATCCTGGCCACTGTATCTTGCACCAGCTGTAGTATTTGAACACTTTTCAAGTGCTGGAGAATACTGGGAGTGGACAACATCTGGGTAATACTGTGGAACTGTGCAAATCGTGTAAAAGTACGTATATGGTGTAAATGTATTTTACAAATCTGTTCAGCTTTGATTTAAGCTATTCCAGTGTAGAATTCCAGGCCTCCTATGGCGTTCAACTAACAGTGAGTCTCTCTGTGATATGCAAGAGGCTGAACTGAGTGATCAGAACAATCCCTTTTGGATTTAAGGGTTGTTAATCATCAGCAGTGAGAATGATTGCTCAGACTTTCTTTCACAGTAGTACTGATGGCACGATAAAAATTCCTTTGCTAGGGTACAAGGTATGCCTCCGTTTTTGACAGCTACACTATAAAATGACTAATTCATTTGGATTTCTCCCAATGAAATAGAAAGTTAGAACAATGTGTGATTATTACGGAGGAAAAAAATGTTGCTGTGATAAAAAAATCAAATCAGCCAGTAAAAATGTTTTTGTAAAGCTCCTACATTTCAGTTTCTGTTTGTCATGCAACCTCCAAGCAAATGTGCTCTCTTCTGGATTATAAAAATTAAGTGGCAGGTGAGCAAACACCTTCTCTTGTGAAAGTCAGAACATATTGCTAGATGGCTGAATGTTAGCTCAATTCTTTGGGGTTTTTTTTGTCCCCAAAGGCAGTTAATTTCAATAAGCAATTTGCCAGAGATTTCTGCTTTAATCCTTGCCTCCAAAACCTTTCTGAGATGAATATTGCTGAGAGTGTTAATAAGTTCAATAATAACTACTTGTAAAATCTTGCAGCGTGCCTGTCTGCATGAGAAAACTAAACTGAAGGAAAGGATTTTAACAGCGGCTTAAATCCCTTTTCTCCTAGATCATCTGCAGTTACTACAAATGTGTTCCATTTAATTAATAAAAAAGGCTCGGGAATTTATTTTTAATCAAAGAATTATTTTGTTCCTTAGGACATACTAAAGTTTGACTGCGTTTAGAGCTATATTACAGGCTGTAATTAAACAACAACAAAAAGCAGTTTAACATAAATATGCATAACAGTGAATAAAAGGTGGCTTTTGTGGGATTAGAGTCTTGGGGCTTTTGCCAGAAAGCAACTCCACACAGAATCAATTGTAGGCATTAGTATTAGTAGAACTTAAGTAAATACAGTGCTCTTAGTGATGCAGGCTTGTTTTGAAAAAACACCCCATCCCTTATAAGCTACAAATGGTTTCCCATTTGTCTGCATCAATATTTCATGTTACAGGATTCAGAATTTATTGTGATCAGCGCTAGGGATGTGCAAATCAGCAAAACTCAAGCTCACTGAAGTTCTCCAAATTTCATCTTGAAGCTTGTTCCAACTGAAGTCCATATCAGATTGAGAGCTTTGTTTTTTCTTTCTGCATGAAAATCCATGCATATTTTCATGTGTTTTTTTCCGAATGTATGCACCACTTGTATGCATCTATGAAATGTACACATTCTTCTCCCATTTTTTAAAGCATATTTGTGCTCATTTTTCAAATGTTTGTATGCTGTTGGACACATTTCTTTGGTCCACGAATCACATTGCAAGCTTGGAAAAGTACGGACTTCAACCGCAGATTATGTCCACGTCTGCGTTCAGTCCGAGAGGTGCAAACTGGGTAAATCCCCATCAAAAATCAACTGAAATGAATTTCTCATACATCTCTAGCTGGTGCAGATGCCATTTCATCCTAGGACTGGTCAGGGCTGGCGCTACTGCTAGGCCAACTAGGCGGCTGCCTAGGGCGCATGGCTGAAGCGGGCACAGAAAGGTACCACCAGGTCAGTGCGGGGGGATTGCGGGTGGGCTTGGTGTCGTGCTCGGCTTTCCTCGGCGGGGGGGCGCCTCCGCCTGCCATCATGAGCCGGGGTGCCTCCGCCTGCTTCTCCTCTGGCCCGCCTGCTCCCCCACGAGGCTGCCGCAGCACACGCTCCGCCAGGCCCGCCGCTCGCCATCTAAGCCTCCGTCCCTGGGCAGGCGCAGCCGACAGCGGGGCGGGGATGAAGGCGGAGGCTCCGTCCCTTCCTCCCCGGCGCCTCCCACGGGGATGCCCAAGTGGGGATAGCATGGCCCAGCGCCCGGCCGGCCATCCTGGATGGGCCCCGCTGAGCGCGCTGCTGGTGGCCGAGATGCTGCTGCTGTCGCTGCTCCAGGCGGGCCACAGCTGCCCGTCGTGCTTCTGCTTCACCACGCCGGACACCGTGCAGTGCCGCTACGTCCGCCTGCTGGAGCCGCCCACCGACCTGCCGCACGCCGTCCGCAACCTCACCATTGGCAGCGGCAACCACACTGGACCTGAGCCACAACCCGTTGCGCAGCAGCGCGCCGGGCGCCTTCGCCACCCGCACCCACCTGCGCCCGCTGCATCTCAACCAGGCACTGCCGGCGCGGGAGGCGCTGCCGCTCGGGGACCTGCTGGATGGCTGGGCGCCTCTTCCCAAGCTAGGCTGGGTCAGGAGCGCGCGTGGCGGCGACCGGACCAGAGATGCTGCGCGGAGTGAGGCCGGCTTTGCAGCAGGGAAATCGGCTGCCTGGAAACAGGTCCCGGAGGTGCCTCCGCGTCCAGGCCCACAGAGGGCTGGCCCCAGTGGCGGGGCCAGGGGGGCGCTGGGTGAGCAGGAGTTTCCCGGGTGCTTTGCTCTGGAGCCCTCCCCCCACACGAGGGGGGGCGCTAAATATCTGATTTTGCCTAGGGCGCCAAACTGTCTTGCACCGGTCCTGGGACTGGTCTCTGATAAGAATCCACTACAAGGTTTCGTCTTGAGAAAGTCAATGTTTCATTACAGCAGGCAAGTTCAACATTAATTAAGGAAATCTCATGACTTTTCCAGTCATATACATAGTTTTTTATGTATATTATATTTCTAGTTTATAATGATATACCATGTAAAAGGATAACCTGGCCACAGTAATTCATGCCCTGGTTGCGCCTGCTCCAGGCTTCTAACCTCCCAGTTAGGCAATTGTAATACACTCTATGTAGGGCTGCTCTTCAAGAAGGTCTGGAGATTTCAGATTGTGCAAAATGCAGCCACATGGGTGTTGACGGGTTTGGTTGTGCAAGACCATATAACACCAGTCTGTGGCTGGCCTTTTTGTCACCGAGTCCAATTTAAGGTGCTGGTTTTGACATATAAAGCCTTAAACTACTTAGCACTTGCAGGGCCGGCGCTACCGCTAGGCAAGCTAGGCGGTTGCCTAGGGCGCGTGGCTGAAGAGGCCGCAGAAACGCTGCGCTCCTCTTCGCCGCCCCCGCCACGCCGCCCCCACCAGGCCTCCCCCCCGCCCGCTGAAGCCGCCACCGCACCTCCCCGCCCGCCGCTGCCGCCACACCTCCCCTCGCCACCTACCTTCTCTGCGTCGCTTAAACAGCCCCGTTGCCCTGGTTTCCCCGGCAAAAAACAGAGCGCAGGGGTCCCGTCGCGTCACTTCCTCATTGGAGGTGGCGGCAGCAGCCAGGGCGGGGGGAAGGTAGGTAGGTAGGTGGTGGTGGCGGCGTGGGGGGGGGGTTTGCAGAGCAGGGCTGCTTTGCTCCAGAGCCCCCTCCCACGGCACGAGAGGGGGGGCGCTAAATATAATTCCGCCTAGGGCGCCAAACTGCCCTGCACCGGTCCTGAGCACTTGGCTACCTAATGGACTGCTTCTCCCTGTTCAGAAGCAATTTCCTCTATTTCCTCCAGGCCATACATTCCATACGAACACACACATACCCCAGTGAGTGCCCACTGTTCTCTTTCACAGTGGGGATTTCTCCTCCCTCCTTCCTCTGTCCACTACTTCAAATTGCAATCTCTCTGGGCTTTTCTACATGAGGCATTTATTGTGCACCTGTAATCCCTCACACACAGAGCTTTGTCGGGCCTTTTCACAACATTGTCATCCTCCAGGGCCTCTCCCATGCTTTCCAGATGTTTTTGCGGAACAGAGAGTGTTCCTGAGCATCAGCAGAGTACCCTACCATTGTATCTGCAAAACTTTGAGACCCAGCACAAAGTTGGGGTGCAGATTCCTTGACATCTAGCACAGTAGCACTCCACCTAGAAAAGTAAAGGAAGTTCCTCTCCCCTCTAAAACTAAGGCTTCCCATGTGCATGCATGCGCGCGCGCGCACACACACACACACACACACACACACACACGATAGAGAGGTCATATCCTCATCACATCCTGCAAACATCCTCTCCTCCTCTGGGGCTCATATTGGATTCTGGATGCAGTTTCAGGTTGAGATATCTGTCTGGATTGGAGGGGGGAGAGGTGAACAGATGGCTTCCAGTCCAGCTCCAGAAAAGGAGGGAGATAAGAAATTTGATCTCGCAACCCCTACCCTATGGGTACAATGGCTCTCCCTCCCCATTAGCCTCAGACTTCATTTTATAGAGCATAATGGGAAGTAATGTTAAAGAGGAAGGGGTACCTTTGAGCATGTGCACAGTGCCTTTGTCCATACAACTTTCATGACCACTGAGTCAATAAAACAAATGTTGGCCATTGATGATGGCCACCAATTTGGATGGCTTTAAAAGGGGATTGGACAAATTCTTGGAGGATAAGGCTATCAATGGCTACTAGACCTGATGGCTATATGCTGCCTCCAGTTGCTGGGGAACATGGATGGGAGAGGGTGCTGTTGCACTCATGTCCTGCTTGGGGGTTTCCTGTGGGCAGCTGGTTGGCCACTGTGTGAACAGAAAGCTGGACTAGATGGACCCTTGGTCTGATCCAGCGTGGCTCTTCTTATGCTCCCACATATCCCCTTCTGAATAAATGGAATTAATGGTTGCCGGCCAGGTGGGCGATAAATAAATGTAAATAATAAACAAATAATGGGCGAAATCCATTGCTGCCATACTGCTGATGGAACTTCTTCCATCAGCAGAACTGGGAGGGAGGCATTTCCCCCTGCAGCCCCCCCCCCCATGTGCCCTCAAATCTTGCTCCAAAGGTCTGGAAAACCTTTTGGAGAAGAATTTCGGATGATGCGGATAATTGCAGTGGGGAGGGTTATTGTGCTAGCAGATGTCTGCTAGTGTGACATTGGATTTAAGCCAATATTTAAAAGCAGGAGTGAATTCTAGACAAGTTTGAGCCACAGATCTTTCATATTTGAAATCAAGGTCCCTTGTCCCTTTAGTAGCTGCTGTTCAAATGCAAGAGGTACATCATTTCATTAATAAGAAGGTGCAGTGATAGGGGAAGCTCTGACTGTTGAACTTCTGCCTGTTGGGAAGCTGATTATTCAGTTACAGAGCCACTTTAAGGTATGGGGAGGAAACTCTGGGGGCTTATATGGGGAGGGACAGCCGATCTCATCCAGCATATTTTTTCCTTATTAAAGAACATCCCAGAAAGCACACAATTCAGTCTCCAGAAAGCACACAATCCTTGAGGGATGATGATAAACAATAACAAAAACAATAATGTTTTAGATTTATCCAGCACTTAGAAGCAAACACTTTCTTCTATCTCAGGCTGAGTGAGTTTTTCAGCTGCCTCAGGCAAATCCAAAAGATGTCAATGATCAGGTGATGAAGTTGCCATGGGAACAAAATACCTTAATTCAGCTCCTCTGCCTGTAGACACCAAACACATTAAAGACTTGCTGGCCACTTTTTCAAGAGGTTGAATATTTTGGAAATACGTCAGAAAAGTAACAAACAGTACAGAATGTTTGGATCAGTCTTACTTGGTGTGCCCCACTACTACAGTGAAGGACTGGACTTTCTGTGATAGGAATGCTTACAAATTTCTCTTCATCTTAATTTTCCTTTATATTTAGCCATACTTTTGCTCTGGAGGCAGAGCAAATCTGGTACTTTGCTTTCCACCATTTCTGAAACCTCTAAAGTTTGCACAGTTTGCTCTTGCCATAGGGGAAGACTGACATGTGTACTAGTGCATGCTCAGATCAAAGCACTGCACAATATTTGAGGCAGTTACGTTTAAAGCTCCTTTACCGCCCTTGAAATCTTGTGTGAAAATCCAGTGTGTGGGAAACACTGATTCTGAAATCTTACCATCAATCCAATGAGCTCACCAGCTAATTCAATCTCTCATGCCAAAAATGATTTAAAATCCACTTCATTATCTTTATCTCCTTATTTTGAACTCGGGAAGAAAGGCCACAGTACAAGTAATAACACCATACTCCCTTCCCACCTGCCAGCCAACTGTTATTGTACAGTGTGCTTTCTTTGGGTGAGTTCCTCATTTCCATAAATACTCCTGGATTTATTTTGCATTGTGTGTTCCTCTGCACTGTTATCCTTCATGTTAGTTCACTCTTAACTAGAGTTCCTGCCAGCCACTGCTGCTAAGGAAACTTCCCCTGCCCACCCCTTCCCCTGCAAGAGCTTGTGCCCCATTGCTGCTGCTCCCTAATGGCAGAAGGCAAAATGCAGTCATCATGAAATTAGCGGAGAAAGAGTTAATCAATTTTACACTTTTGCCTTTGATGCTATAGTGGGACTCACTACAGAGGGAAGAGGAGAGTTGCCTCACATATACACAGCAGGTGTAATATGTGTTGTTGTAGCCATAAGTTTGCTGAAAGAGCTTGCACTGAATGTATGCATCAGGTTTTGTTTTGTTGTTCATTTTTCACAGAGCCATAAGTAATCAATTTCATCCATGGCTACTGACAGCAGGAAAGCAGCTCTGCAGCGATAAGCTAAAAGGCATGCAAAGCCTGTTGACACTGAGCCCATGGAGGACCAAACTGAGATCTCACCACTTACTCTGAAAGCCTTACAAGCATCTCTATGGAGCTGCTATGCAATGCATCCAAGCACCTGTGTTTGGCTGTTGAAACCATCACACATGCTTTGATTCAGTCTTCATGGAACCAGGAGCCCAAGGATGACTCTCAGCTGTGGTGTGAAGACATGGATGAAACTCAGGAGAAGGAGTTTGTATTGTTGCATGAACCTGTGCAGCACACTTCAATTACCATTGCCACCAACCAGGCCTGGATTAGGGATATTAGGGGCCTCAGCCTAATAGGAGAGAAGGTCCTAAATAGTATGTAGTGAATATTGCAAACAACAACAAAAATTAAATCATCAGGCAAATGATCTAAAATTAACAAATGTTTTCAAAGGAAAGAGAGGTTTCAAGCATAAATCATTCATTGCACTCATTTCTTCAAACATTTTCTTTTCTTTTCCTGGCTTTGGCTGTGGTAAAGCCATGGATGATGTCATCATAATTCAAAGATCTGATAAATTTACTCTAAGTGCTCAAGAAGGACGAAGCAATGAGATGCTCTTGAATCACGGTAGACCAGGGGACATTTTGATCCTTTTTAGAAGGGAGAAGAAACATGCTCCACTACAGTTAGTGATCATTAGTGACAAGTACAGCTGGGCTCACAGTGCGGTTTCAGCATTTAGGAAACATTCTATCCCATTGGATTCAGTGATAATATGATGCATCCAAACAGATTCCAAATACATTTAAATATGATTCTATGTAAAGTGCATTGCAGTAATCTAACCTGGAGGTTACCAGAGCATAGACCACTGAGGCCAGCTTATCCCTGTCCAGATAGAGACATAGCTGGGTACCAGTCAAAGCTGGTAGAAGGCACTCCATGCTGCTGAGGCCACTTGAGACTCGAGTGACAATGATGGCTCCAGGAGACCCTCAAGCTACAAACCTGCTCTTTCAGGGGAGTGCAATCCCATCCAGAAAAGGCTGAACACTCTCAATTTGGTAAGAACCACTCACTAACACCATCTCAGTCTTGTCTGGATTGAGATTCAGTTTATTAGCCTTTATCCAGTCCACTGTTGAAACAGACACTGATCTAGCACATCTACTACCTCACCTGATGAAGATGAAAAGGAGAAATAGAGCTGTGTGTCATCGGCATACTGATGACTACTCACTCCAAAGCTCCTGAGACCCCACTCAATGGTTTCATGTTGAATAGCACGGGGGACAAAGCCAACCACTGCAGAATCCCATATTGGAGAATTCATGGGGCCGAGCAATATCCCCCAAGCACCACTTTCTGGACCCAAGCATCCAAGAAGGAGCGAAACCAGTGCAGTGCAGTACCTCCCACTTCTAACTCAGACAATTGCCCCAGAAGGATACAATGGTTGATGGCATTGAAAACAGGCAGGAGATCAAGGAGAATCAACAGGGACACACTTCCCCTGTCTCTCTCCTGACATAGGTCATCATAAAGGGTGATCAAGGCTGTTTCTGTGCTAAAACCTGGCCTGAACCACAACTGAAATGGATCCAGATAATTGGTCTCACGTCACTCCTTCAGGCATCACTATCACCATCAACCACATCTTCATTTCTACAATTGCTATCTCCATCATCCTATGGACAAGCCCTATAACCATAAGCCCAGCACCTTCTGTGACTAATGAAATTTCCCGCAGCAGCATTCAGCAGAAATGTGGCCAGCCATTCACCTCATATGCAATGAACTATGTTGTTCTGCACTAGACAGATGAATATGTGCCATTTTGATACGTTTGGGAATGCACATCCCCATCTGCTGCCATGTTATTTATTTATTGATGCAAATATGTGCTCACGCGCACCATCACATACTAAAAAAAGTGTGAACAATGACATGGGATGGGTGAGAAATTCATTGGGTATGAATTTAAGGCAAATGTACCAAATTTACACTTCCTGAACTTATGCAGAAACCAGAATGCAGTGATACATTGATATTCGTACATTCCCAAATTTTGCAATACCATCCACGAATCTAAAAATGTGTAGAAAATGTGCATAATAGGGGAAATGCACACAAAAATGTGTACAATAGGGGGAAAGTGCAAATAAAACCACATTATATTAGGGGAATCACTTGCAAAAATGCATATATTTAGAAAATGCTTACAAAAATGTGCATGTTTGGAAAAATGCATACGTTTAGATAAATGTGCTCAAAAATACCTACAATTATTTGTGTGAACTGATTTGCAAACTGATGCTGAAATAGGACAGAATGAACTTAATGTAAGGAACAAATGAGAAATTGAGTGGAATCAAATATGACACTTTTGTCTATCCCTATTGTGAGCATGAATAACCAGGAGGGAGAGAAAAAGGAAAGAAGTGGAAGGAATAGTAATTTATGTATTTTTTATTTAAAATGTTCTGTCTCTCAGTGTCAGTTTCTGAGATGTTAAAAAAAAGCAACACACATATGAAAATATAAAAACAAAAAAGGAAGCAAGTAGCAGCAAAAAAAGGGGGGGACGATAAAAAAACAATTACCAACAGCAGAAAAAGAAAGTTTTAAAATGCAACATAAAAATATAATCAAGGAATACTCACTAAACTCAATTAAAAACCTGTATAATAAAGAGGTTTTTAGCCAGTGTGTAAAAGCTATCAAGGAGGATATTAGATAAATGGAGTCAGTTCCACAAGCAAGATGGCACAACTGAAAAGGCTCTGCATCTCATTGCAACCCATTTCACCTCAAGAGATCAGGGGCACTCTGAGTAGGGCCTCTGAAGAAGATCTTAATAGGCAGGCAAGTTCATACAGGAGAGGTGGTCATGTACTGAACTATTAAGCTATTGTATGCTGGCTCAGCTTGTCTGAGCGTGGAAATCTAAGCAGGGTCAAGCCTGGTTATTACTTGGATGGGAGACCCCTCCTCTAGTTTCCTGCATTGAGCAGGGGGTTGGACTCGATGGCCTTGTGTAGGCTCCTTCCAACTCTATGATCTATGAAATCTATGAAGTTGAAGCAAGAGCAAACTGTGCATGATGCCCCAATGCCAACATTAATTATAGAAATTCTCCATGAAAAATCAGATGGTAACCAGAATGGAATGTGGGACAAAGCCAAGCCATAGAATGAAATCTCTCCATCCCAACAAAATAATACATCATGTTAAAAGGTGCAACCCTACCTCTGTCATTTCATGAGTCCACTGTCCACAAAAGTTGCTAAGACTGAGGTTTACAAACTAGTTCAATCAATAAAAATTCTTATAAGAGTAAACTGGCTCAGTTCCCAAACACTCTGGCTTCACTAGCTTGTCAACTGGCCTGTAAATTATCTAGCAATAATAATCGGAAGGCCCAGAGATGCAGCTGCTAATGCTGCATCACAACATAAATATTCAATGAGGAAAGTAATGAAATTGCAGGATTTGCAAAGAATTAAAATCTCTGTCACCATCTTTCCTCCTGGCACTTCACCTTCAATAATAGATTATCTCCCTTTCCAAATAACTTCCTTTAAAATTAAATTCTTGTAAGTTTCCTTCTGCCCCCAAGTGAAAAGAACTTTATTTCTGCAGCTGGTTATAAAGTGAACCAAAATATTCATCATCCTCAATAGCAGCTTTGAATGACTTTAAGTACATAATTCAGACCAAGTTTACTCCTATGTAAATGGGCCAATAAAATGGAAATGCCCACTCAAAAACCTCTTTTTAAAAATGTTGGTGTGTTTCCACAACTCCCACATGATAAGATTTTGCTATGGCTTATCACCTCCAATTAGTTGGTTGCCTGAGAAGGAAAGAGGCAAAATTACATTATTCTTTTGTGGTCCATACTTCCTTGCATGATAGCAAGTTCCAGCTCCAGGAGCAACTTTTTAAGGGTCAGTTTTCCTGCGGGAAGACTTATGGCATTTTTTTTTTAATCACACCTGTTCATTTTCAAATTAACAGGTAGAACACAGGAAACATGCACACAGAGCTATTGCTTAAGCAACATCAATCCATCACCCCCAAATCCTATCAAGTTAGCTGCTGCTAGCTCTGCTGTTTGTTTTTAATCTGTGGTTTTAAATTTTATATTTTATGATTTTAACTGTTGTAAACTGCCCAGAGAGCTTCGGCTATTGGGCGGTATAAAAATGTATTAAATAAATAAATAAATAAATTGCTTCTGACAGTTTGGCCTCTTTTGGTAACCATCCTTCTAGCAAGATCCAAACTGATGATGCACCTTTTTTTTTCTGCCCACATTTGGACCACAAAAGATGTTCCTTTAGGATCCAAGCTAGTGTGGCATAGCAGATTAAAAAAAACTGGACCAGGGAGATTTGTGTTCAAATCCCTGCTCACCCAATGAAGCTCAGTGGATGGCCTTGGGCTTATTCACCATCTCTATGTCTAACCTACATTACTGGGTCGTTGTGAGAATAAAGATGGGATAGTCCCATGTGTCTGTCTCTACTCGGGAAGGCCAAGATATAAATGTCTGGATCAGTGGCGTAGCGTGGGTTGTCAGCACCGGGGCAAGGCAAGTAATTTGCGCCCCCTAACCCGTGGATTTTAGCACTCGAGTCTCTTCCACTAGATTAGTTAAAGAAACCCTTACCCCCTAAGCACATGTATTGTTTGTTATGAAAATACTGATGTAATTAAAGTAAAATGCATCTAAATACAAGTTTATTTTCAAACACTTTATTGAGTGCGAACATGCATTACACATTCTCCACATTTTCAGCAGGTCTATGAATACAAATCTACAAATGTAGTAACCTAACATGGGCCATGCTATTATATGTCGTCTCACAACCATCGTAAACGACAAAAAATATCAAGAACAAAAACTAAACATCAAAATGGAACCATTTTGATCCAAGACTGGGCTAGATGGAGCCAACTTCCTCAATCCTGTACCTCTAATTGTAATTCTTTAATAGAAGTGCAAGATATCAATCTGTATATAATATACAGATTAATTTAAATTCGGGGAGGTCACACAGAGGTCTAGAAAGAGGGAGAAGCAATAAGGGAGACTCCCCAAGAGGAGGAGGAGGAGGAGGAGGAGGAGAAGAAGACACACCCCGCGCTGCTCTGCTCTGCTCTGCTCGGGCCTCCTCCCGCTTTCCACCTGTCCCTTCAACTCAACTTCCTGCCTCCTCCATTTCTTCATTCATCCGTCCCCCGATCCCATTTCCCCACATGCCCCTTTCCCTTCTTTTTCTAGCCCATTTCCTTTCTCCCTCCTCCTTTCCTGGCTTTTTAAAAATGTACCTCTTCTTTCTTTGCCCTCCTCTTTCCTTTCTCCCCCCCTTTTCTCCCCTCCTCCCTTCACCCTCCCACCTCTCCCATTTCTCTCTCTCCTCCATTTCTCTCGCCATCCTTTTTCCCTTGCCTCTTTCTCCTTTCCCCCATTTTCCTTTCTCTCTCCTTTGCTGTTCTCCGCTTGTCCTTCCTTTTCTCTCTCTCTTTCTCTTTCTTCTTCCTTCCTTCCTTCCTTCTTCTCTCCTTTCCCCGTCACTCTTTTCCTCTCCTTCCTCATCTTCCTTTCCTGCCTCCCTCCCTTACTCTTTCTTTCTATCTGCCTTCCATCCTTCCTTTTCTCGTCTCCCCAACTTTCTTTACCCCTTTCTCATTCCCCATCTTTCCTCTTTCCCTTCATTCTCTCTCTCTCTTTTCCTCCCTTCCTCTTTTCCTTTCTTCTCTCTTCCTCCTCCCTCCCCTTCTCCTTCCTTCCTTCCCTCTTTCTCTCTCTCCTCTCTTTTCCTCCCTCCCTCCCCTCTCTCTCTCTCTCTCTTCTCCTCCCTTTCTTTCTTCCTTCCTTCCTCTCTCTCCTCGCTCTCCCTCCATACCTCGATCTTGTCCACGCTCCGGGCGCAGCCCACCACCTTCATGCCGCGCTGCACCAGGCGTGGGCCACGGCCGCCCCGATGCCCACCGAGGCGCCGGTCACCAGCGCCACGTGCCCCTTCCAGCGCTCCATGGCCCACGCGCCGCGCGCGGCTGCCCTCCGCCTGCCCGGCCCGCGACGCACCGGCCGGCGCCTCCTTCCTCGCCTCCCGCCCCGCCCGCGTGCTCTCCGAGGCGCACGACCTGGCAGGCGCGGCGGCGGCAGCAGCAGCGAGGGGGGGTGGCAGCTGATCCGCCCCTTTCTCCAAGGGCAGCCGCCTCTCGGGGGGGGAGCAGGAGGAGGAAGAGCTGGGGCAGAGAGCTGCGAGTGCGAGTGCCCCCCCAGATGTTGCGCCGGTGCGGCCGCCCCCCCCTGCACCCCCCACGCTACGCCTCTGGTCTGGATAGGGGGATGCAACACAAATTTCACTGTCTTGGAATAGGCACAGGGTGTCAAAGGACATCAATCAGGAACCTTGTGAAGGCACAGAACTGTCCTCCCCTTTTCTGTTTAGTTTGGTTTTAGGATATTATGGGGTTAAATCTCTCTCTCTCTCTCTCTCTCCCTGTGTGCTAATCAGTTTGAGCCAAAAGTTTAATAGTTTAGAGGTCAAGCTAGAGGTTAATAGTTCAGAGGTCCGTTGAACACAGTAGGACTTACTTCTGTGTATTGCTCTGCACACTGGGCTAGTCCAGGGGTGCATGTACATTTTGGCCCAGAGGGCTGGATGTGAGGGATTTCTGAGGGAGTTGTGGGAGAGGGATCCAGATCAGGACTGTGGTGTGTGGAGGAGGGGGAGGGAAGGGATTAAACCCTTTGCCCCATCGCAGCCATGATCCAGATTGCACACACACCCCAAAAGCGGCAATTTGGTCTCTGAGGAAAGCTGCCATTGGGTCAACTAGCAGCTGGGGGCAGGGGGCTAGATCAGGACTACAGCAGGGCAAAGGGTTGCATCTCCTCTCCTCCCACAGCACCATCTTAATCTGGATCTCCCCACCACCACAGGTGCTATTTAGTTAGCCAAAATCAAGCAGCCAAGGTCAATCACGTGCTTGGCATCATGTCTAGTTTGGCTCTTAGCTGATCCCAATAAAGGTATTACATTTGGATATTTTAAACCCTGTTGCCTTCTGAAAGGCTCGAACCTCAGTGTGTCTAGTCTGAGAAACTATCTACTGGACTATAAGAAGAAATCTCCATTTTGCAAATATGGATACATTTACAGTGTCCATTTTATATGAAGCAGCCCTTGCTGTCACTGTTTTGTCCACATCCCCTTCAGCTTCCACTTCCCTTTCAGTTATATCTTCACTCTCTCTTCACCATATTTATTCCATTGGAGAAGGAAAATTGCCGTCTATGACCTGGTTCAAACATAGCATGAACCCATAGTTTAGTTAACCTACGCTTAACCCATGGTTTGTTGTCCTACCCAGGGTTTCTCTGGCAGACAACTGAACAAACCATGGTTGGTTTTCTCAATCCTTGGATTGCTTGTTTCCCTCCCTTCCCCTCCCTGTATCCGAAATGCCTTTGTTGTGCTGTAGCACCAGCACATAGAGTGGCTGTTGTTGTTTTTTACCACTCTTGCCTGCCACCTCTGTGGAACAACCCATGAACAACCAACAGTTCTGGGTTCATACTTAACGACAACACATGATTTAAACAACAAAGAGTTCACAATCCATCAACAAACCATGGGCTTTCTTTCTGGGTTGTCTGACGTTAACAAACCATGGTTTGTCAGCACAGCTGCATTCACACATCACGACAACCCAGAATTCAACAACTCATACTATGAATTAGCATTACGTGCAAACCCAGCCTATAAATCCCCCAGAAGTGATACTTTTACTCAGTCAATTATTTGTCCTCTAATTCCAGAGGAGTAGCTATGTTCATCTGTTGAAGCAAAAAGCAGAGCATCCTATGGCACCTTAAAGACTAGGAAATTTATTGTGGCACAAGCTTTTGGTGGCTTCAGTCTAGAATACCCTTCCCCCAGCTACCACCTATTGCTGGGGAGAAGTTTGCGTGAGGGGAGGGGCAGGGAGAGTCAGACCACAATCAGGACACTGCCTCAGGGCCAATTAGGCCAGCAGGAGGCGGAGAGCCGAGGTCTCTATTTAAGGCCCGGCATCTCGATGCCCGAGGCAGCGCTTTCTTTTTCCAGCTCCCTCCCTCCCTCCCTCCCTGTATAGCAGTGTGGGCTTCGCTGGTCATCCTTTTGGGGGCCAAGTAGGAATTTTGACCTGCTGTCCTAATTGGCCTCGGGCAGTGGGTGTGACTGTTTCGCCTACTCCACACTGTGAAGCAGGGCTGGGTTAGTGCTTTGACTTTTGGTCACATTTTTGCGGGAAGTGCGGAAATAGGCAGGCATTTTAGGGTTTGGTGATCACCCAATGGCACCTTTCAGGTGACTGGCAATAACCTGATGCTCTCCTGGCTGTTGTCCCGTGGCGCAGCTTGTGGGAGGTTGTGCCGCCTTTGGGGTTTCCCCTCCTCACTCACCGGTTGTCCTGTGGCACCGGTCGGAGTGGATACCGGGAAGGCCCTCCAGCACCAAGTGGTGTAAAGCTTTGGGGCAGCGAGTAATCGTGCCACCCTTTTGGCTTGGATGCTTTCACCCGATTATGATTTAAATATTGGCCGAGGGCCGGTTTAGTTAGAACCACACTTCACAGATCTTTGATTGATCAATAAATGTGGCCCTGATTTGATCCCATACTCTGTGTCTGGTCTCTTCATTTCCTCCCTTACACGCGCAAATGCATACACCACAATAAATTTGTTAACTTTAAGGTGCCACAGGTCTTTCTCTTATTTTGACCTCTAGTGAATTCACTGGCCTTATTAGCTGCTTACAGCTATTTTAGATTATGTGAAGTACAAATAAAATCAAATGATGTATTTTAAAACAAACCACAACAAAGTTCTAAGTGGAACCCTTGTGGCTTCCTCTGCCGCCAAGGCATCTTCTAAAGACACTTGAATGCTTTGAGAACCTGAACTATTTTTGTTTTGAAAAGTGATCTCCGAACTGTCCATCTCTCTCTCTCATTCTTGCCTGAAGGTCTTTCACAGGATTTAGCCTAACAAGGAATGTTTGAATCTCATTACCAACAAATGTGAAATTCAAATAAGGGGAAAAAAACCCAGAAGAGGTATGTCTATAAATATTTGAAATGCTCAGAGTGAGGAATTGCTTTCCCCCCCTTTTCATCCTGCTACGTACAAAAGAAAAGTTAATTTACAAAGTGGTCAGCATTTTGGAGCTGACAGTTTAAAACATAATCTTTAGTGTGTGTGTGTGTATATATATATATATTCAAAAGAGACTGCGGACCTGATAAAAGCTAGGCAATCTCTTTTAAGCCATTCTTCTAATTCTGCTTTTCTTATCTCAGGGCATTGTATTGCTTTCTGCCCATTGAGTCAATTTCAATTCAACTCTTGGATGCATCCTGGTAATTACCTGGGCCAGTCTAATTCCCTTAGGTCTCAAAATGCAAAACAATTCTGTGCAAGATAGAGATTGCTTTTTATTCTGAGCTTTAACAAAAATAAGAAAAGACACTGCAGTGATGTGATCAGACAGAACTTCCATGCAAGTCTGTTCCAGACTAGAATTATTTATTTGGTATATAAACATGCAAAAAGTAGTAGTAACCGGGCTGCTCTTGAGGTGACCATAAGATTGTTGCTTACTTTGGTTGCACTTTCAGTTCACCCAAATTTTACTATGATATATCTGTTCAACTTTTATTCTGTCTTTTAACTCAAAAAGTGATCTTAAAATGGCTTATATTAAAATAATCTTAAAATGCAATCAAATACAGTTTACATTATTTAAAAACCTACACTGAGGGGTTTCATCATAAGGTAACACTTGATCCTTTGGGTTAAGAAAGAAGTCACATGAAGGGCTCAACAACAAGCCATGGGTTAACCGCTCAGTTGTTAAACACCTAAGCAATCCAGCACTCCAGGTTCACACATCATGCTCACAACAATGGACTGACTGTAGGTTGTTTACAGAAAACGGATGTAAGGAACATGCCAGAGGTAGTGAAGTGTGCTCACTCCCACTTTTGCCTGGCAAATTGTGGGTTAATTTCCCCACAATTTAACCCAAATCATAGGTTAATTAATTAACCCATGATTTTCCATCATGTACAAACTGGCCCAATAACTGAGCTCATTCCACAGAATTGCCTCCTAAATCTTTCCATGTTGAGTTGGCTTTCTTCCACACACAATCAGCACCTTGAAGATGCACTGCAGCACAGCCTCACCCAAACAGTTAAAATAAAAATAAAACACAGGGCTCCAGTCCAATGCTTTAAGTCGTTTGGCTGCTATGAGGCTTCATTTATCTTTGCTGAAAGAAATCTCAATATTTTATGAAAAGCATTTGAATATTGGGAAAATCTGGCAAACACCAGCATCATTTAGCCATGATTTAACAGCTCCTTTCAACAACTTGTTAAATTATACTACTTCATCACCAATCCTATGGGCTTTTCCCAATCCCATCATGTCTGAGGGGTAATTTAATAACCTCTTGGTGCCTGTAGCAACCTAGGATAGAGTGTATTTCTACTGTGTGCGAGTAGTTTTATTTGTCAAGAATGTAAAACAGTGCATCTGATTTCTGAAGTGGATTGTTCTGGATGCAATACTTTGTAGCAAGTGGGATTTTGCCAATCACAAAGTATTGCTTTCTGTGAATTCAATTGACAAAAGGTAGTATGCAGCTCAATTTCTCACAGTCATTCTACTCTTTGTGTTCTATTGTGCTAACTTTCAGTCATATACCCATGAATTTCACACCAGAACCAATAGCCCTACCTGGCTATTTTAGCTACTTATTATCCTATCTCTGCAAGCAAGTGCATCCAACCAAGAAGTTATGAAAATATAGAAGAGAATTGGCTACTGATGGTGTATACACAAACAGAACAGCAGGGGAAACAAAAGTGATTATTGGTCAAGGATGAACAGCTTTTTTCTATTCTAGAATCTTTATTTGGATATTTTAGCCTTCCCATCTGTCCTGTGTGAATACACAGCTGAAGCAAGGTAGGTCAATGTGAGCTGTTATCCCAGCAAAGGTCTGGGGGAAGTCTGAGAGCTTATATACTGGCTCTCCCTGATTCACCCGTTGCAGCTGACATTGCTTCTTCAGCGACTACAGCTGAGTTTTCCTCCTCATGAGTAGACCCATGTTCCCAAGTAGACCCATCCTCACGAGTAAACCCAGGGCAAAAGGGCTTTCTGGCAGCCGGGTGGGCATTCCAACAATGGCTCTTAGTGTTCCACCTGGTCTGTTGCCGCCAGTGCTCTGGTGAGCCACACAGCATGAGGGAGGAGAGTCTGGAAACATGGCAGGGCTCAAGATGGTGTTGAAGGGGTTCTTTGGGGCCACAGGCAAGGCATCCTTGGTTTCCCCATGTCTTCTATGGGAAAGAGGTGTGCTGAGGGATGAAAATCCTCCCCAGGCTTGGTTTGGCTAGGAGACTGACACCATCACATGTTTATCTCTAAAATGATGAGGGCTAGAAAGTTAGCTTAAAATGAAACCTGGAGCTAACTAGAGCCCAGGGCCAGCCTCCAATAAACATTCTTTGGAATACCCACAACATACAAATTGCTCAATCAGATCAGACAATGTAGTTCTCTTGCAAAAACTGTCAACATTTAATGGCTACTTATATGCTACAGCTGAAATGAGTTTGAGGAAAAATGAATGAGGACTGAAATTCTATGCATACTTATCGAGGAATAATTCTATGCATACTTATCGAGCTCTGATCCCCAGCTCCGAGGTTGGAATACTGTCACCAGACTAGGAGTTGGGAATCTGAATGATCCTATGCCCCCCCCCCTCGCAATGTCTAGGTGTTGGTGTTGGTGTAATATGTTGGTCTGTGTGCTAGCCAGCTAAATGAAGCCCTGGCCTTCCACACACAGTCAGCAGCAGAGTTCTCCCCCACGCATCAGTTAGCCTCAGCCTGATACATATGGCCGAAGCCTGGCCACTACACGTTATCAGCTTATTTACATCACGTGGCAATTCTGTCTCACAGCAAACCATTCTCACGCCTAGCAAGGCCGCAGGTAAGAATAACTCCATAAACACAGACAGCCATGTACCCTGTCTGGGAACTTTCCAGATAAGCAGTAAAACAACCACTGCAACATAATCAAAACATAAGCATCACCACAAGCTAATATTGCTTCACACACGAAGACTAGGGGCCATAGGACCATTCCCTTAAGCAATTTAAAACATAAGCAACAAATCTATATTTTACATTGTGTGAGGATTGTCGTACATGTAGCAAATTTTCCAAGTCCCAGACCCCACCCCACCCCATTGTTTCATCTAGTAGAATTTACCACATAGACTGGAGCCATAATGTAATGAGTATCCCTACCTCAGCAGGTGACTGCCATTGATATGAGTTAGGTGTGGGTGGAAAAACCTATGTGCATAATGTCCCTGATTCATTGTTGGAGTTCAAAACAGATTATATACCAGGGGTGGGTAGGAAAATCATCTGGGGATTGTAATCCACAGGACAAATGTATAATCTAGACCAGCTCTACAGTAGTACTTTTAATGCTCAGAAGTGTTGGTGATAGGCCAGTCTGCATTATCTTTAGCTTAGTTATGGCTACTTCAGCATACTACGTGAGGCACATAGAACACTACATTCCACTCTATGGAGTGGTGGCATCCTCCAGTTTTCAAGGAAGAAACACTGTGTTGTGTCATGTTTCCATTAGTTTACAGAACAATCAATATCATAAAACCAGTTCAAATAAATGATAAAACAGACTTGGGGTGGGGAACCTGCAGCACTTGGCCTAATTTTATGTGGTCCTTCATCCAGTTTCATGTGGGGTGGCACAGACATGCACACACAGAGAGCATGCTCTGCACTGTCTGCAGTCCTATAATGCTCCAAACCTGCTCACTCACTCACCATAGAATCTGTCTCTGTCCACCATTGGTTACAACCTCTACTTACTGACTTTTCCTGTGAGTCAACAACCCTTTATAGGAAAAAGGTTCCCTATTCCTCATCTAGATCATAATCTAATAATACCACATTAAAATATTACAAAGAATAAAACAGCAATTAAATGACCAAAAGAGAACAGCAGAGTAAGTTCTGGCATATCCTAAGAGGTCTACTAGGCAGCCTTACTTCTCTTACTATATGCTTCTATCGTTGAATATGATTTGAGGGTGGAACTTGTCCACACAAGGTCATCACTGACAAGACATTGTCTGACAGCTCATAAATACTTTACTAAGAGGCAGAACATGGAGCAAAATTTCCCAAGTGGATCTTACTTTTAACCGGGGAGAGTTACAACTAAGGATGATTGAAGAATTCAGTCTGAAAATTCTGGTATGAACTAACCTGATCCACATCTTGACAATGTGTCAATCAGATCCTAGTTATCCACAGCATTTGCAGTTCACAGATTTTCTCAGCTCAACCTCCCACCCCATCAAAATGCAATAAAATGTGCATTTTGAGAGAAAATATATTTTAAAGCATTTAAATATGATTTTTGCATACTTTTTTTTTTTTTTAAGTAGCAGAGAATGTGGAAATAGAATGGAATAGCCTTAAGGGTGAACACATGTGAAAGTGATGTGAGCTGGAAATAGATTGATTCACCCATCTGGCCACTTTTTTTTCTTTTTCCAGCTCACATGAGTAGCTTAATTGTATGAATGTTGTACTACAGAAGCTGGGAACTGGCAGACCATCTATGGCAGGTGGGGGAAACTTTGAAGGGTCCAGGGGCCAATTTCTGACCCCCAGAACTCATTGGGGGCCATACTCCCTCAATGCTGAAATCACCGCTGCCAAATTTCATCAGCAATTTGGAGGTGAAGGGAAAAAGCATTTTCGCTTTAAAACAAGGCACACAAGGAGCATGCATTTTTTCATTTTTTAAATGAAAAATTGTGCTCCTGGAAGCCCTGGGGGAGTGCAAGGTAGCTTTAAAGCAAATATGTTTTCCCCACAAACCTTGGTTTAGAGTGAATTCACAGCTTTTTTCCCTCACCGCTGTTGCAAATCAGTGGCACAGCGCATGCAGCTTGTGGGTCGCATGTTGCCCACCCCTGATCTATGGCAACCTCCCAAATGTGATCACAAAAATTACTCCATGGTATTCTTCCCTTTTACTGTTTTAAGACTTTTGCTGTAAAACAATTAAATAACATTCGGTACCACATATAAATTCTTACCTATGAATTTACATAATCTTTTCATTCATCTCATTTTCCAACTGACATATAAGCAGAGCAGATGCATGTCAAAAAAGGAGGGGGGAGATTGAAATGTGCGAGCTGGCCTCAGCCAGGTAAGACAACACATTCTTTATTTACTTTTGTTAGACTTTATCAGAATGCCTTTTGCAAGGGTCCTGTTGAGAGAAGCTGCACTATACCCTTTCTAGCTAGCCACCCCCTTACACACACACACACTCACACTCACACACACCATGGCTGGGTTCACACATCACTTTAAACCCACAGAGGTTCTGAAACCTCTATGGGTTTAAAGTTGCCCCAGGCCCCAGCTGTGCCCAACTAATGATTGGAGGCACTGCTTCTCCCCTCCGTCCTCCCATCAGCATCCCAGGGGACACTGTGAGAGCACCGAGGCCAGCAGATTGGGGATGACAGCTGGCAAAAAGTGCCCAAGAGGCATGGCCATAGCGGCCCCACTGAGCAAGGACAACCCCGGCCGGCCCTTGCCCCCCGGCTGGCCCTTGCACCCCTGCTCCTGCTTGTCATGGCACCTGAAGGCACCACAACTACTGGGAGCAGGGGGTGAAGATGGTGCTTGCCACCTGCCCCCTTCCCGCTTGGGAAGGGGCCAGGCATCAGACCCCCACTGCTGCCTCCAACCCGTTTTATTTTATTTATTTATTTATTTATTTTATTATATTTGTTAATCATCCACCCGGCCACCCTGGGTGATATACAATTAAAACAATACGATAAAACATGATAATTAAAACAGTATAAAAATTATTTTAAAATCCTAACCCACCCCATATTCCCGCCTGAAATACCATGTTTTAAATGCGCGGCGGAAGCTCATCACGGAGGGGGCATGGCAAAGGTCACTAGGGAAGGAGTTCCATAACTTGGGGGCCGCTACAGAGAAGGCCCTCTTCCTAGTCCCCACCAGCCTGGCTGCTCTGGCTGATGGGATAAGGAGAAGGCCGTCTGTGGCAGATCTTGTTGAGCGGCCTACTTGATGTTGCTGGAGGCGCTCCTTGAGATAAACTGGGTCAACACCATGTAGTAGGGTTTTAAAGGTCAAAACCAACACCTTGAATTTGGCTTGGCAAACAACTGGTAGCCAATGCAACTCCTTAAGCACTGGCGTGATGTGATCACGCTGGCGGCTGCCCTTAATCAGCCGCTGCGTTCTGTACCAGCTGAAGCTTCCGAACCGTCTTCCAGGGTAACCCCACGTAGAGCACATTATAGTAGTCTAGGCGAGAGGACCCCGCCATTGCTAGGGAGTGCCAGGTCAGCGGTGGCGACAAGGTGGATAGGCCACACACTGTCCAGGCAGTGCGCAGCTGATCTTCCTTCCTTGTCGTGGCTGATGGGGCATTCCCTAACAACGGCGGGCAGGGTTAACCCACTGTTGCTAGGGAATGTCCTGGCGATGGCGATGGTGGTGAGGGGATGTGGCCACCTGCTGTGACAGCATGCTGCCCCTGCTGACATGCTCCTTAGGAAGGGTGAGTTAAACTCACCCTCGCTAAGTAGTGTGTTGGCGGCGATGCTGTCACAGCATACGGCCATGTCCCCTCACTGCCGTCTCCACCATCAGTCCCCCGCATCCTTCAGGACTAGTCACCACATCCCTGTCCGCCATTTCTGGGGGAAAGGACTGTGGTGGCGGCAGGGAGCCAGGCTCAAGAGCAAATGAGGCCAGGCGCCTGGATCCCTCGCTGCTGCTGCAGTCCTTTGGGGCTTCCCCCCTGTGCTCCTCCTGATGCCCTGACAGTTCCTCCTCTTTTTTGAAGGGTCTTATTATCCCCATGATATAGACTAGAACTTACGGTAACATTACGTAAAAGATATGGAAACAACAATGAGAGCCAGTGTGGCGTAGTGGTGAGAGCGTTGGACTGGGACTCGGGAGATCCAGGTTCTAGTCCCCACTCAACCATGAAACTCACTGGGTGACTTTGGGCCAGTCACTGACTCTCAGCCTAACCTACCTCACAGGGTTGTGGTGAGGATAAAATGGAGAGGAGGAGGAGGAGGATTATGTAAACCACCTTGGGTTCATTGCAGGAAAAAAGGCAGGGTATAAATATAATAAATAAAATAATAATAATAATAATAATAATAATAATAATAATAATAATAATAATAATAAAAAATAACAAAAAATCAACAAATGTAAGACCAGATCTAACCAAGTACCCCACAGGCCATGTAATTGCGGTCTATGAGGTGCTGGTGGCAGAGGAATAATTCTTCTGCAACACTGTTGCTTCAGCAAAGTTGCATCTAGCTGAACTGCTTCAAGTACCAAGAAGACTTCTGTTCCCAAGGGAGGATCAGGAGGGTGAGGCACCTGCTGCTTGCTGTGATTATGGTTTTGCTCAGTTTCTTGGCTGGCAAAGTTGCTTAAATCAGCTCAGACTTGCTTGTGACAGTTGTAACAGAGTCTGGCCCAGGGATGTCTGAAGGAACTACATGTTGAAATCTGCTTGGATCAGTCTAGCGGTGTTCCTCTTGGAGATGTTGACAGTAACACCAGCACTTCTTTAGATCTATCCCCGTTTTAGCTGATCAAGGCTAGCTGAGCGGAGCTTAGAAAGCTGGGGTGGGCTAGGGATGTAACCGCTCGCCTCGAGCGGGCGTAGCAGGATCCGAAATCGGCCCCGCTCATGCCCACAAGAGGCGAGTGGGCCTTACCGGGTCCCGGTGCCCGCTCGCCTCTCCGCAGCTGTCGCGTTGCTTCCGGCTGGCCAGAAGCGACACGCTGGGACTCTGTGCCGGCGTGCCAGGACCCCAATTCTACATATTTTCCATAGAAACCAGGGCAACAGGGCTGTTAAGAAAAAAAGTTGACAGTTTCTCCTTCCCCCTCACAAGAAATCATGGAGAAGGGGATGGGAAGAGCCAAGGGGGAGGCTGTGGTGCTGCTGCGTCCTTCCACCTCCCATGGGGTGAAGCCAGTGGGATCAGTACCCCCATTCATGTCCACCCAAAAGCAATTCCTGAAAGCAAGTGCAGCCCCTCTCCCATGCTGACTTTCCCAAGAGTAGGCACCATTGAAATCAGTGTGATTGCTTCTGAGAAAGGCCATTGAAGACATGTGTTTTGGCTTGTTTTCAGCCAGTTGTTCCTTGAAGCAAGGGGACAAAGGGGACTTTCCAAACTTTATTTTTCCCAGAGGGGAGCAGGTGGGGATGCAGCGCTGCATTTATTCTGTATTCACTGGACAAGTTAGAGACAGAGAGAAGGGGGGGGGAGGCAGGAAAGCAACTATGCCTATCAGTTGCTGAGAAACAGGTGGGAAGGTGCTGTTGTACTCATGTCCTGCTTGCGGGTTTCCCATGGGCAGTTGCTTGGCCACTGTGTGAATAGAATGCTGCTGGACTAGATGGACCCTTGGTCTGATCCAGCATGGCTGTTTTTATGTTCTTAACTGAAGGATCTCCTTCTCGGTGTGGCTGCTGTTTTGCCGATAGGACACTTCTTCCTCTTCCTTCACCAGCCCACTGAAGCCACTCCTTCTGGTCCTGGAACAGTACCGCAAGTTTAGTACACACTGATATATATACCAGGGGAAAACCACAACATGGGGAAAAAAGTTGTGATATGACTTGGTCTGAAGAAATCCGTGATATAATTTTATTTATTTTATTATATTTGTTCATCACCCATCTTGCAATGCCAGTAAAAATGCCTAGTGTAGATCCACCCCTTGTTTTGAAACAGTAACTAGATAACTTGAGAAGGGGAGGCTGCCTCCATTATTAAAGGAGGTGGTTATCCACCCACTTCGCAAGAAATCATCTTTAGATAGGAGTGATTTAACAGCTTTAGGCCCATTTCAAATCTTTCCTTTTTAGGGAAGGTAATTGAATACATAGTGGCAAAGCAAATGCAGCATATCTGAATGATATATCCTTCCTCAACCCATTTTAGTCATTATGGGACTGAGACAGCTTTACTGACCCCTGATAGATGATTAGCACCTAGAGGTAGAGTCTGGGGATTCTTTTCTTTTGATACTTTTTGGACCTTTTAATGTGTGTTTTTTAAATACAGTAGACTGGGGATAGGGGAGAAACTCGTTCAGTTCACATTTTAATGCGAACCTATCTAATTTTGTACTTTCAGACCGATATGTTAACCGAAATTCAGTCACCTTTCAAAATTCTAACTTATCTGAATGCTGTGATGGTGCTTGCCTTTTTTTTTTTTTTTTTTTTTAAAGTACAAAAATGCATACTGTATATAGGGAGAAGTGTGCACAAAAATGCATGTATTAGTGAAAATAACATTCAAAATGCATACTATTAGGGAAAATTGCATGCAAGAAATGCAGATATCTACACAAAATTGCATACACATTTTCATTTTTCATGTGCATATTGTTGTTTTTTAAATTCTCAAACTGATGTGGAAGTGGGACAAACCAAATTTAAGATTGGAAAAATGAGAAGCTGAGAGAATGTGAAACTGACAGACCCATTAATCCCTACAGCAGACCACATAATTCTGACAACACAGCTTTAACAGCTAGTGAGGGTGTTGAATCAGGTTTTTGAGTTGTTCCATTTTACTTTTCTGAAGCACGGGTAGTCATTGGCATTTGGCAATGCTACTGGCTTGGTCCCCTGGGGCCAGCATTAAATGTGGTGCAATAAGGCTTGGTTCTGTCTCTGATAACATCCACATGAAGCTGCTAAGAGAGATTATCCAGAGCTAATGGCACCCAGCTCTATATTTCATTAACAAGGCATCCTGGAGCAGTTGTCTTGGTTCTAAACTAAACCGATTTCTGCACGTTAAACAAGTTAAACAGGCTGTGATTGAATTCAGGCTAGATAGAAGTAATTATATTTGTAGGTAATTTCAAAGCTCTGCAGGGGTGGTGCTCCCTTTGATGGATGGGGTGGTAATCTCCATGAGCCATGATTAAGAGGTTATGAACCATTTGGTGCTCCTAGATTCTGCTTTGATCTGGATAGACAAGTGGTGGAAGTAGGGCTGTATGATCCAGCCTAACTATGGTCCATGTCAGTTTTGCATGCACACGTTCATAAGTTCATTCCATCCAATTTCTGCATCAATTTTCTGATTTTTTTAAAAAAAGAAATGCATGAAAATGTGCATTTATTTCCGTATGCAACTTTCCCTAACATATGCAGTTTGTATGCATTTCCCCTTAATATATGCATTTTTGTATGGAGCCATCCCTAATACAGTATGCACATTTTTCAAGCTGGGAACTGCAGTACAAAAGAGCCAGTGTGGCGTAGCGGTGAGAGTGTTGGACTGGGACTTGGGAGATCCGGGTTCTAGTCCCCGCTCGGCCATGAAACTCACTGGGTGACTTTGGGCCAGTCACTGACACTCAGCCTAACCTACCTCACAGGGTTGTTGTGAGGATAAAATGGAGAGGAGGAGGAGGAGGAGGATTATGTAAGCTGCCTTGAGTTCCTTGCAGGAAAAAAGGCGGGGTATAAATATAATAAATAAATAAATAAATTCAGGGAAGTGTGGAATCCGAAGGATAACATATTAGCAGGGCCGGTGCAAGGCCGTTTGGTGCCCTAGGCAAGATCAGATATTTAGCGCCCCCCCTCCCACTTGAGCCCTCCCTCCCTCCAGCCCTATGCCCATCAAAAGTCAATTGGCAAAACCTAAAAAATTTACTATCATAAACATTGACAAACATACATAAAATACATGTTGATGTAGTACCAATTTGCTACATTTCTCGAAATCTATCAAGATATCCTCAGTTATCCCGTTGGATAAAGCGAAGATCCATTATACAGATTTTCGCTTTCATATGAAGGTACCAAAGGGGACTAGAAGGGGGGGGGCTTCCCCAAACAGTAGGCATTATCAGTGGCTGTGGGAGTGAATTGTCCATGAAAGGAATCACTTTAATATAAGTATGTGTCTTTTGGCGGGATTTTGAAAATGGGGTGTGGGGGGAAGACTGGCTTGAAACGAGTGTGGATAAAACACTTTTATACTGGAAGTCTTTAGAGCGCAGGAACGAAGGAAAGCCCAGCTCTGAGAGTCCCTGAGGAAACTGGAGCCTCGTCTAGGCAGGCGTGTGCGTGTGTGTGCGCGTGCACATGTTGCCTCCTTTGCCCAGCCCCCAGCCTGTCTCCTCCTCCTCCTCTGCTGCTTCCTCCAGTGTCTCCCAACTCTGGAGCCTTTTGATTGGCTGAGGCGCTGACAGCAGGAGGAGCTCGAAGTAAGCGCGCAGCCCGCCCTCCTCTATAAGCATCTTTGCAGCTTTCCCTCTCAACCTCTCTCCCTCTCTTGTTTTGCTGCGCCTCCCTGTAAAACTGAACAGTGAAAAGGAAAAAGAAAGAAAGAATTGCAGTGGGGATCTGCTAAAACCGGCACAGAGAGATGTCATGTAAACTCCCCTCCACCTTCCCCTTTTATTTCTTCTCCCGCTCCGTCTCTTCCTGCTGCTGCTGCTGCCGCTCCTCAGTTCAAGTGATCACAAAAGAAATCTTTGGGAGAGTCAGTTTGTGTATTCCTTGGAAGCGAAGGCAGAGCGCGCAGGGAGAGGAGAGCAGCTAGCGACGGGCAGTTCAAACAACCCAGAAAAACTTTTTTTTAAAAAAAGCTTTTCTTCCGTAGATATATGTGAAGTGTTTTCGGGAGGGAGTTGGAGTTTCTGGCGCCCCCTTCAGCCTGGCGCCCTAGGCAGCAGCCTAGTTGGCCTAATGGTAGCACCGGCCCTGCATATTAGTCTGGGAAATTGAATGAGGTCAGACCACTTAAAAATGCAGATTAAATGAAATTCTTCCTAAATGGAAGCCAGGAGCTTCCACTTATCAACTTCATCTGATACATAAACTGTGCCCTTCCTGGAGATGAGGAATTTTACTATAATCTATACTTTTGTAATCTCTAGGATTGACTACTGTTACATGGAAAGGAGCTTGGAGACAAATCAGGAACTTCACCTAGAAGCATCCCCCTGTAATGCATGCAGAGGCAGGAATATATTCAACCTATTTTGTGCCAACTGCACTATCTACCAATTCACTTCTAGGTCCATGCTTAAAGCTAAGAACCTGGTCCCTGAACTGTATTTGCTTGCTTGCTTGTTTAAGGCATTTATTACGGTTGCTTTTCTACAGATATGCCCAGCACAATGTAGTTAAAACAAACAAAAAACCAAATAAAATTAAGCTATTAAAATATGCAAGAATGAACAATGATTAAAATCCTTGTTCAGGAACCACATCCTTCTGAGATTGTATTTCCCCATGTGAGCCCAACCACAAGTTTATGTTTTTTGTAGGCCGGGCCTTGCTCCATGTGCCTAAACTACATGTGGTGAGGTTCTCAGTGGAAAAGAACAGATCATTTACTGAGGTTGGTCTGAGATTATGGAGTGATCTCCCAGATAAAGTTCGAATGTATTGTTCATGAGGCTCTTCAGAAAGGGTGCAGAACCTAACTCTTCCAAAATAATTTCTGAGGGCCACTTTGAAGAATTATCTCCAAATATTCTCCACCATTTTATGTGTTGCAATCACCATTATGTTCCCTCTGCCCACATAATGTCCTGGAATGATGGTAGGTCGGGGGCATCGTGGAGGATGCAAAATGGTGACCCGGTTAGTTGCTATTGCTACTTGCAGCAGCAGCAGCAAAAACAAACATATGCATTGGGGATTTTTTCCTCTCCCTTCAGAAATTTAGTGAAATGGTTCCCCAATTTCTCTGCCCGCAACTAGGGTGAAAAATTTGGAGAGGCCATTTGCACACAGCTCTAGACAAGATAGAAAAAGTCCAGCTGCCAGGAAGAAACTTTTGCCATGGGTGTGCTGTTTTCAGTGGTGTACATGGCAAAGCTGTGCCATGTAAGCCTGTGGCTTACGCTGGCTCAGCTTGTCTGAGTGTGGAAAGCTAAGCAGGGTCAAGCCTGGTTATTACTTGGATGGGAGACCCCTCCTCTAGTTTCCTGCATTGAGCAGGGGGTTGGACTCGATAGCCTTGTAGGCTCCTTCCAACTCTATGATCTATGAACTCTATAAGATTACATGTGACATTACTCAGGCCTCATCTATGGAGGAAGTGAGAAAAAAAACTGAGAGACAGGATCAGGGACTTACAATGGTGGTCTGAGAGCTCTTGAAAGGTATGCTGCTTGAAGCTTGCTAGTGCCCACTTCTGTTTACATTTTGTAAATTGCTCCATTTGGAGTGGTCTGAGCCTGACGGACCCTAGAGATATCTGACATGATAAGTCTACATCTACTGCATACCTACATCAATTCATGTGATTATGGTGGCATATTTTTCTCAGTTGTTGTTGTGCTCATGTGCTTTGCTACCAGAAAATGCCAGTAGTGCCTATAGATGATCTGGGTCAAACATGAGTTTCTCCACATGACATGCTTGGGGGAATATGTGGAGCAATAGTCAATTTTTGAACCATCCATAAGTCTCTTATAAGTACAGGATGTTTTAGACTTGGGAAGGTGATCTGAATGATGCCCAAACCTCTGTTCACTGATCACACAGCATAATTAATGAGCCATTGTGAACTCAAATGAAGATCATTCCCATCACAAAGAGAACTTCGAGCTCTCTTCGAGCCAGAGCTGTAAATAACCTGTAATACAGCTTTTTTCTTTGAGATTCAAAAAACAGCTTGCATATGCAATGCATAGTGCCTCTATTTGCATTTGAGATTCAAAGCAGTCTCTCTCTATACATATGCAAAAAACACTGCTGGTCTGGCTGGAGTCTCTCTCTGGTGGAGGCTTCTCCCTCTCAGACTAGAGTTAGAAAAAAAACGTTACCTTAAAATCAATTGGACATAATACTGAGCACTGCAGGCTTCCCTTTCAGTCATAGTTAGAACTAGAAAAAAAGTTACCTTAAAATCAATTAGCACATGCCTATAAAATCTATAACACAAAATCTATAACACAAAATACTTTTTTATTCTAAGTAGGAATGTAAAGACTATTGTTCTCAAATTAGCATTTCTCTTAAACAGGAGGTTTTACTACCTGTTGACAGTCATTAGCTTTTTGCATTTCAATCACTTTTACTACATTTCTTTGTGTGAGAACTTCTTGCTGAAGCACATGGGGGGCTTGCTAGGGTCTGTGATATTCAGATTTAGAAGGGACCTCTCTCCAGCCTCGAGCAAAAGATCTTTCTGATTCGCAGCTCAATTTGGTATCGAGTGTCAGGTCTGTGAACAGGGAGAAGGAGAATCTACCTAGATCGAAAAAAATTTAAACAGGCTGCTGCAGGATCGGTGACATACCTACATCAGTATTGGGTCTGTCACATCTAGTTTAAGTCTGAAATAACCTTGTGTTGGTTGTATGTTATCAAGAGATAGGGGCTTTTTCATTTTTCCTTTTTCCTAGGGATGTATGAGATATTTATTTCAGGGTGTGTGTTTTTTTAAATCAGGATTTACCCAGTTTGCACCTCCAAAACTGAATGCAAACACAGTCTGTGGTTGAAGTCCATAAATGTCCACGCTTTCAATGTGAATCACTGACCAAAAAAAAAAAAAAAAGCATTTGACAACATGTGTACATTTGAAAAATGTGCATGAAAAAAATGTGTATTTTTGAAAAATGCACACAAACACATTTCACTCAATGGGAGAAGAATACATGCATTTCAAAGATGCACACGATTGATGCATCCATTTGGGAAAATGCACACAAAAATATGCACACATTTATTTATTTTTTGCAAAAAGAACGAACAAAATCACAATCTGATAAGGGCATGAGATAGAACAAGCTTTGAGGTGGAATGTGGAGAACTTTGATGAGCTTGAGTTTTGCTTTTACGCACATCCCTACGTGAGTTTTTTCCCCAAAAGAAAATAAAATTGTGGGAAATGCCCTTCTGTTTTCTTTGATATTAAAAATCAGTCACAGCACTCAGAGATATTTAATTTTTGTTCAAGCACAGAAGCCTCCAGGCTCTTCCCAAAGTGCTAGTAGGATGGGATTTAACTGTTTTATGTCTGATGTTTGATCTTATCTGCCTTAGTTACAACATCTTTTACTATCATCACACAGGAACATTTGCAATGACTCCTTTTCCCTCTTCCTCATTGATTTACATTGCACAGGCCCGTAGGCTTAGGAGGAGCTTAGAGTGAGCAAGTCATTACTCATACATACAACCTTGACTCAAGGAGTTGGACACAACTTTAGAAGCAGGATTATTCACACAACGATGAGTGTTTCAAAAGTGGGTCCCAACTTGTCCTCCCTTCAGGTTTTGGCATTATATGGTTTAGGCCTGTTTGTTGCAAACTTTCTACTGAAAGGGATTTTCCCTGGGGATTGTAAGAAAATAACATAAAAAAGGAAAAGGATCGACTTCACAGATAAAAATGTTAATCCAGGCAAAATTCTCTAATGTAATGGTAAGTGGTATTTGACCTACAGGCTGCCTTCAGGTTACCTGTTCCCAACCACAACCCATTCACACAGTAGAATCTATAAAAGTCTATTTCTCCACACTCTCCATTTTATAAGTTGCGGGTTGGGAAAGAGAGCATGGATTGGTTGCTCACACTTTATACTTCATTTATCCATCCCAGTGGAAGAATACTGAGATCATTCAATGGTAAAATCACTAGGGGGCAGAATCATTTTTGATGCAGTTTGGAATGAACTGGAGATTCCACTTGCTTAGTATTTCATGTTGGCGTTGTTAAACAAAAGTGCTGTAGTATAAATATGGCAAAGAAAGTGTATTTGCTAGTGATAGGTACACACAGATGGCGGGGTTCATAACTGAATATCTCTATTGTGCAGCACAATTGAATAAAAACAAGTAGGTATTATTGAAAAGCAGATTCAACATAACCAGCTGCTCAGAGTAGTATAACTTCTGATTTACATAGTAATCCTAATCCCCCAGTCTGCTGGTTGTGGTGGCCTTGGTGTGTGTTTGTGTGTGTGTGTGTGTGTGTGTGTGAGAGAGAGAGAGAGAGAGAGAGAGAGAGTGAGTTAGGATGGGAAGAGGCACTCCTCCCATCAGCAGAAAGAAGCTCAATCAGCGGAAGGCTCCATCCACCCTTGTGGCTCAGTTCTGCCCACAAAATGATCCATAGGCAGAATGCTACTGCACTTGTAGCTACCTTCTATATCTCAAATTGAGGGGGCACTTGGAGAAGGGACGGGTTTCTATTTATAATCTTAGGTTATGGTCAGGTACATATAGGAAATGTCATTCTTTCAGGCACCATGGTCCCTGGCTGTGGTCCCATAATATATTTATGAATCAACAGAGGCATTTAGAATTCAAGTCAAACCTCTCAGGAGGGCAGGTTGTGCTTTCATTCTGGGTAACGCTGCCCTCCTGTTGTGCTCTTCCCCGAGCAAGTGCTGAGTCTGTCTAAATGTGTAGCTGTGACTTCTCAGATGAAGTGGGCTGCTCATCAAAACTGTTTCCTGGACTCATGCTGGACTCTGCTGTGGCTTAAATTACTTGAAATTGAAAGATGTTCCTTTAGCGATCCATACTGGTGTCACACCTGAATTCCACAGCTGGTTGATCTGTCAGCGCCAAGTTGTACCAGATGCCACCAGAAACAAATCTGTTTGATTATAGACAATTGTTGATGCCACTTACTTAGTTGCATGCCATTATGGTCTGACCCACTCATCTGGCTATTTTGAATGAGCATTCACAACTCCCAAGTTAATCATTTCCCCAAATGACTGCAAAGACAATATGCACACGTTGCCATGGAGTGGATGTCCATGGATGCAGAGTGGCTGATCTTCTGAGCTTACATTATATTTGCTGCCATTCTGAGCACTCCTTAGCCAGCTCATCAAACTGCTCATCAATCCCCAGCTACCATAAAACAACAACGCTTCTTGCTAGGGTCTTCATTTTGACCACCCTTAGATGCCTTGTGTGGTGGTGTTCTAGCTTAAGAAAAAGATAAGTAAGGGGGGACATGATAGAGATGTATAAAATTGTGCATAGTGTAGAGAAAGTCTCTCATAATACTAGAACCTGGAGTGATTCAATGAAGCTGAATGATGGGAGATTCAGGACAGACAAAAGGAAGAACTTCTTCACGCTGCACACAGCCAAACAGTAAGATTTGCTATCACAAGATGTAGTGATGGCCACCAATTTGTATGGCATTAAAAGTGGATTAGACAAATTTATGGAGAATAAGGCCATCAATGGCTACCAGTCACAATGGCTATTATATTACCTCCAGCATTAGGGAAGTATGCCTGTGTACACTAACGGGATGGTGCTATTGCACTCATGTCCTTCCTGTGGGCTTCCCACAGATATCTGGTTGTGTCCCATTCCATCCTGAGTGTGTGTGTGTGTGTGTGTGTGTGTACACACACACATATATATTCATGCATTCTAGGATCGCTATCCCAACCTTATCATCTAAGTTACAACTCCCTGTGTCAAGGGAATGGAGATTGTAGTTTTTCTTAGTGTGCCATAGTTTGAACTTCAGCGAAGCCTATTGAAGACATCTTTATTTCAACAAATCTTTCTCAATTGACCAGCCATGGTTTTTATTGGTATTCTGTTTTTTGAAAATTTTAATATGGTGTTTTATTCCTTTTATCTTTTATTGTTCACTGCTCCAGAATCAGCTTAGATGTGGAGAAGTATATACTATATAAATGTTGTAAATAAATGAATACATGTACACAATCAGATTTGCAGCTCACAGGGGCAACCTACATACATTCGGCAGGGTTTCTCACTTGAGACCTTTCCCCAATTTGTGGAAAGCAGGTCAGGCAAAGGATGTGACAGTGGGGGTGGGTCTAGTGTACATGACCCCACTCCCATACCATGTGCTGTTACTCAATGGCCTGGTCTGCATGTAACAAGAAGCCACCATGGGGGAATTTCCCTTTGGGGATTCTTGTTGTGGTGGCTGCTGCCATTTTGAATATTCAAGCCACAGTGTGGTGCTCTAGCTTGTCTTATGTGTGAACCAGGAGAGGGTGGGTTGTTCGGGTGCTTGACGAACCACCTGCAACCCTAAAACAGCCCATGGGTTCTGGGTGGCTTCTCAAGGACCCCAATGACCTACCCTTGCCGGGTTTGCACATAACAACAAGGTATGGTGTGCCTTTGCTGTGCCTTGAATATTCAAAATGGCTGCCACTGCTACAACAAGAAGCCCCGCAGGGAAATTCCCCCATGGTGGCTTCTTGTTACATGCGAACCAGATCAATGTTACTCATGGGGAGAGAAAAACGCCCGAGTAGGGCTTTTGTTTTGCTGCTCTGATTGATGCAATGGTATGCCTAAATCCTCAGTTATCTATTAAAATAAGCAAGACCTTCTGCAAAATAGTGCAGCGTAACTTTGCCCTCTAACAGGAGTGCTCCTGTTCTGGTTGTTTTCCAACCAGCCAGCCATTTCCTCTTCCAGGATACTAGAAAGTGTAGCCAATTCAATCTCTCACCCCTATGTTTTCTGTCTTTGTTTTCCAAATGATACCCTACATACTGTGCCACCTAGAAGTCACTGAAATTGCTCAATCCTTATTAGGCTGCTTTGGGTTGTTTTCCCCATTTGTTAGTTGTGGTCGTTGTTGTTTTTTTAAAAATATATATATATATTTAAAACGAATTCACTGTTAGGGGGAAATGCTGTTATAAATGATTTTTTAAAGTATATTAACGGCACCAGGGTACTCTGCAGTAATTAATTCATAAGAGTTCCAGTGAACAGTAGCACCAGACTAAAAGAAGAACATTAGGAATTCCTGGTTTAAAGCTTTCTGCTTCTTTGAGGCAATATTCTGTTCTACTTGTAACTGAAACCTTCCAATTTCTTCAACCATTCTTCATATTCTTATTACATGAAAATCCAATTTTGTAAATCATAATTTCCCCAAAGAACTGGAAATCTCTGAATATTACAGTAATACCCCAAAGCTTCTTAAGAGTGTAATAATTGCAATAGGAAAGGACTGTGTCCATATATAGGATTTTATTTTTTAAAGAAAAGAAATAAAGCCCACAAGAATCACAGGCGGAGAGGTAAGATTTGCAGGAGGATGGAGTTTTCCTGTGGTTGTATGGGCTTGTTCCGACCACAGGAATGCTGGCAAGATGCTACATGCTTCTTTCTGCTATTGTCTGGCTTCTTTCACCCCCCCAGGCTGAGGCAGCTGTTGCTGTGGCTCTGAAATTTTAATGTGACATTTTTCTCATTATTATTACTTTTTCCCAGCCAGCCTTTCTCCTTGCTACTTTTCACCTCATATCTCTCCTCGGCATTTCCCTATAACTGCCAGTCTATGCAACATATGAATAAACTGCTTTTCCCCTTAAAAGAAAAATAAAAAATGTTTGTCAAGGCAAAAGAATAATGGTAAACTAAAACAATTGCGCTGTTGACCCTTCTTTCTTTCTTTTGCAGACGTATGGAGCTTGAAAGGTTTGTTTTTCAGTAAAAGTGTGTTTTTCCAATTTATTTTAATATTAGAAATGTCACGCTAGATTCTCCCCTTACTTACATTAATTGGATATGAGGGTGAACTTGGCTGATCTCTATGGTGTTACATTCATTGTGACTAGCATAACAAGGCATTGAATCAGGGATAATGAGCACTATTTTGGAAAATCAATTATCTTTGATAAGCCCCCTTAACTCTAACCTTGCAACTGTTCACACGATAAGCAAGGTTAAGGAGAGGTAAGAGAGGAGCCATAACTTTATTTTGAGCCCTGAAGAAGGAGAACCTAAAAACCTATTTGTGCAGCAGACTACCTGGTCATGCAAATGCTAAAAGTAAACCTGGGAATCATTACCCTATGGCAACTGCTCTGAGATAAGCCTAATTGTGTGAGTGAATTTCCAACTGTAGGAAACTAAACTATGGCTGGGTTCACACAACACTTTAAACCCACACAGGTTCTGAAACCTCTTTGGGTTTAAAGCCTGGGGCCCCGAGTAATGATTGGGCACAGCAGGGTTCCCTGGCCATCTCCCCCACCCTCTTCCCTCATCGGTCCTCCTGCAGGCATCCCAGGGTACACTGCAGGAGCACTGAGGGGGGGTTTTTGCCCCAAAGCTGTCATTTGCACTAATACCCCCCCCCCATGGGTTTTGCTACTTCCCAAGGTCAAGGTGCTATCAACTTGGGGTAAATGGCAAAACTGAGAGGACAGTTGGGGCTCCCCAGCATCTCCCAAAAACCCAGGGATCACACGTGGAAGGGGAGAATTGAGGGGTGTGTGCCCCCAACACAGTTTTTTGCAGGATCTTGGGTTTGGGGGGGGGGGGTTTGTGCCTCTAGGTTATCCACACTTGGGAAAGGGAGGACAGTCCAGGGGGACATGAGCCCCCTCCAGTCCCAAAGATTCTGCTGCAAAGGGTGCTTTCCACTCCCCCCCCAACCTTTTTTTTAAAAAAAAAATGTAAAAGAGATAGGTAGCAGTGGGCTACAAAGTTCCAATTTGGAACGCACACTCTGTCCATTCAGAAAAGTGCCCATGCTGAATTGGAACTTTGTAGACCATTGCTAACTATTTATTTTACATTTTTTTGCTAACCCCTTTGCAAGAGCGGCAGCCCTTTTTTGCCACTCTTGCCAAGGGGCTCTGTGCCCTCTTGGCTTCTCAGTGGGTTAGCTTGTCATCCGGGTTCAGACAACACACTAAACTATTGTTTTCTTAACCCTACTACAAACCGTGGCTTAGCAGGGTGGTTTAGTATAAGCCACACCAGGTTGGGTTATAAACCACCACGCAGCATTCAGACAACATGCTAAGCCACTCTTCCTCTTAACGTACTTAGGTTTAGCATGTTGTGTGAACCCAGTCTATGTCTGGGTGTTATGGTTCCCTTCGATCCCCTGTATGTCATCAATAAAAGCCAGTGTGATATAGTGGATGTAATGTCAGGCCTTGCTTGAACAGAACAATACACTATGGGTTTATCAATACAGGGATGAGCCTTCCCCTCTTCTCCTCTGGCGATGTCACAAGAAAAGGACTGGAGGTTTCGCTTTTGGATTTTTTTCCCCCTAACCACAGTCTGTTGTTTCATCCAAAGCTGGATAAATTATGGTTAGTCTTCACTAAAGTTTAATGAAACAAGGCAACTTCAAACTTGGTTTATGATGCTGAATTGTACTAAGAACACCTATATGCAAGTCTCTTCTAAGCCATGGAAGTCTTGGGAAAGTCACAAACTCTCAGCTGAATCAGTCTCACAGGACTGTTGTAAAGATACATCAGGATACCCAGTGGCATGTGTGCTGCAGAAAAGCTCCATGAGGAAGGTGGCATAGAAATTTCTTTATAAGCCAAGATATACATGATCATTTTGCTGGTGCATGCAGCTCCTTCCCTTCTCCCTTTGTGGTGTGCCGCAATTAAATCTAGAAACCTCCAGTTAACCATAGTGTCCCACTAAATTTGAACTAGAAAACGATGGTTGCCAAGTCTAGAAAAAGGCAAAATTTTAAACCATGGTTTGAAGTTGCCTTATGATCCTGGCATGTTCTGAATCTGGTAAGCATAGTTTTCTGTTTCATCAGAACTGGAAAACTAAGGTTATCAGATTTGGAACGAACTAGGATCTTAAGCCATGGCTTGAAGTTGGTTTAAGATTCTGGTTTGTTCTGAACCTGGTAACCATAGTTTCATGGTTCGGATGAAGTGGAAAATTCTGGTTAATGGGAGACTTCCAGATTTTACTGTTGTATCCATGAAGGAAGGAGGGAAGGGGCGATGGGCATGGGTGAAAGGGATGTGAATATCTCAGCTTATTAAGTCATGATATGAACATTCAAATGCAGCCACTGTAGGCTGGCCATTTACACATTGCCAAAAAAGATGATAAGGAAATGCATAACTAGAAAAGGGGTCAAAAGAGGCCACCAATTTGCATAATATTTGCATATGCTCACATGTGTAAACACAAATTTAGAAATAATAACTAATTTAAATATAAATAAAATGCACCTCACCATATTGAGGAAGAGTGGCCAGGTGACCGGTGCACCTGCTAACTGCTGATGGGCAACTTCAAGTCTCCTGACTTCCCTTCTCATGGTTCTTCAGCTTTACACCAGAGTTAAACTGGTGGGTCCATCAGATAAGAGGGCTTGTTAAAATAGAGGACTGTCCTCTGTAACGTAGGATACCTGGACACTCTAATGTATGTGTTTTATAGGTCATACAGTAATACCTTGGACTGAGAGCATAATTCGTTCCGGAAACGTGCTTGTAATCCAAAACACTCTTATATCAAAGCGAGTCTCTGGTGGGCGTGAGCAGGGCCGATTTCGGCCCGCTACGCCCACTCAAGGCGAGCGGTTACATCCCTACGACTTGTCTTGCAAGACCTTGCTCGTTTATCAAGTCAAATTTTTTAAAAATTTTTGTTTGTCTTACAAAATGCTCTCAGACCAAGTTACTTGCAATCCAAGGTATTACTGTACTGCTGTTTTACTAATGCTTTATTTCTGTGGGTCTGGGAATGGTTTTATACTGGCTGAATTATATTTTATTGCATTGGTGGCTTTTTGTATTTTTAAGTGTTAATTCTTTTATTATAATTTTGTATTATCGTCCTTTTATTTTTATACTTGTTTTTTGTTTGCCACCTTGGGTGGACATGGGCCAGAAATATTTATATTTATAAATATTTATAAATATTTAAATACACACACACAAAGAATATTAAGAGCAATGTTATTGTGAGTCAGACTAATGGGCCATCTAGCTCTGAAATGTAATGGCTTCCTGGGCCTTGGGCAGAAGGCTTTCCCAGCCCTGCTACTTCCCATCCAGGGACAGAATCTTAGTCCTAATTTTTGTAACCAATTCTACAAAGGCCCATGGGCTAAATGTTTTCAGGAAAATCCATATTCATCACCATAGCTGGATATAAAGACTTCTCATGTTGCAGAGCTTTCATGAGTACTTCCTAAACAAAATTGTTGATAGACTGTTGGACGTTGACCAAATATTGAAATGAACAAATGGAATGTGCGTTAACCCCCCCCCCCAAAAAAAACCTTCACATATGACAACGGTATGTGAACCACAAGTTCCAAAGTACAAGTTCTTCTGATTGGTTTGTTTTATCACATGATGAACCTGGGCAAATGATACAAAGCAAATCCAGGAAAATGTCAGCCGGGGGGCGGGGGATTTATACCTTGGATATACATCAGAATTTAAAACAATATTTTTTGACTTGGTTTTAGAGCTCCTTGAAAATGTCCGTACATCTCTCTCTCATACTTTTTCTCTCTCTGTTTCATGGACCACCAAAGATTTGAGTTTAAGACATCTGCATAACTGTGACTTGTTTAATGATGTTCATGTTTGAAATGGAATGCATAAATACCACACTTCCACATGCCTCACCACAAGCCCTGGACCTAGTCATGTCCTCACATGCCTTTTCTCCTCCCTGGATTCTTTGTCTATTGCTGGGTCTATTTGTGCATCTCTTTAACATGAGGCTATCCATCAGGAAACTCTCCTCTGCAGTTTTTGAGCAGTACTGCTGCAACAAAAGTGCCACCCCCTGCTACTATGGTTGCTTTGCAAGAGCCAGTGTGGTCTAGAGATTCGAGTGTTGGACTGGGACTCGGGAGATCCAGGTTTTAGTCCCCCTTAGCCCTAGCTATATTAATTAAAGGTATTGCTTTTCCCTTGTTAATTATTAATGTGTATTACCCCCTCAAAATTGTAAAGCAAGGATACTAACACAATGGGACAATTTAAACGAGTACCTGCTTGGCTTGGAGGCGAAATATCCTTCAGCGGAAGTGTTATTACTAGCAGGAGACTTTCATGCCAGGATAGGGCTGGATAGTTATGTGTTAATGCATGCTATGGGTTATAACTCCAATGAGTCAGTGTCAGACGTCCTCTCTTATCTCAAAAGCTTTGAGGACCCCCAAATTAACTATTCAGGGATTTGCCTGGCTAAACTTTCTGACTGCTGTGGCAAAATTATCCTAAATGGTGCTTTGCCCCAGGACATCCCTGGTGAGTATACGTTTTGCTCCACCCACGGAAGTAGTGTCATCGACTACATCCTTGTTTCTCCCTGCTTGAGACATCTCGTCTTCGACTTTCATGTAGGGGACCATTTGGATAGTGATCATTTCCCCCTTTCTACCTCTGTAGCATGCAGCTTACTGCCTGGCCCTTTGCCCTCTCATAATAAATAGTCCTGCTATACAAGAGCTAAATGGACAAACAGGGTAGCTGATAATATTGACAAGATGTTGTGTTCTACTACTTCTGTTGCCTTTAATCAACAGATAGCTAAGTCACATAATATAGACAATGCCTTCTACTACTACAATTCACTAATCTCCAATATTAATGCTGTATTACAACAGCAGGTCCCATTGGGCCACTACAAAAAATCCAACCACAATTCCAACACGTGGTTTGATAAAGAATGCCAATCATTTTCTATTCTTTTCCTCCATGAATTTGTCTAATTCCCTTTTAAAGTCATTTACATTAGTGGCCCTCAACAAGTCGTCTTATAGTGAACTATGTGCTGTGTGAACACATGTTAGCTTCCCCACATAAGCACCAAAGAGACCAAATTGTGTTAACTGTTGGTACAGTACAGCACATCAGATGCTTAAAATGAATTAGAACCAATGTATTCAGGATAACAGCCGATATATTATTTTTATTTTTATAGAGTATATCAAAAATCCATTCTCCAACCTGAAATAGCCAAACCCCCATGCTTCTAAATATAATGTTAAAATGTGCTTTGGATTCAATTATTTGCAATTAGATTGTTTTTTAAAAGGCAACCTATAATTAGAATGGAACCTTTTGTG
Source organism: Shinisaurus crocodilurus (assembly GCA_021292165.1). Lineage (NCBI taxonomy): Eukaryota > Metazoa > Chordata > Lepidosauria > Squamata > Shinisauridae > Shinisaurus > Shinisaurus crocodilurus. The sequence goes on along the minus strand of CM037877.1, from coordinate 215,681,528 downwards.
AAGCATAAATCTAGTAATTAAGTTGTTTCTGAAGTTTTAATTCCACTGGGCAATTAAAAAGAAAAATGCCAGGTGCTGAGGAAGAGAACAATACCGTTGAGAGTTGATGGTCTTAAGTTATCAATGGAACCTTTAGCCAAAAGATTTTTCCCATTGATTCTCATGGTTTTAAGTGGTAATCCTTTTTAGCCAACAATCGTTACCAGTAGTTAATGACTTCTCTCATAAGCTAGGATCAATAGTAACAACTGACCAGAGGGCTCTAGTGAGACCTGCCAGTTTGGAAGAGGAGAGATGTATTAATGTCTCATGATAATAGCTTGTCCCAAAAGCTCCCTCTGTTCCCTGATTTACCAAAGACAGTCACTGTTTTCTGCTACTGTCTTCTCGTGAATTGCCACCCTGATTTTGCCTCTTGGGGAGATTTTTGAGATGCCTTTATGAAAGGTGTTTTTGCATATGCACATTTGGACTAGAGTGGACTGACTTCCCTCCCACACACATTCCCATATCGCCCACCTCCTATCGAAGGAGGAAACATTGCTGAATACATTGCAGATACTATATACGTAATAAGGACAACCCAATCCACTGAGATTTAACATTCTTCATCTTTAAAATAAGGAAATGTTTACTAGTACCTACTTGATTCAGAAGCCAGGACAGAACAAGAATGTAGTACATACACAGCAGGTACAGAAAAACCGGGGGAGGCTGGTGACTCCTGTGTCAGTGGGGCTCCTCATCCATTGCAGGTTTTATTCTGAGCTTTATAGGAGCTATCCATGGTGCTGTAATCCCTCCCCAAAATAGGCTCACCACCATGAATAGCTCCTATACAGCTCAGAATAAAAGCTGTGATGGATAAGGAGCCCCACTGACATAGGAGTCACCAGCCTCCCCTGAGAAAAACCTTCACCAATGAGCATGGTGCAGAGGTGGCCCTCAAGCAGTGATCCTTGATGTGGCAATAGGAATATTAACATATACAAACAAAGGTGTCCCCATTTTCAGCTCATCAACACTGGAGGGTGTGTCATCCTATACAAATCTGAAGAATGGACAGGTCAGATTTTTCTCTACTGATGAGTAGGTGGAGGCCTGCACGGGCAAGCTACAGGTATCCCATGTCTAGTTGACTGCAAGGGGAAGGCTCTAGTTTTCTTTATCACATTTCCATTTTGATTCCTTCAGACCCTCCTATGTAGGGAAGGGAAAAATCTATCAAGCTCTATTTTGTTCAGGTTCTCATTTTCCCACTGCTAAATTTGCTCCATCCTGTTTTGTCATTGGATTGCCATGCTTTTAGCCTGCATTAAAATTGTATGTATTTTGTGTGCTTTTATATACATTTTGTACATATTTTTTTTAAATATTCATGTTTTTGAGCACACTTCTTCAATGTACACATTTTTGCAAGCAGTTTGTCCATTGAATAAAGCATTTTTGTGTGCATTTTCCAAATATACACAGTTTTGGAATGCACTGTTTCAAATGAGTGCATTTTTTTGTATGCTCTGTATGCACCACAAGCTTCAGAAAAGAGTTTAGGTTCAGGAAGTACGAATCTGGTATGCTGGCACTGAAATGCAAATGGAACAAATTTCTTACCCATCACTACTCACATCACAGCTTTGTGTTTAAGCACTAGCTTGTAGCCATAAGTGATGAGGAATTGCATACAGGCGAGTGAGCAGCAGACGAGCAGAGAAAAGATGGAGGGTTCTGTCCCTCTCTATGCTCACCATAGAATCAAACAGGCTGCCAGAAGAGGGATGCCTCCTCCTTCATGCCCAGCATAATAATGCAGAGCTCTGCTGCAGGCAGTGGTATAATGGTACATTTTGAAGTGCAGGCACTCATCATGATGGGCAACCCATAGCTATGTCCCCAAGGAGAAGCCAAAATGCAGATCGCTCTTTTGATCTATATATGTGTGTGAGTATTGTGTATGTATTGTTTCTTTGTATGTGTACACATGCATGTGCACACTCACTAAAACAGATCCCCCCCCCAAAGAGCAGCAGTAGATGGCATAATGCCCAATCTATTAGAATTAGGCTTAGCTGACAGTCATAGAGTAGTGAACAAGCGAAAGGCAGTCTAATGGTTAGCCTGTTGGACTTTGGCTGGAGGGACCAGAGATTGTATGAGAAAGGGAAAGACACAGCATGTCCATACATAGCAAAAGACCACCAGCTCATGTTTTTCCAGGAATTATTTCCCAGCACCAGGGGGGGAAATCAATCCCCCCCCCCAGCTACTATAAGAATTGCAGCTAAGCTCAGATGAAACAACGAAGCCAGTAGGGGGCTGGCAGATGATGTCACCATACCTGCTAATCAAAAAGTCCAGGTGCTTCAACCCAGTGAGCCCTGGCTCCACTACAACACTGGCTGCAGGAGGGATGGAGCTCTCTGTCCCTCCTCTCAGATCCCAGCAGGCTAGTATATATAATTTTTGCAGGCTAGTAACTATTGTGGGCTTATTTGCAAGGGTGTCTCATATCATGAGAGTATGATATGGGCCCCATTCATTTGGGTTGCAAAGCAAGGTACCTCAGTCTTTTCCCAAGCAAAGTCATCCCATCCCTAAGAAACAGCATAAAGCTTGTGACTCGTGCAACAAGCTCTTTGAAACATTTTGAAATCCCCTTCACACCCTGGTAACCCCAAAGGCAAGGAAATAAATGACCTGGAAAATGCAACTAAGCTAACTCTTTTTTGAAAAGAAAGCACATAGGCAATATTTATTGCAGATGATTAGGGAAAATATTTGGTTATCGTTGCATCGTGTGCATCTAAGCAATTTACAAATTGTAATGAAGTCAGAGCACATTTTATGAACTCAATTAAGGTAGCTCACCATGAAGCGTGTTTGATGTTATTTAGCATCACACTATAAACACAGTTTAGTAGTTGGATCACTTGGTTAAATCAAGTGCATTAATAAAGCCTTATTATTAAGCAAAACAGGTATAAAACAAGATTTGCTCTAACAATTTGAATTTTTCATCTGTCGTATCATTGATTTTCAGTGCAACATATGGACTTTAAATGAAATGGTTTACACAATATTAGGAGATCATTTACCACCTTTCTCTTTTGGTTTGTAGACAAATCTCCAGAGCAGACAATATGAGAACATTTGCCTTATCGTGCTGACAATTTGGTTATGGCCGAATATGATCAGCTGTACATTATTAAACCACAATAGCCATAATAGGGAATATTCATGAAGCCAGTCCACATGACTGAAGTGATTCCACCTCATTTTGATTGTGATGTCATCACTATAATGTGTTTGTTGAACTGTTCTGATCACACTCCTCTCTTTAACAACAGATAGGTAAAGGTAATTTCTGTGGGGAAAATCAGCACAACTCCATGAAGAGAACTCATCCTCTATTTGTGAAGCCAGCCAACATTTAGGTCACGGGTAGGCAACACAGTGCCCATGGGCACCAATCTGCCCCTGGACACCTTTCTCAGACCTACCAAGGTGCCCTACCCCTCCCACTTTTTTAAATTAACAAATTGAATTAATTATGTTGGTGCTGAAACATGAAGGTTCAAAGGAGTTTTTAGTGTATTGCGTCTCAGACCCCTCCTCAGCCTTTAATCTGTCTTTTGGGCATGTTACTTGTCCTTTGTGACTAGCCATGCCTCCCATGGCAGATCTTTTCTGGTGATGTCTGTGACAGTTTCTCAAATGGCCAAATGTGTCCAGAAGCCCCAAAAAGCTGCCTATCTTTGATCTAGGTAGGAGCCTTGGCCTGCTAGAATTGTAAGATAATAGAGCCATCACCCAAGTACAAAGGCTAGAGTAAATGTTAGAACAAAATGAAACAACATACTCCTGACCCTGAACATATAGCAGAGGAGGAATAAACTCTGTCGCCCTGGGATAAAGTAAGAGCCGGTTCGTACGACACGGAAACTGTGGGGGAGCAGAAGCCTCCCACGGTTCCCATGTCGTGCGAACACCGCACAGAGGCGGCAGCCCAGAGCGGCTGGAGCTGCGGCTGCTCCGGCCTGCAGGGGCAATGGCCCCTCTGGGCATCCCAAGCCGCCCCCTAGCGCCGGGAGGCCCGTACTGCAGTGCGGGGACTGCCAGCTCCACCGGGGTCCACCCACACGCGTGGGGCACAGGTCATCTGCGGCGCCCCACGGACCCCGCGGACGGCCCCATGGTGCCTCCCGTGCTCGCCGCCTCAGTTGTACGAACCGGCCCTAAGAAAAACCCCTTTGATCCTCATTCCCACACCAGATACAGGAAGCACTAACTATAAAACTCCCTTCCTCTTGAGTTTCATCAAAACCTGCATCAGACACTATAAGACTCTTTTATTTGGATAAGCATTTGATGATGGCAGATAAGAAAATTAGAAGTAGGTTTTAATGGGCGTGTCCAAATATCCCTCTTTCTCTCTCTCTCTCTCTCTCTCTCTCTCTCATATTTTATATGAATATATTCATTAAGTTATAATCAATATTTTGTTTTTGTTTTAGAAAGGTTATTTATTTGATTTCTACCAAGAAAAGTGGCACTCAAGGTGGCCCACTTTAATCCTAGAGGACAAGCCAGGCAAGCCAGAGTATGTGATAAATAGAAGATAGATAGATAGATAGATAGATAGATTTAAGCCCCATTGAGAAATTTGAAATCCCTCACTAGCTCCACTCCCCTCAATCAACCCACTGTTGTTTATTCACAGGCTTGCTTACCATAACATGCAAACCTGCCCATTGTCTCCAGCATTGTCTTCAACTCATGGAGGTCACCTGCAGCTTGGATCCTGCTCTACTCATGTGGGCTCCCAATGTGGTTTAGAGCCTGGGTTCTAAATTGTGTGGGGAGCCTACAAAAGTAGTGCAAGCTCCTCACTGCACTCCCACAGTTGCCTTTCAAGTCATAAAGGGTGATAAGGATGGTGATGGAGGGGATCAGAGCTAATGTTCAAGTCCAATGAGGGAAATTTATGCCTGAATAGGGTGATAGACAGCAAGGAGTTTCTATTTTACAAAGATATATGGATATTTTATAATTCAACAAAATGCTTCTTAATTTAGGGAAATTGCACTTTAATATTGGATACATGTTAGCAATAACTATGATAAGTATATAGTTGTAGTCATTAGACCTGTAATGATGACAACAATATAGATCACTTCTCCCAAAATTCCACCATATTTTTTGAGACATTGTTGTGCTGCTAGGCCATAAAATGTATTTAAAATAATAAATATCTAATTGCTACAGCACAATCTTTTCCAACCACCTTTCCCCCCCCCCCTGTGTGTGTGTGTGTGTGTGTATATATATATATATATATATATATATATGAAATAGCAAAGACCTCGTTCTAGTTGACATTTCACTGCTAGGTGGAAAGTATCTAGGTCATACTTTTCAGAGACACCAAATAAAGTTCCCACTATAAGACTACAAACAAAGTGACATTTCCACCACAGAGGAAGAAACAAAGGTCTTTACCACTTGCTATATCTGCACATTTAGATAAACTTCAAGATGAGCTTGCCTCATCTGTCTTTGAGATGAGGTGACTGTCTACAATATTCAGAGTTAGAATACTTAGTGCTTTATGATCTGAAATTGTACTTAAATCCAAACACCTTTATTGCAGCTGTTGTCTAAAATTATTTGAGGCCTTGAACATTTCTTATTTCAGTATGTAATTGTTACTGTGTTAGTCCTGTGTGTTTTTATTCCTTGTCGAGCAATAGAGATACAAATAGCATCTTACAGATGTCCAGCTGGCTACAATCTGCTTTCTTTCATCCTTGGTGTAACTACCTCCTCCTTCCTTATCAGCGATCTGCTGACAGAGAACTATCACATACATGAGGTTTACAGTGATGTTCTCTCTGTGATTACTGATGCTGGGAGTGATGTTCCTACCAACCTTTTGATATGACAGGGCTAACTACATACACCACAACTCCTGCTCAGCTAATTTTCTAGGCCACTCTGACCTTCATGGTATTTTGATGTTATTAGCTAAAAAACGAGCAACAGAAAGTTTCATTAAGATGCAGATGACTGTTCCATTGGATGTGTGATTGTGTTGCTTGCCTCCAGCTTGTGCAAAACCAACCTGACTCATCTGCAGCCAGAAGAGAATAATGGAATGACTCCATTTGGAAATAAATGTGCAAACAAGTTTCCTCAATGCATTCCACATTTGTTAAAAACATTAGTCATCTGGGCTGCCTTAAGATGCCTCATGCCTGAGAACACCTTTATTTATGTCTGTAAATATTATACTGTTTCAAAGTAGTTTTGCACTGAGCTTCTATTCATTCAGTCAGTCAGTCAATCAGCCAGCCACCACAGTGGCTCAAGTGGAAGCAGAGCACTGGGGGAAGATTCTGGAAGTCTCTGAGCTGTACTATGGCAGAACCTTCCACCTAGACAATCTGGAGTAGAGAGAACTCACATCAGAATCAAGTTTTACAATCATGTTTCTGGAAAAGGCAGATCCTGGTAGCATTCTAGGATTCAGTGGGCCAGTCCACACGACACAGCCACCCATTGTGAGCAAATAACTTTATTGAATAAGTCTTTCTACCATTTCAAACAAAAAAGAAAACAAACATTAAACACAAACAAACATTAGAAAGAAAACTTTACATTAAAATTAAAAGCCATATATTATAATTGGGGGTATAATATTAAAATTTAAAACATTACATTAAAATTGTCAAGCAGTGTACAATACATATATACAATATAATTTGTAACTAATGGTTGATAAAACCAGCAATGTGAATCCCCTTGCATTTTAAAGCATTTAACAGAATCTATTAGCAGATCCATTTTTCCAATTCTTTTTTCCGTATGCTGGCCACAATGAGAGCAAAGAGGGCAACCCTCTGGGACACAAAATAATTGGAACCTCGTGAGAGAAATAACAATTTATCCTTCACTGTCCAATTCCTCATGCGTATCAGAAATAAAGATAGATAATGTTCTCTACGTTTTGAATATAAATTGCATTCAAGTAAATAGTGTGCCAAATCCTCTATTACAGAGTTGCCACAAATACATAATCTATCTTTCCCTGGAATACCTTGGAATCTACCCTGTAGCATCATTGTATCCATCATCTCAAATCGGAGATAAGACAACCCATTGTGGGTTAATTTACCCATGAGGAGCTGCAGCATGTGCTGGCCGCTATTATGAATATGCAAGCCCCAGCTGGGGGTTGCAGGTGACGGGGATTATTTGAGGGTTAAATAACCCTCACATGACCCTAAAGCAGACCATGGGTTATGAGAAGGTAGTTTAACCCAAGGGTTAATTAACCCATGGTGGGCTGTTATGTTGTCTGAACTAGGTCAATATCTCATTTGCAATTGGGCAATAGCTTAACAAGCCTCAGATAGACCAACTCCAAAAGATCTTGTTCTTCTCTAAACTCAACTCACAGTATTTCCTGTACCTGTGAGTAGGGTGCCCTGCACAGGAAATTGGTAGGCCTTGTGGATTCTATAGTTGCCTTGCTGGATGGGACTCCGCTTGTATCAAACCAACAGCTTGATTCTCTCTTGTCCCACCCTGAAATGTCACCTGTTAGGGGTATCCATAGAATAAGACAGTTCCAACCAAGTCCTATTTCCATGAATTTTGGTTGTACTGGAGTAGTACCTTATGGGACTCTGTTTGGAGAAGTTACACATATTTGCTTAGTTTGCTTTTAAAAAGACAGTTTCACAAAGTCATAATTCTCCCAAGGGCCTCTCATTGCTGTCATTGTGAGAATGGGTGCTGTACCAATTATCTAGATTTTAAACAGAAGTTGCAGTCTAAGAATGTTTGATTTATTGGCTTTATAAAATGCAATGGGGCTTTAATGTTTAGTGCCGGGAGCTGTGCTGTAATTTTTGCTCCTTTTATTACAACTGTTAACCAATGTATGAATTATCTTCAAAGACTTAGCACTGCTTTTATCAACTTTTCCCCTAGTACAACTGTTGAGCAAAAGGAAGTTGAGGATATATGTATTAGAGCCTGGGGCAAGACACTGCTGGAAGAAATGGCAATAGAATTCCTGTTGCCACCTGGTGAGAGAGAAGAACTATATGGGCTAGGAGGGAATCAATCAATGGCCACATACTTATACACATTCAGGGATAGCCCTGAGAGTCTGTGCTGGATCAGAGGAGAAAAGTCAAGGTGAACCAGAAACAAAGCTAGAGAAGCTAAAGGAACAGTAATATGGCTTGAGGGTGGATAATGCCAATGGCAGAAACAGAGGGACAGGTCTAAATAGTACTTCAAAATGGATAACTTCTGGTAGGCATTCTAACCTCAGACATCTTATAGTTCCAGTGAAGCAACTGAGTGATGGGTAATGCTGACATGATCTAAAATAGTAAAACCCTGCATGAGGAATTCAGTTCCCAATTACATTTTTCAAGTGCCAGGGAGCAGATTTAGAATTCATATTTCAGCTGCTTATGTTTCTGTTGCCATGCCTTCAATGATATCAATTGCTTGCATCAATTTTAAGCCCTTCAGTGTTTTCAGACATGGGTCTTATTTATACAAACAACATGCATTATAAAGTTTGTAATCTGAAGTCTCCAAAAACGCTTTGCTTTTCTGGCACATGAGTACTTATTTCACTCTAAAATACACCCAATATAATGGAATTTGGTAAAACAGCAGGAGATGCTCCAGTGCAAAGGTATTCATTTATTGTGAGAATGCAGATATTCTGAAAAATATATGGCATAAGCTTATCATGCTTTAAGACAAGAGTCTTTGTTGTCTCTGCTGCAACAGACTAATATAGCTACTGCCTGGTAGCAAAAAGCAGTTCATGAAACTCCGTACAGGAAGAAATTTCATGTGAGCTGTCCAGTTCTCAAAATGCTTATGGTTTGGGCAGTGTAACTCCAGAGAACTATAGCATTTTCAGAATGAAAAATAAGTAATTGTGCCAATAAACTCAAAAAGAGTTTCGTGTTCTTAACTTAGTAATGCTTTGCTTCTCTAGGAAGTTGGGACCTTTATGGCATATCTGTTTCCAAGTTTCAACCCAAGTTAAATAAAGTTAGTATTATTTCTAACACTCACCAAGGTAGCATTAGTGAGAGTTCAGTGCCAATTGTTCAACATTATTTGTAAATGTTGTCAGTTGTGCATTTTCTCAAGATCCAGCTTGTCAAAGTCCTTTGACTGAGTGACTGGGTTATGGAATGCATGGCTAGTAGGTGCATGACTGGAGTAGCTGTCAGATACCAGTAGAAACTTTGTTTTACTTGAGGCAAAACACAGATTTGAGGGGGCAGGTGAAAGGTATCTGTAGTTATTTAAGGACTGCTGCTGACCTCTGCCACCATTTCATTTCATCTCTTTCTAAAAGCTGATGTTTGCTTCCTCTTGTTACTTAATGCATTGCAGTATAATAGACATAGCCTCTGGCAATCTGCCTTCTTAAACCACTATGATATATATCATTGATATATTAAAATCAACAGTTTTACTATAATCTACAAACAAAATGTTCAGCTGTGTAATAACAATAATGGCTACAGCAATAATAATAATAATAATAATAATAACAACAACAACAACAACAACAATAACAACAACAACAACAACAACAATAATAGTAATAATATCATTATTATTTAGCACTTTTTGAATATTCAAAGCACGTTACATGTATACTGCAGAGCAATTGGTTCTTTGTATGCTGCTCTGACTATTGTTATGTTCTTTTTTGTCTTTAAAATGTTATTTTGAATGGTTTTATTTTGTAGTATTTTTGTGAGTCACCTTGAGGGCTTCTTCTTTAATGCTGAAAGACAGGATAAAAATAGTTACTCTATATATTTCAGATGCTGGCCTTGGGGTGGGGGTGGGGGGGTGAGGCTTGGAGATGTAAACAGTGGACTGCTTTATAATGATGATGTGTAGATTGGGTCCTCCTATGCTGATTTTGCACCTCCCCCCACGCGTAGCTGTGGCGGGGGGAACAATTTGCGCGCGGGAGAGGGGACGAGTCGGACTACAATGGTCTGATATCAGACCAACCAATCACAGGGCAGAAGGGGAGGGGCAGTAGAGCCATTATTAGGTTTGCTCGCCTCTCCTCCTGGTTCTTTTCTAGCGCGGCTAGAATTTTTGTGTCTTGAGCCTGCTTTTGCGTCTTGAGCCATTTCTACTCCCCCAGCAACAAATCTTGCACATCCCTATGACTGATGCAATCTCATCTTCTCTGTTCAGCTAGTCAAGACCATGCCTTCCCTTAGCTCTATCCGCAGACCTCACTCCTTGCAAATACGTTTTCATAGATAATCATGTCCCTATTCATTCATTCTTCCCTAATGAGATGGAACAGCAGGGCCATGCTTTCCCAGCCATCACATCCCCTGCCATCCACATATTGGGAGGGAACCTCTCTGAAGCAGGAAGGCTGCTCTACATGAGTGGACTCACTATGCAGTGTAGAACCGTGTGCTTGCAGGCTTCTTCCAAATTGCACATGGAGCCTGCACATGTAGAGCAGGCTTCCTGTTTCAGAAGTTCTTCTCCGATGCATGGCGGGCGGCTGCATGGAGGGCAGCAGGGCTGGGTGATAGGAATACAATGGAGGGGGAAGGGGCAGTGAGCAGGGCCCTGCTCTTCCCCTCCCATGATGGTTCTCCTGTGAGGGGAGAAGAATAACTGAATAGGGCTCATATCTTTACATATTATGAACATATGAAGCTGCCTTATATACCATGGGTTGGATCCAGGGTCTGCCTTCTGCAAGAAGGAAGAAACTTCCACAAGAGAAAGTGCTCTGCTTGAGGAAGGTCCCTCTGCCCGATTTTTGGGGATCCCCCACTCCTTCCCACACATTGGCTCATCCCATTCAGCAGGTCTCCTGACTCTCTGTGTAGCATTTTCAGGGGGCTGAAGGGGCTGTTTGGGAAGGAGGGGTGGGGAAGTCCACTCCATTAGCACAGTTGATCCAGCATAAATCTGGATCCAACCCAATGTCAGATCATTGGTTCATCGAGCTCAATATTGTGTACAGGCACAATATTGGTCCATCATTTTACACGGGCAGAAACTCTCTGCCTCCAGAGCCTAAGGCAAAGGTCTTTCTTGGTCCTGTCACTTCAGATCCTTTAAACTTAAGATGCTGTGAATGAACCTAGGTCCTCCTGCATTAGGAATATGTGGCAATGGAATTCCATTCCATTAAAGCCCAACAGGATTCTGCAGTGCTTCTGTTCTAGTAAGCAGCAATGGACTGTAACAGATTTCCCCCCCCGATTCTGGAAATTTTTGTGGATTTTTTTTCCAGGCGCTGACATTTGCACAAATTGGATTGGGTTTTTTTTTTTTAATTTGCTCAAATGGGGTCATTGTTTTTTGTTTTTTAATGGGCAATCTTAGGCAAGTGTGCACGATCATAAGTCCGCCTGTCTGCTAAGTAGCCCTGCAGAGGCATATTCCCCTCTTGTAAATATCCTTGCCAGTTCATCCTCTCCACACACTACAGTAATACCCTGGATTGCAAGCGTAATTTGTTCCGGAACCGTGCTTGTAATCCAAAACACTCTTATATCAAAGCGAGTCTCTGGCGGGCATGAGCAGGGCCAATTTCGGCCCGCCACACCTGCTCGAGGCAAGTGGTTACATCCCTACGTTGTCTTGCAAGACCTTGCTCGTTTATCAAGTCAACATTTTTTTAAAAAAATTTGCTTGTCTTGAAAAAACGCTCTCAGACCAAGTTACTTGCAATCCAAGGTAGTACTGTACTTCATTTAGCCCAGCAGAGCCGCTTGTCAAAGGACTTGTCAATTTCATCCTTCCGAGCTAAGTGGGGGTTGATAATTGACCAGTTCTTTGACAAGTATGGAATATGGCTCTGCTGAATGAAAAGGAGAAGTTGAGCTATATGTCATCAGCATACTATTGACATAGTATGCTGTCAATAGTATGTCAATAAACACTCTCCAAAACTCCGGATGAGCGCACTCAATAGTTTCATGTAAATGTTAAAAAGCATGGGGGACAAAACCAATGCCTGCAGAACCCCATATTGGAGAATCTCATCCAAGAGAACTGGACAAGGCTGAGCTCTGGATGCCTCACCTTATTCATCTGCTGTAACACTGGAGTCGAAGTCCCGGCGGATGCAAGAGATTTTAACCTGGAAGTGCCTAGCAAGTGTATTACAGCAGGTCTCAGATGGATCCACAACATCCCTAGGGCCAGCATGTAATAAGCCCCGGACAAAAAGCTCCACGGGGCCACACATAGAAGATTCAATAGATGCAGCAAGATATTGTTTCTTTGCTGCCCTCACTGCCATAGGCACTCACCAGTGTTCAATTACATTCACTAGTTTTTCTCCATCTGCACTAAAACTGTCTCCTGTTTCGCTTCATTGCTGTCAGCTCTGGAGTATACCATGGAGCCATATGAGTTCTACTCTGGAGACCGTGGTCACGAACAATCCTGTCAACCATCCAGGTCATTTTTGCATTCCACTGGTTGGCCAGGGTTTTGACAGGAGAGTTAGCCATATCAGCCAGAACCCACCCCCCAGCCCTCTGGAAACCATTCCGTTCCATTAGCTTCTAAGGGTAGACCATTTTAATAGGTCCCCCACCCTTGCAGAGGGGAGAAGTTGCCATAACTCTAAATCTTGGCAGGCAATGATCTGACCATGACAAAAGGACTGATTCAAAGTCCCCCATCTTCAGATCAATATCCAGCTGGAAAAAAACAAAACAAATCTAGAGTATGCCCCATTACATGGGTTGTGCTGATGACATGTTGGGATAATCCCATTGTTGTCATGGAGACCATGAAATCCTGAGCCACCCAGGACAAGGTGCCCTTGGCGTGAATGTTGACATCCCCCAAAACCAACAGTCTGGGGGACCTCAACAGCACATCTGAGACCACCTCTGTCAGTTTAGGTTGGGAGACTGTTGAGCAGTGGATGGGCAGTACACCAACAGAATCCCCAATCTGTCCCGCTGGCCCAACACAAGGTGAAAACATTCCAGACCATTAGTCAGATGTGCAGGGAGCCTGCAGAGAGAGAAGGAATTCCTATAGATCACAGCAATGGCACCTCCCCAGCCCTCAAGTCTACCCTGGTGGGCACAGCTGGGAGAGACTAACTTCTCCTTGCTTACCCACCCTGGTCTCAGTTATGTATGCCAGATTGGTCACATCATCCACTATTAGGTTATGGATGAGGGAGACCTTATTTTGAACTGATCTGGCATTTAAAGGCAGCATTTGGAGACCTGAGGGCAGGCTGATCGGCCAACCAACAAAGTTGCAGGTGAGGGGAGGGCTGGAACATGACTCAGCCATTAACTGTCTGGGCCTTTTTCTCCTAACCTGCCTAGCCCTCCTCCAAGTTGAATTCTGAAGCATGAATTATACACACCCCCCAATGTTTTTAGGGAGCAAAATCCAAAATACCTCCAGTAATTTAATTAAAAGTAATGAAAGACAGAAAAAAGCAGACTCTAAGAACAGCTTGCATGCTAATCTGACAACCCCTAATACATAGCACAAGAGCAATTCCATATTAAATAAAATCCAGCAAAGCAAGAAGATGATAGTACCTGTCTACTAAAATACTCCTGAGATAGAAACAAGTGTGGTCAATCTAGTTAGTTATTTTCTGTGCTTCCAAAGAAGAATATGAAATAGTGGTTTCATCTTGTGAACTTCAGCTTGCTGCTTGCTTATTTTATGCAATGCATCTCGAAGCCTTGCCAAATAGTACTGGGGACACTGGTTGACAATTTTATTTGCCTGTCAGATTGGCAGAGGAAGATTTTTTTTTTAAAAAAAAATTTTGCCTACACTACACTGTTCACCTTGGGAATGTTTGCGAACACTTTTCGAACTCCCTGGAATCCCAGTTTCAAGCCAAAATCAAATTTTAGTAGAATTCCACAGCAACATGTATGATGTACATTTTCAGAGACAAATGCATGTACATTATTAACAAAAGTAATCTCACTGATAATTGTCTCCTTAAGATACATCCGTTTTGCTCAGTGCAGATAACTGGTGAACTGAAAAAGTTGATCAAACTCTCTCTAAGAAAACCCTTCCATGTTTTTATTGTTCATTGGGTCAAAGAGAAGAAGGCAATGCTGATACTTATCCAGATCTTACATTTCATTCAGTCCTAATTTGCCTTTGTCTTTATCTCTTCTCTGGCTTTACCTTGGGTTGACTGAAGTCAAACTGCTAAGGCTCTTGCCTTTTCTCCTTTTTTTTTTTTTTTAAATAACAATATGGACTCCTTACTGGAAGTCTAAGATTATCTTAATCTAAAGGTTGTCACCGAAACCAATTTGTGCAAACTAACAGCTTTGTTGGCACTTCAGACACAAAGCAAAAATTGCTGGCAAAAGAAACCCTGCAGAAGAAAGAAGCTGGCTAAAAATATAATAACATAAAGACACAAATGATTAGTTAACAGTAAGTGCTTGGAATTGCATTAGTGGCTCATTTAACCAATAGCTGCAAACTATTGCCTGTTTTGTGAGTTCCTAAGATTTCCATCCCCTGCAGGGTCTCTCATTACCCTTATCTGCTAGTGAATTGTTGGGTGTATTTATTCTGCTGAACCCAGCAGAGCAAAAATGTAGCAAAATTCTTCACTGTACCAGTTGCTGGTTTAGATACATTAAGCTTCGCAAATGAATTAAGAAATGATTTACACTTCAATCCTAAACACATTTGCCAAACAATATAATTTAATTCCATGTGTGTGCAATGTGTGTAGCTTCGGGGTGAGTTTATGTGATTAATTTATAATAACACACTGCCATGAAAGTATTTTCCCCCATTGTTCCCTTGTGGTGAAGCTTGTAATTGTGTCCCTACATGGTAAGACCTATTTTAAGCACATCCTGAAAAGCATTTGTTTCTGATCATTGTTCAGTATTACTATATATTAACATGTATTTATAAACTGTTTTTCAATTTAAAATCCTTCCAAAGTGGTGAACATTAAAGGATATAAAACACAATACAAGTGCACAACAATGCAATAAAACAATCAGGTATAGCACATAAAAACAGCATTCTAATAAATCAGGGAAATGCACAAAAGCAGGAATAGCAGAGCAAGACAAAAACATCTTCACTATGTGATAAGAGGCGAGGGAGGGAATTCCACAGCCCCATGTTACGCTTGCTTGGGACACCTTTCTATAAGCACATCTGTAACTATTCTGTTCTTTAATCAATAGCTGCTGGCTGGGGGAGGAAGTTGTCATGTCAACAGCCCAGAGGCTCAGAAGAGCCCATCCCTGCCCTTGAGTCTTCCACAGCTGCCTTTGGCAGCTTTACTGGCAGGCGGGTGGACCTGCAGGGGAAGGCTTTGGCAGGTGGCGGGTGGCGGGTGGCTTTGGCAGTGAGCAGACAGCAAGGGTTCAGCGGCTACAGGCAGGCAAGAGGAATGGGCAGCTTTGGTAGTGGGAGCCAGCAGCTTCGGCAGTGGGTGGGTGGCTTTGACAGGTGGCTTTGGAAGGAGGCAGGGGTAGCACTATGCCAAGGGCCCACTGGAGTCCAGTGCTGGCCCTGATTCCCTGAATACAAAGAAGCCCTTCTAGAAAAAGTATGCTGGGGGAATTTAGGTCCAATGCTCTCCATTCACTGTCAGATGGAAGAGCCAAATCTAGATAAAGTAGAGATGAGGAATGGAGGAACTGATGTGGTTATGGCAACATGGACTACCCCATCATAGACTGCTTATTTACCACCAGCAACAAAGTCACTCTGAGATCTCTGAACTGTCTTTTGAACAAAGGATCCGGTGGCGGAGCCAGGCACAAGACTGATGGCTCCCCTTAAAGGACAGTAATGAGATCTCAAGACAACAATATAACATGAACCAGAGAAAAAAAGCTTTAAAAGGTCTTGTGTCATCTCTTTAACTTTGAGACCAAAAGTAAGCTAATTTGGCTAGTGAGTAATTAAAAAAACAAAAAACAAAAATGGATTAAATTTATGGAGAAGACGGAGAAAACCATTACTTATCTCACTATAAATCCTGTCCTATGCCAAGGATCTTACCTTTTGATCCCCAAATTTAATAGTTTGACAATGAAGAACAATGCATTATAATTTGCAGGGGAAGTCTATGTGTTGGCAGATGCTTTTTACAGTCATTTTTCATACTGTAACAAGATTTCTGTGTCATTTGAAAAATTGGATAACAACACCTACCTCCCCAGGATGCTGAGAAGATTAATGAAGTAATTACTGTTCAAATGAGTTGACCCAAACCTGGAATATTGGAGGCTGGTTCTCATTTACACCAAAGGGAGAATTCTATTTACATCATTCCCAAAGTAATGAATGTGTTACACCCAATGGGCTGGTCTACAACAGTCCATGGGCTATTGGTGGGTTGTTTACCCCTCCAACAAACATGTTGCCTGTTCGGACATGATAAGCCACTGTAAGATTTAGTGGTGTGCTGCTCATGAAGATGGTCAACCAAACACTCCTCTAGGAACTAGCCCACACTAAAACTAAAACAAGGGCTCAGATATGGAAGACATACTGTTCACCACTACCAACTCCTCGTCTCTTATAGCATAAGTGTGAAAATGAGGCCCTTCAAACTAACTGACCTACTGCTAAGCCACACCTCCTCTTCTTTCATGGGATTGGGGCGAAAGCAGAGCCAGCATCAAATGTAGGCTTGGTTGGGCACCTGCCAAGGGCCCACTCCCCAGCAGGGTCCACCCAAAGTTGCTCCTCCTAATTCACCATTACAACCTGCTTGCTCACCTGCCTCTCGCCCTGGCCCAGGCAAGAGTGGGGGTAGTAAGGAGGAGCAGTAGATGCCACAGCCTACTCAGTCACTGGCTCTCTGCCTGTCAAGCAAGCAAGTGGTAGCAATGATGAGAAAGCTGGAGAGGAGCAATAGCAGCTGGTGACAGCTGACAGGGGGGGGGACCATTGAGGTTGTCTTGCCCAAGGGCCCCCGAAAACCTGGAGCTGGCATTGGGCCAAATTCTTCTTCCTGGAAGCAAATGCAGTGAGGCAGGTTAAGGAGAGTCCAGATTGTTCTTCCTTTACTTGGACCAAAAGCAAGTGTGGCTCTGTTTGTAAATGCAAAGGAGGAAGCAGGCACTGTTATAGGGTCACCCCCCACCCCCCAAAAAAAGGTGTGTTTAAGGTTTTAATTAATGGTTTTGTTATTTGTTATTGGGCACCCCTAAGTGAGGTAGAAAAGTGGGTTATATGTTTTTACTAAAGTAAAATTATAAATTAATTAAAACGAAGTAGATGCATTTAGAACAGTTAGTATGAATGCCATAAAGTTTTAGAACTAGTAAGAATTTGTCTTCCCTTTCTTTTCTCCTTCTGCCAAAGAAGTTGGTGTATTCTTTTCTCCTTCTGCCCAAGAGGTTGGCTTTTCAAATTATGTGTGTCTTTGAATGAGATACTTTGGGGCTTTATTTAATGTACAGTCTTTGCAGCTATCACTGGGAAGGGGAGAGCAAATCCATAATTCACAAGTCTTTGTGGAAAGACAGTTCCCTCTGTAAATATATGATTTAAAGGATAGGCTGTACAAGTCCTGGATCAGTGCCTGAACTCAGTGATGGGCTGGATGAAGGCCAATAAATTGAGGCTGAATCCTGGCAAGACAGAAGCCCCGTGGGCGAGTGGTTCCTCAGTCTGGGAGATAGGCTCATTGCTTGTTCTGGATGGGATTGCACTCCCTCTGAAAGATCAGGTTCATAGTCTGGGGGTACTCCTAGATCCATCATTGTTGCTGGAGTCCCAAGTGACTGTGGCAGCTCGGAGTGCCTTTTACCATCTTCGATTGGTTCACCAGCTATGGCATCTCCTGGACAGGGATAGCTTGGCCACAGTGATACAGGCACTAGTAACCTCAAGACTGGATTACTGCGATATGCTCTATGTGAGGCTGCCCTTAAGGCTGTTCCAGAAGCTGGAGCTAGTGCAGAATGCAGCAGCTCGGCTGTTGTTGGGAGCTTCCCCTTTTCAGCATGCAACTCCTTTGCTGAGGGAACTGCACTGGCTACCTATTTGCTACTGGGTCAGGCTTAAGTTTCTGTTACTTGTTTACAAAGCCCAAACAACTTGGGACCAGGTTACCTGAGACAGCACATCCTCCCATACCAACCTACCCGGTCAGCGGTCACTGAGGTCATCAGCTGGCATGCTCCTGGTGGTTCCTCATGGACCTTTGACCCGATTGGAGTCGACCAGGAAAAGAGCCTTCAATGTGGTGGCTCAATTTCTGTGGAAATCAGCCTCTGGAGGTCAGCCAGGCTCCGACACTGTGCTGCTTTCAGCACCTGTTGAAAACCTCCTTCTGGGAAGCCTTCTCTGCTCTCCAACCACCACTGTAATTGTTACTTTGTTTTCAATGTATTGTTTTTGTTTCTTGTATCTGTTTTTGTCTATACAAAATATGGTATACAAATACTGTAAATAAGAATAAGAAAGAATAAGAATAAGAATAAGAATAAGAATAAGAATAAGAATAAGAATAAGAATAAGAATAAGAATAAGAATAAGAATAATGCATGAGCAAAGGGGCCAGGCTTATCTATACTCCAGGTTTTATAACCAGGGCCAGGTTTGAGAGGGCATTGCCCTTTGGTGGACCCTCTCCTACCTCAGTGGGCCCTGGCAGGCTTATCTCTTAGAAGGGAGTAGCAGCAACACCCTAGCTGAGTGGCTGAGAGACAGGGTGACCATATACCCTCTTTGACAGAGGACAGTCCTCTTTTTGAAGGGCTGTCCAGTCCACTTCCCATTTAAAGATAAAGAACCATAAGAACTGTTGCCTATCGACAGCACCTGACAGCTGACAACAGGCAGGCACACAGCAGGTCACCTAGTTACAGTCTTCCCCACTATTGTGAGCTGTACAATATTTCTATTCATATTAGGAATGTGCGCGGAACTTGATTGGGGGGTGGAAGCAGGGTGAACTCGCCCCGCTTGACACACCCCCCCCGAGCCCCGCACAACTTACCTTTCCCCAGCTCGGCACATCTCCGCACGAGAGGAGCCGGAGAGAAGCCGGGAAAAGCAACGTCCAAGTCCCTGGTGTGTCACTTCCGGGTCCCCAGCGCTGCGTTTTTTACATAAAAACCAAAGTAAACCACCTTAAAATGGCCACGATTTGCTATTCGCGGCAGTTTTAAGGTAGTTTACCTTGGTTTTTACATATAAAACGCAGCACTGGGCACCCGGAAATGACACGCCGGGGACCCGGAAGTCTGCCAAGCACCCGACGAGTCGGGGGGTGGGCAGTTCGCCCACCCCTAAATTTGCATATATACATATAAATCAGCACACACACATTTTATGCAAATTGGTGTCCTCTTTTGTCCTCTATCTGGGTGATGCATTTCCTCTTTTTTGGCAATTCATAAGTGCCAAAAACACCCTACATGGTGCTGCTCCAGGGCATTTTGGAAAATTGCAATGGAGGCTCCCAGACCCAAACACTGTTCTAAAATGGGGTGTGTGTGTGTGTGTGTCAGCACTGGGCTTTGCTTTGCTTTGCTGCACATGGGCCCCATGAGCTGCCCACGGATGCTGCTTGCTGATGATATAGGCTTGTTTATAATAATAGTAATATTTAGCACATAGTACTTTCTGAGTGTTCACAGTGCTTCATAGAGAGAGATGATCTTTGCAATCCTTACCACAGTCATGTAAGGTAGCCCAGCATTATTATCTTGATATTGCAGTCATAGAGCTGGGGAACTTGGCTGAGAGGGAGTTTCTGGCTCACAGCTCTCACACTACATTACACCAACTGGATATTGATGAGAAGTTTCCTGCAAATGTAAATATGATAATAGGAATGAAGCAAAATAAATGATAAATTAACAAGAATATTTCTGATCATGGTGCCTGAAGAAGTTTCTAGACCTCAGGTTCTGGAGTCGGTTGCTTAGAAGATAGAAAAGTGACATTCTCTCGGAAGTCACTTGTGATATAAGGGCAGGCAGGGCAGGAGGAGACACTGGGAAATCCTTATCCCCACAGCACCTTCCAGCAGAGATACTGACAACCTAGATGAGAACGGTGATAATTGCATCAATTCTCCAATATTACTAACCCATCATGAAATATACTTGTTGATCTTGCTTCCACTTGCTGATTATCTGATTTATCTCCAAACAGCAGCAATGACATTTACAGGACTCATCTGACTGCTGAAAAAGGCCTGTCTTCTGCACCTATCTGGGATTGCAATGTATTTGTTTTAATTGATTTATAGCTATGCAGATTGTACATGAATGACTGGCGGCGTTCACGGCTTTATTTCTGCAAAGTTTTAATACAGATTTGCTTGGACATGCTTTTCAAAAAATGCCTCTAAGGGTGACCATGTGTCCTCTGTAACAGAGAACAGTCCTCTGTTTAAAGGGCTGTCCCGTTCAATTCTGGTTTAAAGATAAAGAACCATAAGAACTGTTGCCCATCAACAGTTAGCACCTGAATAGCAGGCTGAACAGGCAAGCACAGAGGTAATCTAGTCATAGTCTTCCACCACTATGGTGAGATTTACTGGGATGTGGGAAATAGGTAATCTGAGTTTTTGCGCGTGTGTGTGCGCGCGTTCCTTGGCCTCACCCATTTTTCGCGGGGGTGTTCCCGATCACCCCGCCTGCTCGTCCGTGATTCCCGGACCCGGAAGTGACGCGACGGGGATCCCGTCATGTCACTTCTGGGTCCCTGGCACTGCGTTTTTAATGTAGATACCAGGGTAAACTACCTAAAAACGGCCGGGAATGGTAAATCGCAGCCATTTTAGGTTGTCCTGGTATTTACATTAAAAACCCAGTGCCAGGGACCCGGAAGTGACACGACAGAATCCCCATCGCGTCACTTCAGGGTCCCAGAGAATCGCGGGGTACATCGAGCAGTGGAAGGTTGGTCATGCAGGGGTTCGGGGGGGTGAGCTCCACGATTTCACGGAGCTTTAACCCCCCTCGAACTTCACATACATCCCTAATTTTCTATTTAATTTATATAATAAACTATTATTTCTAAATTTGCATTCATACACATACATTAGCACATGCAAATGTATGCAAATTGCAGTCCTCATTTGTTCTCTCTTTTTGGTGACGCATTTCCTCTTGTTTGGTGACAAATAAATGGCCACCCTAATGAGCAATGTCTTCTCTAGGACACATAAGGTCTGATCTATCTGTGCTGGTGCACAGCAGTGGAGCTGCACATATGTAGCCTATGTCAGAAAACCAGGAATTGTGCCAATTAGCTACTCAGCAGGGAGAACTGAAACAAGCCCCTGATCCTTCTCCCAAATAGCTAGATGATGTAACTGATTATTTTTTTGTGTACAACCCTAGCAGCTGTATTGAAAGAGGAATGGATATATGCAATATCTGTTTGCAAGTGATGTTCACTTGTAAGTGTGTGGTCACTCATCCAGCTAGAGTTAAATGTGCAGGACCCTGCTTCCACATACATATGCCCTCTAGCTAGACTGGGGTAATGATCTCTCTCAAGGACATGATGGTAGTGTCTAGTAGCAAATATATGATCAGCGTACAACCATGTAGACACGTAAATGCATTTCTATGTGAGTGCTAATAATGTCAAGGGGCTTAAGTTTAATATACATCACACAACCTCCCTTGAATTGATATGATATCTAAAAGTAATTTTAGACCTGATGAAGTAACTCCCAGGCGGTGACAAGGAGATCTTTTAAAATCAGACTTAAAAAATTCCTCCACCATGATTCCCACTGTTTCATTGCCCCCTCCCTCAGAAAACATTCCTTCAGCTTGCCTATCTATCTACTTTAAACACCATAAGCATAATAAACATTAACACAGACAATTTATCCAAGGTAATAGGGTAATCCCATCTAGGACAGACAATTCCATCACGTCTCCAGTTTTAAGTAGGGATATACAATACTTTTTCATGTTGTTATTCTATTCATTTTTCTTTTTGAAGAGCATGTTCATTTCATTATTTATTTATGCCAATCACAATTGTTTTGATATTTCATAATTGCAGATACATCTGTTTTCTTATTCCAATTTTTGTTTGAGTAGTGTGTGTGTGTGTGTGTGTGTGTTCTTCCTTTAACTGTTATCTTTGCTGCTGCCTCGTAGGGATGTATGATAATTTCATTTTTGCTTGCAAAACATGTGAGCATGCCCTGTTTGAAGCCCTGAATGTGATTGCGATCACATGTCCACCAAAAATGTTTGCAAATTGCTGGACATGTGCTCATGTACAATTTGTGCAACTTTTCCAGTTTGCTTTTGTGCAAATTCCCTAATTTGTGCAAATTTCCCCTGTAGCACTGAATCAGCCCTGCTTTAGTCCCTGGAGGAAAGTTGCGCAGATTGGCAAAGTTGCGCAAATGTCACCTTCGATCGCTGGTCAGTTTGCTCAATTTTACTGTTCTCGCAGAGTGAGCCGCAATCACAAACACGACCAGGAATCAGGCACAAGACAAGTGGCGAGACGATTTTTGAGAATCCCAGCAATCTTGAGCATCGCTCATTTGCCCATCCATCCCTGGCTGCCTGTGGTGGCAGCAGTCATAGTGGAAAACATGGTGATTGTATCCCGGTGGCCATATTATTTACTGTCATGTTATGTATCCACTGTGCCTGAGACATTGTAATTCCAGGCCATTGTGGGAAGGAATGGTGACTGCCGTAATAAACAGGAGTCCCCTCTGGCAGCTTCCATGTGGTGGCTGCCATTTTCCTTACAACGCCCCAGAATGACTTAATCTCTGGGGCATGTGGGGGGAAATGGCAGCTACCAGGAGCCAGAGCCAAGATCAGCTGCCTACTGCCACCACACCACTGCTGCCAGGTAAGCTCCCCCTCCAAATGGCATGAATGAGAGTTCTGCATGAGAGTCGCATTCATATCTCAGTGTACTCATTTCAGAACAACTGATTCCCCCCCCCACCCATTCATTCTGTACTGAAAGGAAAACCCTTATTCTACAACCAGTCACGGTGATCAACTCCATCTTTTCTGGAGTTACGTCCCATTTATTCACCCTCATCCACCCATTACCAACTTCAGGCAGTCATTCAAGGATGATCCGACATGACCACACAATTACAATTCCCAAGCAGAATTAAAATTCCAAGCTCAGCACAGGGTCATCCCAGTTGCCATAGCAATTCCGGGAAATATATTTTGTGGCCAATGGTTATTTCTTTGTGCTAATGAAATGACCATTTTTCTTCAGTGAATTGAATCACAACTAATTGAGTAGCAATCAGTGCAGGCCCCAAAGTTCAGATAAATGTTGCCTTCCTAATGCTTTGTAGAAATGCAGAATCCATTAACTATCTTCAAATGAGTTTTTTTTTTAATTAGTTGTATCTTAGCAAACTATTACAGGCAGCATTAACGCTATCTTACCAAACTTTGCCATTTGTTTAGTGCTGGGAGTGGAAAATGTATTTTCAATTAATTGAAGCGCCAATAGTGTTTACAGTTTGTTTTCCACTCTAAGGATACATTTACAAAACTGATGAGTGAATGGTCTTGTCTCTTTTTTAAAAAGCACAATTCATAATTTTCTTTCCCAGATGTTTTTTGGGAGGCAATGAATGGCCACACAGATGTTAGCAGCACATCTCCCTCCCTCTCCCTCCTCTTTAAAAGCAACTTATTTCTGTTCCACTGAAACCTCTGTAATCTTCTGCCTACAAATAGAGAAATGCAGTTTCTCCTTGTATTTCATCCATTCACCCAGCCCTCCACAGTCCAAGCAGCACATGGTTCTGATATTGATCACCAGCTCCTCCTGCTGTGCTTGGCTGCAATAACAGAAGCATCAGGTAATGCTCTCATACCACTACTACTACTACACCTTTATTTCTTTATTATATTTAGATCCCACCTTTCCTCCACTGATCTCAAGGTAGTGTACATGATTCCTCCATTTTATCCCCAGAACAACCCTATGAGGTTGATTAGCTGTCCCAAAGTCAGCTGGGGAGCCTTATGGCTGGATGAGGATTTGTTTTCAGGTCTCCCCATGTCTGGTCTGACACTTTAGCCACTATTCTACTATACTGTGAATGCCACTACATCTCATTTAATGCTGGAATTGTGATATCTGCTGTAGGAAACATACTTTTGCCCCTCCTGTGAAAGTAAACAATGGGCAGAAGCTTTCTATTTGCAGAAGCACATACAGTAATACCTTGGATTGCAAGTAACTTGGTTTGAGAGCGTTTTGCAAGACAAGCGAATTTTTAAATATTTATTTATTTATTTATTTATTTATTTGACTTGATATACAAGTGATGTCTTGCAATACAAGTACTGTAGTATGGCTTAAATTAAAAATCTCTGTACAATTTTTTTGGGGGGGGATTTCATTTCGATATAAGCGTGTTTTGGATTACAAGCACGTTTCCGGAATGAATTATGCTCTCAATCCAAGGCATGACTGTACCTTCTCAGCATTATGTGCCTACTTTTTCTTCCACAGGTGCAGAGATTTCCCAAGAAAGGTCATGGAGTACAAGATTCCAGTCATGGACACAGTAATTTACATTGTGACCAGGGCCAACCCAAGACATTTTACTGCATGAGGAGAAGGACAAAATGCCCCCTGCCCCCATTCTATGTACAGAAGCAGTTCAATCTTACTTCAGCACTGGACTGGTGACAGGACAGCATTCTCCACCACACCTGAGGGCAGCAGGCTAGTTTAGGTGGAGCAGAGCCAGCCCACATGGTGTGCACAGTTCTGATCTCCAACAGAGGGGAATGGGGCGGGGTGATGGTGACAAAATGGCTGGGTGTGTGTGCGTGCTGTCACTGTTCCTCCACATCCCTCAGCATCTTCCACCTGAGACAGCTGCCTCACTCTGCTTAATTGTAGGGCTGGCCCTGATATATTATTTATTTATTTTATTTATACCCCACCTTCCTACCAAAAAATGGCACCCAAGTTAGCAATTGTGGCCTCCCTGCCTACAAGGGTGGCACTTCAGATGTGGGAGTTTGGTGGTAGTTTCAGATACGGCGTGTTCGCACAACACGGGAACCGCGGGGAGGAGAAGTCCCCCGTGGTTCCCATGTCGTGCGAACGCCGACCCGGGGTGTCCCCGTGGGACGGCCGCGCGCGGGACGCACGCAAAGTGACCATGGTTGGTAGAGGGGTAAGCCCCTACCGCACGTGGCCACCCTGCCGTGCGAACAGCGGGCGGCCGTCCCGCGGGGGCCGCACAGAGGCGGCAGCCCAAAGTGGCTGGAGCTGCTGCCGCTCCATCCTGTAGGGGCAAACGGCCCCTCTGGGCATCCCGGGCCCCACCCCCTAGCACTGGGAGGCCTACATGTTCGTCCAAACGAATGCATCTGATTTGCTGAGAATGAATGAACCAATGAGGGCATAAAAAGCCCTGCATGTCCCCTTTCCCCTTTGTTCAGCTTCTGATCCTGGCACGAGCCACAGAGCTGAGCCTTTTTGGGCAAAAATAAAACTTTGAAAACTAATTTCTGGTGTGCTGCTTCCCTTTCCTTGAGTATTGGCCCTCTGGGAAAGGACTCGGAGCATACAATCTGAAATGGTACATTCCAGAATTCTCCTCAGTCTGTTGCCTTGTTGTGTGTTCTATGTAATGTTCAGAATGGCCCTTAGCACAGGGCCAAAACAGACCTTACTTTAAATCTGTGTCTAGCAGCTTATGTCTCTCCCGCCCCCCCAATTTTTACTCTAGTGTAGGTGCAGGGGTCCAAAGCCGTATCTTAAAAGGCCCAAACCCTGCATGCTAGGGTTCCAATCCAGATCAGGGGCCTTGCACCTACTCTAGAGTAAACTTGCAAAGGAGGGGGGAAAGCAAAAACAAACTGTAGCTGCTAGACACACATTTAAAGTGATGCTCGTTTTGGCCCATAGTCACAAGCAAACAAGCAATCACAGAACTTTGCATGTGCAGGCAGCCCCTTTGTCTGTTTTAAAAACTAGAATGCCACTGGGTCTCTGTCAGTGCAAAAGGCTCTTTTACTGGGCACCCAAACTTCTCGCCATACCTGCCCCCATTCCTAGTCCTGAAAAAAATGAGGAACATGCAAGATACAGGAAGGGAAAGGAGACACACTATGGCATATCAGCAGCAGCTGGGTGGAATGGCTGTATCCAGCGGTGGCTACATAAGCTCCAGGAGTCCAGCCTCAACCCCAGCTTGCTATCATTCCCCAACTCAAAGTGCATTTTAACTTATATTTTATTTTGCTTTTAGAAAGGGATGTGTGACGCTGGGAATTCCGTTCCGTTTAAGCCCCACAGGATTCCACAGTGTTTCTGTTCCAGTAAGCAGTGGCGGACTGTAGCAGATTCCTCCCACGCCTCCCAATTCTGGAAATGTTTTGCACATTTTTTTTTCATGTCCCACAAATTGGATCTGGGTTTTTTTTTTTGGGGGGGGGGAGATATTAAAATTTGGGTAAATGGGGTCATAATTTTTTTAAAAGTATTTTTTGGGGTGATCTTGTGCGAGTGCGCACGATTGCAAGTCTGCCTGTCTGCTATGTAGCCCTGCAGAGGCATATTCCCCTCTTGTAAATATCCTTGTCAGTTTTATCCTCTCCACACACTGCTTCATTTATTTAGCCCAGCAGAGCCAGACAGTAATACCTTGGATTAGCATAATTCATTCCAGAACTGTGCTTGTAATCCAAAACACTCTTATATCAAAGCGAGTTGCTGGCGAGTGTGAGCGGGGCTGATTTCAACTGGCTACGCCCGCTCGAGGTGAGCGGTTACATCCCTACTTTTGTCTTGCAAGACCTTGCTCGTTTATCAAGTCAAAAATTTTAAAAATGTTTTGCTTGTCTTGCAAAATGCTCTCAGACCAAGTTACTTGCAATCCAAGGTATTACTGTATTCCTACTTGTCAAATAATTTGTTAATTCCCCCATCCCATCATTCAGAAATATGCCTCTGTGGCACATAGGAGAGAGGCGAACTTGTGATCATGGGCACTTTGGCAAAATTGCTGAATAATTTTTTTTAACAAGTTACCACCACATCTGCACAAATTTTAAAGACCCCCCCCCAAAAGGATCCAATTTGTGCAAAC
The DNA here is from genome assembly GCA_021292165.1 of Shinisaurus crocodilurus. Lineage (NCBI taxonomy): Eukaryota > Metazoa > Chordata > Lepidosauria > Squamata > Shinisauridae > Shinisaurus > Shinisaurus crocodilurus. Next base: position 215,654,386 of record CM037877.1, on the reverse strand, counting down.
TGTCACCATTAATAATAATAAAAAAAACCCACAATGGAATCCACATATTGGATCAACTAACTCAGATCAAGTTGACAGCAGCAGGGGGAAATGGAATGAAATTTGCCAGGGCTGAACCAGAAAAATCCATTGAAATTTCTCCTCCAAAACAGAATTCTCATCCCTATTTAGATTTTTAACCTGCCCTATCCCAGAAGGCTCAAAGAAGGAAATGACATTTGCAAACAACTTATTCAAATAATATATAATGTATGAAAGAACCATGAGCGCCAATCCAGTGATTTCAAAGTTTAGCAGAAGGTTGCATGCCTGCTGCTGCACTTGTATTCTTATAGTACTGACAGACTGTTAGGCAGGTTGGAGCGAGGCCATGGGACCACCTCTCCTCATTAAAATAGCTTATCACTGACAGACATTTCTCATTGTTTCAGTCTGCTAGAGAGCACAGCTACTCAGTGAATGCATGTTTACTTGCAAGAAAGTCCCATTGTCTTCAGTAGGATTTGAAGCATTTATAGGATTGAAGCATTTATAGGATTGCACAGCTGGCGCATGCCCAGTGAGCCCAACCATTATGAAGGAGCCTACTTTTCAGTCCCTAGTTCTGGATTTAGAGCTGAGAACACAATCAATAACACCAATAGCAGGTTTTGATCACTGCTCCGCTAGTTGCTATGGACTGCAGAGATTTTGATCTGAGTGTGGAAAGCTAAGCAGGGTCAGGCCTGGTTATTACTTGGATGGGAGACCCCCCTCTTCTAGTTTCCTGCATTGAGCAGGGGGTTGGACTCGATAGCCTTGTAGGCTCCTTCCAACTCTATCTATGAAATCTATGAAATCCAAGGAGGGGCTGTATCCAGCATCCTCTAGCGGAAGGAAACCACTGATGGCATGGGATTTCCACATCCTCTCCTCCCCGCTGCAGCCCCCTGTGTGACCTCCAAATCTCCTCTGGAGGGTCCCTTGGAGGACACACAGGGGGCTTCAAAGGAGAAGAGGACACTGGAAGTCCAATTCCCTAGGAATTCTGCTAAAAATGTCCTCCATTTGGAAATTAACTACCAAATATGCGTGAGTCAATGAGGGTGGATATGGACCAAATTGCAGAGTCATGTCAACCATAGGCGAGTAGGTGCCCCTTTGTAGATTTCACATGGAATGTGTGCACGTCAAGGGGTTGGGGCCATGGACATGTGTGATGTTGGGAGCAAGGTCCCACTTCTTCCTTCTCCATGAGTACCTAGAGAAGCCACATATATACCATATCAATAGGGTCTCACCTGATAAAATTCCCTTGTACAAATTTAATGATAATGAAGTCACTGAATTTTTAAAACATTTTGTTCCACAGCTAGGGTGGCCAGGTGCCCTCTTTTACAGAGGGCAGTCCTCTATTTGAAGGACCACCAGAGCGCTATCCTCTATTTTGAGGGCATTCTCTCTCAGAAGGGCTGTCCACTCCACATCTGATTTAAAGATAAATAACTATCAGAAAGAAGAGCTGGGCCTTGATGAAGTTGCCCATCAACGGCACATTGAGCGAGGCACAAAGGTCACCTGGTCACAGTCTTCCACACTATGGTGAGATGTACTGTATTTCTATTTAAATTATAATAATTATTTCCAAATTTGCATTTATAAATATAAATTAGCATATGCAAAGGTTATGCAAATTGGTATTCTCCTTTATCCTCTTTTTTGGTGATGCATTTCCTCATTTTTGGCAATTCCTAAGTGGCCACCCTAACTACTTTGTTTTTTGTTTGTTTGTTTTACACTTCTTTGCTCCTCACTCACTGCCCATATGCAGTAGATCTCAAGTTGCGGTATCCGAGGACATGATCTTAACATGGGAACAGGCTGTAAGATCTTAGGTAGCACAATATTCAGTGAGTAGGGGAAGGAGAGGAATTTTCTTGCAGCTTCTGACAGCCTACGTGCCTTGCAAATAAATAGAGGAGTTGAGCCCCAGGGCACCCAATCTGGTACCATTCAGCAGCACTAAATTCACTTTGAAGGAGAAAAAAACCCCTGTCTTCATAATTCTTCAGCCTTCCAACCCTATGATTCACATTAGCATTTCCTTAAGGTAACATTAAATTGCAGGGCCTTAGAATGTCTGCCAACAAAGGAGTACCTGCCCTGCCTTCCCTGACAGGCATTTAGGTTTTTCCATCCAATCACAGTCCAGCATTAGGGCTGCCAAAGGAGACACTCGAAATCATCTCCATGGCAACTTCAGAAAGTGCAAGGAGTAGCTAAATATGACAGGGCGGGGGCAGGAGTCTCTGAATGTGAAAATAAACAAACTAATGTAGTGATATAGTCGAGTAGAATGGATTTATGGGTTATGACATTCCTAAAATATCTTTATTTAATAATGAAAACTTCATTATCCAGCCCTGTGCTCAAGTGTTGCTATGGGTCCTCAGTAAATCCCCTGGAAGATCTTTCATCTTGACAGAAGTTCTAAATTACAGCATTAGTACTCAAACTGAGAAGAAGTTACAGCCTATTTTGCTTGTCCAGGGAAATGAGATGCACACAGCTACTGAGTTAGTTATTGAAATCTAATGACTGGGAATATTAAAAATGGAGTATGAAAAAAAAAATCTCTCTGGAAGTGTTGGGGGATAAATTAAGCGATAAACCTTGAATGTTTACTGGAGTTTCATTATTTTATGAAAAAGTAATTCATCTTTATTACAGTTGAGGCTATTATGTTTCACATCATTAAGAAAGCAAAGCATGGAGACCCTAAAGCTAATTTTCAAATCCAACTATCAGAACAAATTATATGTATATTTATGTGTGTGTGTGTGTGTGTGTGTGTGTATCTCAGGTATAGCGCTATCCTTTTTTTGCAGCAGATTCTGATCTCCAGAAATGTTTATTAAAGCATCATGTTTCAGTGAGAATTAGGTAAAAGCATCTCCCACTGATGGATGAACAACTGACTAACCAGTCTTGGCTGATGGTCATGCCTCAGCATTTTAACTCTGCTATACATGAGTAATAGGCCTTTCATGAAAATAGCACAAAGATAGTCCTAAGGCAAGATGTAAAACATTGACTATTTCTCTTTTAGTAGATGCTTGAAAGCACAGAGCCAAATTTCCCAGAAGGCAGTTAGTGTAGTCAGCTGTCTTCTTTTACAGAGGACAATGCTCTGTTTGAAGGGCTGCCAGAAGACTGTCCTCTATTTTGAGGGCATCCTCTATTTGAAGGCTGTCCAGTCCCACCACTCCAGTATTATAACTAAGACCCATCAGTAAAAAAAAAAAAGGGGGGGGGGTTCCACCATGTTAAATGGTGATTGGGTTGGGTGGGTTATTCTAAACTTTATAAAAATCAATTGTTCTGAAATTTAAAGGTGCCAGAAAGAAGTGTTGGTTGTACAGACTGGAAATTTCAGGACAATTGGTGAAAGTTTGAGGGAGAAAAAGCAGTTTAAAGAGAAAAGGCAAAAACCCTCCCTCTTTCAAAAGGGACTTTGAGACCTTTTGCTTTTTTTGCCCACAATTTCTGAAGAAACAAAGTATGTTTTTGTTTTGTTTTTGTTTTAAATCTAAACATTGATGGTTTCCTATTTCTGTTGTATTGGGGTCAGTAGAATACTTTTTTAAAAATCCATTATTTTTTTTTAAAAAGAAAAAACTTTTGAACAAGTAATGAGAGTCAATGGGAATAATCATGAGCCCGCATAGGGGCAGAAGCCTCACTCATGCCCATCAGCTTTTGATTTAGAATGTTGAGGGGGAAGGGAAAAAAACCTGCAGCCTTTGTAGGCCTTGTTTTCATTGCAGTGGCCATTCAGTTTTACCCATTCTGCCATGTTTCCTGGTGTTTTGGTGGGAATCAAAATGGCCGGCAACATTTTAAAAAATGGCTGCCTCAGTTGCCAGGGATATCTGCTGGGAAGCAAACAAAGGACAGAAGCCTGTTAGAAAAGCACCCTGGGACAATTTAAAGTAGCAAATGCTTTAAAGAAATGCTGGTGTGGACCTTTTATTGTTTGTTTTCCTGTGTGTGTTTCCCTGCCTATATAGTTCTATGTGTGAGAGCTGGACTGACCTGGGTTCAAAAGCTTCCCTAGCCAGTGACCCTCAGTCTCAGTCACGCAGGCGGAAGGAGGAGATAACAGCAGTTAATAAAGATTAAAGAGTTTATTTGTAAGACCCAATTACATGGGATTAAGGCAAGCAATGCATCTCCTACTCACTACATCATTGCAGATACAAATCCAATACCCCAGTGGTAAGGCTAGATGAAGTGAAGTCCAGAACAATAGACATGTCGAGTCGAGACGAGAGAAGAAGAGAGAGTGAAAGCTATCAACAAGTGTGTTAGCTTTATACCACAGACCCTGCCTGCACCTATAAATAGGATATTACTCACCCCAGTTGTATAACCTATTCATCAACATGTTTACTGCTAACCTGTCCAAGGCTGCTGAGTCATATCACCTTGAGACTATGTCTCGTGACTTAAGACCTTGTGTACTTCATCTCAAGAGACATCCTCCATGTCAGGTGATAATCCTGATGTCAGGTGGTAATCTCGTTCTGCCTATGCAAAACCTAACACTATGTACCTTCTGGTTTGAGTTTTGTTTTGCTCTCTCCCCCAAATTATATTTTAAATGAATTCCCTTTTAGCTTTGCAAAGATGTGTTACTGAATATCATCCATGGAGGTTTAAAAATCTATGCTGTAATTTGGGGAGCGGTAATCATAGATTAGCAGTGCACTCCTATGCATATCTTTTCCGAATTTCTATTTCTCTCCCAGTTAAGTGGGTATAAGATTGCAGCCTTAATCCCCAGCCAAGAAACGTGTTCGTTTGGGGGGGGGGATAGAAGGGAGTTGAGAAATAGGATCTTTGTGTGGATTGGGACAGATGTAAAATACACTTCTAAATTTATTTTTTTTAAAGAATTCTATACTTTGGGGGAGGGTAAGAACATTACCATCCCTCCAATTTTCTTTATGTAATTGAGTGTTGTAGAGGAGATATGAGAAAACTACTTTGTGATGAGGAATATTTAATACCTCTAAGAATTTTTCTAACACAACTGGGCAGGAAGAAAGAGAAGAGGGGGAAAAAACTACATTGTGGGAGGGGAAGATGACATTCATTTTGCTCTTGAAAAGGTCCAAACACCCTCTATGTTCAGAGCCACTATACCTCTGATGGCAAGCATGAGGAAGGGAAAGATTGTGTGTGTGTGTGTGTGTGTGTGTGTGTGTGTGTGTGTGTGCAGGAAAAAAGGGACAGGAAACTTTTCTTTCTGAAAATTAGAGCTTCTCACAAAGATCCAAAGGTGTGGTATTTCAAAGCTGCAACAAGGGAAGGGTGGGGCCATAGATCCAGGTTGCAATCTGTATATACGCACTTACTTGGGAATATGCTGTTTAAAACAGTGGGACTCGGGGCGTCTCTACACGATGCATTTATTGTGTGCTTGTGATTCCTCACTTACAGTAGTTTGTGGGTGCTTACACAATGTTGTCATCGTCCTTGGCCTCTTCTGTGTTTTGCAACCATTTCTGCAGCTTTTTTCAGATTGAGGAAAGTCTGGTATTATCCGGAAATCGCGCTATGAGAAGCCTGTGTATTTTTGCAGTTCTCCTATACTGCAGTGCCAGCTTGTGGTTGTGTAATAGAGCATAGAGAAAGGCAGAGAAAGAAAAACTTCTGGGGAGGAAAACAAATGTGTGAAGGAGTCAATCTTAATCCCACAAAGAATTCAGAAGCAGAATCCTTGGTAAAGTGGTGGGTTAAAAGCCTCATGTAGAGAAGCCCTTACTTCTGAGTAGAAAAGCACAGGATTGCACTGTTTAATCCCCAGCCAAGAAATGTGTTGGTGTAAAGGTGAGCAGCGGGATGGGGAGATGAGATAATTAATGCCAAAATTCTTTATTTAATCAGGGGTTGGATAGAAAAAAAAAGAGGGAAATATATCTACTTTGGGGTGGGTGGATTGGATATAAAATACCGCTCAATCTTTTTAAAAATTGGGGAAGGAGGAGAAAAATTATTTATATGGGAGGGAAGCGGCATTCAATTTTCTCTGGAAAAAGTCCAAGAGATAGAACCTCCATGTTCAGAAAAAGTGTACCTCTAATTGCAAAATGGAGAAAGTGACAGAGGGATAGTGTGTGTGTATGTACACAGCTGAGGTAACAACCCACAGTTCGCAACCCAAAAGCAAACCATGGGTTCTCTTCATGGGTTGTTTGTGGTTAACAAGCAATGGTTTGTTAGTGCAGCTGGGTTCAGAGAACACGATAGCCCATATTTCAACATAACCCACAATTCAATGACAAGACACTCAACCCATACCCAACCCCTTTAGTTTGAGCTATTGTGTTGTCAGAACCCACTCTCTGCAGCATTTTCAGGGGGCTGGAAGGGCTTCTGTGGGGAGGAGGGGGTGGGGAAGTCAACCTGGTTGCACATGCCTGATCTGTGTCCAATCCCATATATTTCAGCTGATTTCTGTAGCATGCATAGTTGGGTGATAAAGGATCGGTATTATATGCAACATCGGTGTGCTGATTTAGCTCCAAATGATGCTGGAGGGTATGGCAATTTGGATTATAAATATAAATGCCTAACCTGTGAGCCCTGCTTAATTATCTTGCTTGTGTGAACAAAAGCGTGGCCAGTGCATGAAATGGCTGATAATCTTTCTAACCACTATGTTCACTAAGGGTAGGCAAGGCACATTACCTGTAGAGAGACAATACATTTTAGAATTAATCAACTCTACCCAGACAGACATTCTTATTATCAATATTTGTACAATTCATAAATATTTCATTTTAGTCAACAGGTCATTTGCAATTAACACTGTTTTTCCCAATCCAGAACCAAAGGTGGGAAATCGGCTAGCTAGTTGACCAGTTCTCAAAGGGATGCTTTAAAATAGGATGGGGATATCTTCTCAAATATGGTTTTCAGTTTATAAACCCACACTGAGTAATGTCTGAAACAGCTGATAATCTTTCTTTCCACTGGCATAAGCTATGTTATAATAATAATATAATTTTAATTAGCTCTCTTATATTTTAATAGAGTTTGTGCCCCTGTTATGACTTTTATCAATGTAGAGTAAGTTCTGATAAATTGCATACTTCCCAGTTACTACACTTGGTTAAAGAACTTTGGGTCACACTAATTTTCTAATGCCATTGTTAGTTAGAAAGAAGGAAATGATGCTGTAATCCATGGTGTTATGTAGTTATATGAACATATGACACTAATGATGAGCGAGCTCCCTCAGACTCAAATTGGACTGGCTCAGATTAAACTGAATTATTCCCTCCTCCCCCCAATTTTTTTTTGGGGAAATAGGTTTAGCTCAGTTTAATCTGAGCCAATGAGAGCTGATTCAGACCCCATCACACTCCCAAACAAGGACACAACAGGGTCTGATCCCTACCATAACCCTCCCATGCCTCACCCCACTCTTGTGAGCTTCAAGCCCCCTCCCTCCCACAATACATATTTTCAATAATGCATTCCCTGAGTGGCACCAAGCTTATGGGTCCTGACCAGACATTTGCAAGGGGCTCAGGTTGTGCAGCACAATGTTCTTTTGGCTCCAATCTACTGTCGGGAGAATAAATAACCCCCTGTAAATACCAAGGTTGGCCATCACAAATGTAAAGCATTTGTTTTGTGACTATTATAGTGTTGTTATGAGCGTGCAAGAGGCAAGACTATGCTGCAGACAACCTTCCCCTGTGGGGGAAAAAAAAAACCTGGGATGTAACTCAGTATTCTCAAAAGCCAATGTGAGAGAGTTTCTATTGATTTTCTTGCAGACAGAATTTCTATCTCTCTGCTTCTGTAGTGTTGTTTAATATTGTTTAGCCCATAGTAAAGGAAATCTGAAAATTGCTTAATGAAATTAGCTAAAGAAAAATGTATTCCCACTCAGAGAACATGAGCATGTATTTTAAGGCCATTTCTATTAGACCCATGAAACATATATAAAGGGATCAATTGCAGAATTAACAAGACACACTAACTAAACAACAGTGAAGAAGGAACAGCTTCAGCTAGACGCTTTCAACAGAATTGATAATGGTGCCTCTACAATAAACCCAAAACGCAATAAAGAGAATATACTATTCCTGGCATCTGGCTAATCAATGGCTTGTGAAGAGATGGAGGTCATAAAGTGCCTAGGCAGCGTTAATTTTATGAGATATGTTTATAGTATTAGATCATTTTAAAATAATTTTAACTGAACTGCTCTAAATGAATAGCAGTTCTATGCCCATTTAGTTTCGATAAATGAACTAAAGGGGTTGGAAAATGCAAGAACATATCGATATTAGATATACATAATGGAAATAATCCCATTGATTGAGTACTGAATGCTGAATAATGTGCTTGCTTATTAGTTAATGGGTGTTTCACTTGCAGCTCAATATTTGATGCTAGTGTGGGGCCATTTGTAGGTATAAATCTAAAATCTTTGAGCATAGTTTTGCAATAGCTTTTACTTTAAATATTAAATCAGGAGGGGAGGGAAGGGAAAAGACAGTCTACTGCTGAGCTGACCATGGGGTTTCCAAAATGAAGCATACAAACAAATAACTGAGAAAATAGCTGCAAAAGGGACTGGGATATGATAGGAAGTACATACAAAGGCAATTACAGTTAGGTCAGTGGTCCCCAAACCTTTTATTACCAACATTAACATTCAAAGCCCTAAACAACTTAAGGCTAGGTCACCTCCTGAAGGACCATCTCCTCCTGTATATACCTGCCCAGACCCTTTGTCTTCAGTGGTCCTTCTCCAGGAGCCCCTGCCAAGGGAAGTGAGGTGGGTGGATACTAAGAAAGGGGGGGTTTCTGTTGTGCCACCCTGGTTGTGGAATGAGCTGCCCAGAGAAGCTTGCCTGGCATCTACGTTGTACCACTTTCTGTGCCAGGTGAAGAACCTCTTATTTTCCCAGGCATTTTAGTCCTTCAGTTTCTGATGTTTTAAATCTGTTACTGTATTTTAAAGCTTTGCACTGCTGCTAGGTTTTATTTGGTTATTATTTTTATTTTATACTGTAGTTTTAAACTTTTATATTGTTTTATCATGTTGTATTTTATGGCTTTAATTGTTGTGAACCGCCCAAAGAGCTTTGGCTGTCGGGAAATATAGAAATATAATAAATAAATTTTTAAAAACTCCTCTCTGAGAATTTCTGGGACTATCCATTCCTTTTCTTGACCTAGATATGAAACTACTTTTGGGACATCTATCCTACATTGAAGAATGTGGGGGGGGGGGGAATAATTTTTTTTTAAAAAAATACCAACCTGTTACAACATCAACTGCTTGCAATCTGGTGACCTATGTGATTTAACACGATCAGGAGCATGACTAAGAAAGGAAAAGAAACACAAACAAAGCTGTATTATGCTTTCTTGTGGGAATAAAGAGCTCATGAGGGGTGGTGAGAGAGGACAAGCACACTAGGTCTGCCCTTTCCATTGCCATGCTCATTGACTTCCACATGTTGAGCATGAACTTCTGCAGGGGGGAGCCTTTTTGACCCCCCCCCCCATGGGGCGGTGGAATTTTGAGAAAAAAATGAGCGCGGAGGAAGATTTAACATCCCTCCTGAACTGCCAAGGTCCCAATCTGAATCAGAGCCATGCACTTGCACAGTTACACTGGAGTAAAACAAACAAACAGCCTCAGATGATGGGTGAACGAGCAATGTTTGAGATAACCAGGATTTGCCAGACATCATCTCTCCGTTTGTCTTGTGCCTGAGTCCTGTTTGTGTTTGTGATTGCTCCTTGCACTGAGCAAACAGGAAACTTACGCAAATAGGTAAGTTTGCACAATTGTCCTCCATAGACTAAAGCGGGGCTAATTCAGTCTACTGAGGAAATGTGCACAAATCAAACTGGGAATTGGGAACGAGACGAACGCGTGCATGTGTTTGACAATTTGCAAATATTTTTGGCCGACACGTGCTCACGCTCGGAGCTTCGAATGGGGGGCATTCACATGTTTTACAGGAAAAAACAAAAAAAGAATGAAATTCTCATACATCCCCAGCCTCTGATTTTCCAGGGTTCAAAACCATGCAGGGAGCCTGCATGGAAAGAAAAAAGCTTCCTGCTGCAGAAGTTCTACCTCAACAAGTAACCATGAATTTGATTGTGCTGTGCATGGTGCCCCCTCCCCAAACCTCACACCATTCCTGTCATTATTTTTGAAACTTTTTTCCAGCATTGAAGTTGGGATACTGAAATAAAGGATAGTATCTGCAACAAATTCCTCCATGAATGAAATTCATTTCAAAAGACTGGGATTACATTCTTACACCAGTGATTGGGGGCGGAAAAGATCATTTAATGGATCTGTGTAAAATACCCCAATAATAAAATCAGAGAACATCATGGGGCAATTTGGTCCTGCTTTAGAGCTAGGTGACAATCTGGGAATGTATTATCCTGTATTCCCCCCTCCCCCTTCCACCACCATCACCACCCCAGCCATATGCTCTGCTGACAATTATGCTCTATTTCCTCTGCATTCATCCAGTACTTTGTTATTATTGACTTCCTGTTTTCAATCACATAATAGCATAATAGCAGGTGGCAGTGACCAGATCTGCCAGGTTCCTTTCCTGCTTTTTTTCTTGTATTGTTCAATCTCAAATCATTAAATGTTACTGTTGACATTTTCCTCTCATTGGCAGCCAGCGAACAACACCAACCAGATATTTAGCCAGGCTTCTGGTTGTGAAATGTCTCACCAAAATGTTCAAATAGCCATCTCCAAATTGTGCTTTCACCTCCCTAGCCAATCTCTATTGAGGTAGTATATGAAATTCAAAGATCTGCACATCCAATCACCATAATTGCTTCTGCTACGTGATGTATAGGTTGGCTTTCGCAGCTGTCTGTTTGATGGATGAATATTCAAATAGTAGTTTTATGGCTTCTGCAAATAATGGTTTAACCTTTTTTGGGGGGGTGTCTGGAAATGCATCAGTCAATCATCTTTCTCAACAATAGTTCCTGCCATATTTTCCAGAATACATGTCAAATTATTAACCTTCTCTGGTAAACCTCTTGGCATTGACTTGGTCTGCATGTTCATTGCATAATGCACACTTTACATCTCCTGTCAGCATGGCTTTGCTTCATGCTGCTTTGTGGCACTGGGGTATAACCTATTTTGTCACCAGAATAATCTTGCATAGGCTCAGCAATACTTATTTGTTCTCACTAAGTTTACGCCAATTAGATTGCAGTTTCAATTTTCCAAAACTGCCCAAAACTGTGGTGTGTGTGTGTGTGTTATGGTGCCCACTTATGAGTTGACAACAAAGAGGAAATGCATCAAAAGAGGATAAAAGAAGATACAGTTCTGCATAAAATTGGAATATAAATTTATATGTATATATGCAAATCTAGAAATAAGTATTAAAATTTTAATGGAAATAATTATTCTAGTTTTAATAGAAATACACTGCACCTCACCATGGTGTGGAAGACTGTCACAACTGTGTAATTGCCCCCCTCCAACTCAAATATATCACTTCTGCAATAATAGAGGCTCGGTTGGTGGCAACTCAAATATATCACTTCTGCAATAATAGAGGCTCGGTTGGTGCAATAAGAGAGGCTCGGTTGGTGGCAACGAGGAGGAGGGCCTTCTCGGTGGTAGCCCCCCAGTTATGGAATCAGCTCCCCACTGAGACCTGCCTGGCGCCAACCTTACTATCTTTTCGGCGCCAGGTTAAGACTTCCCTCTATGCCAAGGCATTTAGTTAGGAGCTTGGAATAGCACGGAGGGGATTGTCACCTGTAGGCTCAGTTTTATTGGCTTTTTGTATTGTTATTTTAAACTGTGTTTTTAAATTTGGTTTTTAATTTTTTTAACTGTTTTGTATATTTTAATGTTGTTTTTATGTATAGAGGGTTGTGAACCGCCCAGAGAGCTTCGGCTATGGGGCGGTATATAAATGAAATAAATGAAATGAAATGAATGAAATAAATAAATATTTGAAAGCTCTACTTCTCTTTCCCAGCTGTCCATGGAGGCTCAGGTGTCAGCTGTGAGCCGGGCAACTGCTGTATCAACTCCATCTGATACGGCAGCTGCACCCCTACCTTCCTAATCATCTGCTCCCATCAGTGGTTCGTGCCTTGGTCTAGACTACTGTAATACGCTCTACGTGGGGTTACCCTGGAAGACGGTTCGGAAGCTTCAGCTGGTACAGAACGCGGTGGCTCGCCTGGTTAGGGGCAGCCGCCAGCGTGATCACATCATGCCAGTGCTTAAGGAGTTGCACTGGCTACCAGTTGCTTGCTGAGCTGAATTCAAGGTGTTGGTTTTGACCTTTAAAACCCTACACAGCTCCAGCCCAGTTTATCTCAAGGAGCACCTCTAGCTCAACAAGGTCTGCCACGGACGGCCTTCTCCTTATCCCATCAGCCAGAGCAGCCAGGCTGGTGGGGACTAGGAAGAGGGCCTTCTCTGTGGCAGCCCTCAAGTTATGGAACACCCTCCCTAGTGACCTTCGCCATGCCCCCTCCGTGATGAGCTTCCACAGCGCATTAAAAACATGGCATTTTAGGCGGGAATATGGGGTGGGTTAGGATTTTAAAAGAATTTTTTATACTGTTTTAATTGTCATGTTTTATTGCATTGTTTTAATTGTACATCGCCCAGGGTGGCCAGGTGGCCGGACAGATGGGCGATTAACAAATGTAATAAATACATACATACATACATACATCTATAGGAACAGAGCAAAGGGGATGGGAACAACATTTCCCAGTTTGATTATTGTGGAGAGCAGTATGGCTTTGCCTCCTCCTCTTAGGTGGGATGCAGCATGATGCACATCAGGCCCAGAGGCTAGCTGGTTGGGCTTTGAGCAGCCCAAATGGGTCAGCAAAGTCATGGTTATAAATGGGTCAGCAAAGTCATGGTTATTTAAAGCAGCTGTACTTCTTCTCAGCCTAGTTCATAGCAGCCACAACATCCTCTCACTCACCCATCCAGTGACCTAGCTAGTCACCACTGGGGTCCCAGTAGGGATTTTTTTTTTAGCTCTGATTTATGGTGGAAGGGAGCTTTCTCTTCCTATGCTACATTGTTGTTGTTTATTTGTTACATTTATATCCCACTAGCTGTTGCCCGCAGCTTCGCTCACATGGATTTTAGGATTTGGTACAACACCCCCCCCCCCACAGCAATCAGTCAGTCAGTCAGTCATTTAGAAAGTTTCCCTCCCTTTTCATCCCCTTAGAGAACATTCTAAATTGCCTAGGGGAGATTTGCATACCCACTCCTATTGGCCCTGCAGGAATTCATACAAACATTCTAAGTGTCATATGGGCTATTTGCATAACTGCTCCTATTGACTCCTGTAGCAATTATGAGGTGAGGCCGATTTGCATAACTGCTCCCCTGTTGTTTTGCCCATAGGAGATATAAGAGTGGGGTGATTTCCCCCCCTTTTCACCCCCTTAGGGATGGAATTTCCAGAAATCCTTCCTTAGTGGGTGTCTACATCATAAAAGCAATGTTCCTTCAAAATTTCACGTTCCTAGATTAAACGGTTTGAGCTGGGCATTGATGAGTCAGTCAGTCAGTCAGTCAGTCAGCCAGTCCTTCTTCTTTTATATATATAAAGATATTTCCTCCAAGTATCCCAAGGCAAAATGCATGATCCTCCTCTTCTCCATTTTATTCTCACAACAACCCTTTAAAATAGATTATGCCAGGGGTCCCCAACCTTTTTGGACCCATGGACACATTTGGGCATTTGAAAAACTGCTGTGGGCAACACCACAAAATGCCTAATCCAGTGGTTCTCAGCCTTTTTTGCCCCATGCTCCCTTTTCACCATATGTCAGAATGTAATTCCCCCCTTTCCAAGATTGTCTGACTTAATCTGTGCCATACAATAAGGTGTGATGTCCTGTAGATTATGTACAATCTGTAGAATTGTAATTTGTAGAAAGATCAGTATTCCAACAGTTTGAGTCTATGGTCCCAATTCCCCCCCCCGGGGGGAATTCCCCCCTGGTTGAGAATCCCTGGCCTAATCAGTGGATCGCCGCTTTGGCGTCTATCTGTCGTGTCTATGGATCTTAGTCTGTGCATCTTATTCAGCAAAACCTTTTGTTTCATGTATATTGGACACATCAGTCAACATCTCTTTAATAAGGGATTGTCTAATTCAGCTAATTGTTGGTGGCGCAATTGTTGGTGGTGCTTCTTTTAAAGGTATGTTTTGGCAATGTCCAGTAGTTGCTTCTTTTTGGGAGGAGGTTATTACACAGATAAATTGTAATAACAGCCTTTAATATTCACTGATGTACACACTCTTAAATTATTTACCTGCTTCATGGAAATTAACAAATGGTCAGCGTAAATGGATTCTCTGCACCCTATTGACAGCTAAAAGACTGGTATTACAAAACTGGAAGGATAAACACTCACCTCCTATAATGCAACGGATTGAGGGCCTTGGAACGCTTTTGATATTTGAAAGGGGTGGTATATACAGCCACCTTCAGATGGATACTTATTTGTATATTTGGTCTGCTTGTGTTGAAGCCTATGTATAATTGCTAGAAAGTTGTATGCAATTCGCATGTATTCATTGCTATGGATATATACAAATCTATGTACGTATATTACAAAAATGACTTAAAAATAAATAAATAAAATGTTTTGCAGGTGGCCATGGGCGCCACCTTGGGTACCCCATAGCCATCATTTGATGTTCCTGAAGGTACCATAGTAACTGCATGTGTTGTGTTGGGGACCCCTGGATTAGGCTGAGAGTTTGTGACCAGCCCAAAGTCACTCAGTGAGCTTCATGGCAGAGCGGGGACTAGAATCCTAGTCTCCTCAGTCCTTGTCCAACACTCTAACAACCACTGTTGAGTGGATGGGCTACACTGATTTGGTCTGTTTCGCTCTGACTTCCCTACCATTCAAATAGGATCCAAAAGACTGGTGCAATGTGGGTACAAAAGAAAAGAGGAAAGTAGGGTATGTTGGCAAACACCTCACTAAGGATGTGTGAAGCATCTGATAGGCAGGTGAAAATCGAATGGATTTTCATGATCCCCCACTGTTCCCAGATTCAAGCTTGCCAGCCCTGCACTGGGGCCGACTTGCTATGATGTGAATTGAGCCGGCTTCCATACTTCCATCTCTAGTCTGTGGTTTGTGCATTTTTTTTAAACACTAGGGAAATTTGCATAAGTGCCTATTTGAAAAGCAAAATTTGCATACTAGATCCACCTGCTTTTTGGGTGCTGATTTGCACAAAACATGCAAAATACCGTGATTCGCACAATTTGCATAAGGTTATACAATTTGTGTAAAGTTATGCAAATGGCACAAATTTGCACAAATTTCCTTAGCGTTTTTAAAAAATGGGGAAACTGTGGCCCATCTTAGAGACAGAAGTCCGTGGACCCCCCCCAACTCAGCCCGCTTCCGATCATCGGATCGGAAGCAGGCAGGAAATGCATTGAGCGCAAAAGAGTCAGACTTCCCAGCGTCAGCACATCCCTACAAAGCATCAGATTCATGAAGGGCTGTGTGTGTACCCATAACAACTTCCCACAGCCTCAGGGGATGTGACACAAGGATACAACTTGGGCCCAAATAGCCTCATTGTTCTGAAGGTCCCCTCAGTACACTATTAAGATATGTGGCAATGAAGAGAAAAAACAATGTTACCGGTTTAGAGCCCGGATGTGATCAGCCTCAAAGGTCCGTAGCAGAGATGATGTCTTCTAGCTATCATTTGGGGAAACACAAGATTGAGCAATTTTGGGGGGTCTGTGGGCCACCCCCCACGGGTTGCACTGCTGCCGCTATCATGCCACCAAATTTGGTGGTGGCAACCAGATTTCAGTGGCAAACTGCTGCAGAGTGGTAAAAGGGTCAAATGTAGCTTGGTCTCAGCTAAAACTAGTTCTCAGTTAAATTTAGTTTGGTGGAATGCATTGAGAAACCACTCATGTTTTTGCCACTGCAGCAAATTTTGAGGGAATGGTGGTGTGGGCTGCACTGGGGGCTGCATGGGGTGGCGGGGGCCACCTGCAGCATGCAGGCCACACGTTGCCCACCCCTGACATATGCTTACATTGAGCAAAGGTGAAGCTGGCAGTTCAATACAATATCGATCAGTTAAGTACAAAACTGATGAAACATGTATGTAAAATAAAATTAAAAAGTTGTATTCCATAAATCCTGCCTTTCA
This sequence comes from Shinisaurus crocodilurus, assembly GCA_021292165.1. Classification (NCBI taxonomy): domain Eukaryota; kingdom Metazoa; phylum Chordata; class Lepidosauria; order Squamata; family Shinisauridae; genus Shinisaurus; species Shinisaurus crocodilurus. Next base: position 215,638,112 of record CM037877.1, on the reverse strand, counting down.
TTGGCTGTGTTTGCACATTATGCTAAACCTTGGGTTCATGTGCTCCCATAAGAACATAAGAAGAGCTATGCTGGATTAGACCAAGGGTCCATCTAGTCTAGCATTCTTTCACACAGTGGCCAACCAGCTGCCTATGGGATCCCACAAGCAGGACATGAGTGCAGCAGCACCCTCCCGCCCATGTTCCCCAGCAACTGGTGTACACAAGCATACTGCCTCCACTCTCCTACATGACCAAGAAGAAGATTTTGGAAGTGTTCACTTCTGCTTTTAATTAATCTTCCCATGTCCTCTGTACTAGGAAACATAGTTAACACTAGTTAACTTAATGTTAATTTCAACAAGCCAGCTTCAGAAACCATGGTTTTGAATGTGGCTTGTTTGAATTTACCAAAAACAACAGGAGAGAGAAGAAAAGTGTCCCAAGTGCCTATAAATATTGTATATTGCAGTTGTTATCCTGTTGTTTTTGGTTACACATTGGTGCCTTCCTGTCTCGTTTTTTCCTTGTTTGAATTTAACCATATTAAAAAACAAACAAACTGCACTTACGGTAACCAAAAGTGAAAGTCAGAGCTTCCAAACTTCCTCCTCCAGGGGAGTGCCTGAGCCCGCGCCTTGCTGAGGCTTCTTCCACTGTGTCTTCATTCCTGCATCTTCATTCTGGGGGCAATATACCGTAGGTTACTTGTGCTGTAAACCCTAGCTTTTTATCAACCCTCATTCATATGGCTTTCAGAGGACAAGAAGGTACTCTAAACGAGCCCATGTTCATTTGCCACAGCATATTCCCACTTTTAGTCAGCATAGTAGAAACTTTCAATGTTCTAAATTACAAGTTGATTTACTAGGACTTCAGCTTAAAAGAAACTTCCCCTGTTTTCCATCCTACCCTGTTCATCATTTCTAAGGGAAAAAAACTGGCTCATTGATAAAGTAGCCAGAATATAATCCTTCAGCACTGTGACTGGCCATGCATTTTATAGTTATCTTACCCTCTCAGTTCTATCACAGCTTTGATTAATATTGGGTCTGTTCTTTAATATGGACTCCATGCAAAAAAGCTACTTTGTACTTCTGCTGCTTTTCAGCTGACATGCAGAAATTCAATGAAATTAGGCAGGTAGGAAGCAAGATGATTGCAGGGAGAGAGAGGATAAGTATTCGATGTGACATCAAATATTAATGCTAATGGGGAAACTGAATGGCTGTGATTTATCTTTGTATTAGAATACATTATTATATTTAAAAGCTCAATATTTTAAAAATAATCTTCTTGTTTAATTTGAAAATGTATGGTTCTCTACTATTGCCTACTGCGGCAAGATAAAACTCCCTGGGTGCCTGTGGGTTTTTCCATTCCTTTGTTGGTGTTGGCAATGGGAACAGCATGTGCATGTATACTTGTGGATTGCAGTCTGTCCCTAAATATACATAGAAATGATGAACCAATGACCTAATTCTCAGGGCAAGGACAAGATGCCACCCCGCCCCCATCCCATGTACAAAGCTGACTGGCCTAACAGTTGCATCTTATTTCAATACTGGCAACAGGATAGCATCCTACACCTTCACCTCAGTCAACAGACTAATTTAGGGACACCAGGAATGTGTGTCATACATGCATCTATTCTCTAAGAGAGAGGAGAATAGCTGGTAGGAGGGGAGGCTGTTCTGCCAAATGTTTTCCCAAAGGGCTTGGTAGGGGTTCTTTGAGGAATTCTCATGCCATAATAAATCCAGGAGGATCAAGCCAAACATATTTTATTGCGAGTTAAGAGCCTTATTATACAAAGTTCAACAATCCCAAGTTCTCTAATAAGAGCCCCACCCCTTGGACAGGCGGCAACCACAATATCACCAACCAACCAGTCAAGAAGCTCTGCCTCCAGAATCAGTTTGGTCCTTGCTGTAGTCACTCAGCCTTGAGGTCTCTCTCTCTCCCCCTCTGTCCATGTCAGGGCTCCTGCTGGTTCTTTGTCCTTCTTCAGGCTGGCAGCCAAACGCTTCCTGGATCTCTTTCTTCCTTCTCAGCACACTTCAACCACACACACACACACACCACCACAACCAACCAACCAACCAACACTTCAGGCTGCATTTGCTAGTCTTATATACAATTCTAGCACCAAACTCCATGGGCTGCAGACCTCGTGTTTAAATGATAGCACCTGTGCTGTTGTGCAGTGTCATTCTTCTGGCTACTGGAGATTGAATCAGCCTGCCGGCTGACAACTCCTGGCTAGCAGCCAACTCACATGCTAGCAATTCAAGCAAGGTCATGCCTTGCTATTACAGAGCAAAATTTACAGAGTGTAGTGTAATACAGAGCATAATACAGAGCATAGAGGCAGGACTGTTGTGCAACACTGCACTCCTCGCCATCTTCCGCAACTCCCATTACAGAGGCTCAGTATGAACAGATGGGGAGGCTGCTCCTGCTGCACCCAGCATCTGTCCCCAGTGGTTGCCTCACTCTGCCGAATGGTAGGGCTGGCTCTGCTGGTGCTAAGACTAGCTGTACCAAGAAGTGACAATTTAGGATGAATTTCAATTACCATCTGATCACGAAGTTCTACTAGCATTCCAAGATGTGATGGAGATTGTAGAGGATCATAAAGGCACAGTAGGCAGGGTAGGTTGATTATTATTAATTTCATTTCTATACTTCCCAATAGCCAAAGCTGTCCGGACAGTTCACAAAAATTCATGTCATTGTACCAGATATATTTGTGTACAGAGCTCTAATATAGCCTGGGCATTAGAAGGGATGGGGCACAACATGGGCTTGGTATAGGGAGCTCAAATATGTATCATTCTAAGGGCATTCTGGCCACCACGAAGCAATCAACATGACTGACTGCTCCATTGTAGATCTCATGATTCTAAGATGTCCTCAGCACACGGTACACAGAAATGTCAAGGATTCCTTGCTACCTGCACCCCTCAGTTTGGATGAGACTCTCTCCATACACTCTTCACCTCCAGTACATAATGCAAAATGAGTGTGTGGGGTGGGTGGGTGGGTGAATGACACTGAGAGTCCCATGGAAGTTGAAGGCTTCAGGAAGAGTTTTTCATTGGGAATACCCAGGGATGGGGACTCGGACTCGAGGACTCGACTCGTGAGTCGGACTGAGTCCCCCCTCTGACTCGACTCGGACTCGAGTCCCAATATTTTTAATGGGACTCGAGACTCGACTCAGGACTCGAGACCAAGGACTCGTCAACATCCCTGGGCTGTTGACGAGTCTTCTGGCTGTGCCAGAAGGAGCGCGATCACCAGTGAAGAGCGCATGGAAGCGAGGCGCGCCGCTGCTCAGCCACTATGGACAGCTACCAGGAGTGCAGCCTCAACGATGTGTTGAGATTTATTTTGATTGATGTGTTGTTGTGGGGGGTTTGGGTTAGGGTCAGACATTTTGGGTTTGGCTGCCTCTGCCTGCCTGTTTGGGGTTCCCAGCCTCCTCTGCCTGCCTGGTCTCTTCTTGACCTGTTCAGCAGTTGAATTGTCCAAGACAAAGGCCTCTGCCTGCCTGCTTTGGGGTTCCCTGCCTCCTCTGCCTGCCTGGTTATTTTGGGTTTGTCTGCCTGGTCTGTTCTTGCCAAAATCAGTTGCAGAGTTTTGAAATAAAAAGGCACACTTGTGCCTAGAATTTATTTAAGCCACACATCTGAAGTAGCCTTATTTTGTTGGGGGGGAACCCCATAGGGACTCGTGGAGTCAGTTTTGGGAGTGACTCAGGACTCGTGAGTCACCATTTTGGACCAAGGACTCGGACTCGGACTCGAGACTCGGGTCCAAAGACTCGTGACTCGACTCGTGACTCGAGACCAAGGACTCTTCAACATCCCTGGGAATACCCCACAGCCTACATCTACTGTGGCCTTAGCAAGTGCAACAATCCCCTGTAGCTGTAGCATATATGCATGTCTGCTTATGGTTCACTTGGGAGCAGATGGCCATGGGAACATGTATACAAGGATGATTCTCGGAACACAATTGGGCAGTGCTGCCTGAATGTGTAAACCAGCCCACATATGCCATAGTAAGCTGAATGTTCCCCTCTTTCTTCTTACAGAATGCTAGCACATACCACTGCATGTGCTATTACTGAAGCTCACAATGCTAGGAGTGTTCGTTGTAATATCAGCCTCTAAAGCAGGAGTGAGAAACACTTTTTTTTCTGTTAAGGGCGGTATTCCTTGCGGGTGGGGTAATCTATCAGGGACAGCATTCCAGTGGTGGGTGGGGCCACCCCTTCTCTCTCTCTCTCTCTTTGCCACTCCCCCTCTTTCTGTGTTTCTCTCTTTCTCACACCCCTTTCTCTCCCCACTGATCTCTGTCCTCTTCCTTCTTGTCCAGTGAGCTTCAGGGAAAGGAACAGATCACTCTTGCCAGACATCTGAATTGATCAATGCAGAGGGCTTTTGAAATTAGACCACTTGAAATTAGGCTGGGAGTGTAGTCCTGATTGCCCAGCACTGGTCTAAAGCTTCAACATGATCCTGGTTTTCCAGTGGGTAAGGCATTTGTTCAATTAGATGCATATAGGTGTAATAGTGTTCAGGCCTGAAACTCAATTCCTGGACAGCATCATCTTTTCTATCTTCATCTTCGCTGACTTGCAAACTCCATTTGGTACCTTATGTAAAGAAAGGAAAATGTGCAATAATCAACAGCATATCATAAAATAAAGCAATGGGTCAAGAAGACCAGTGGGAGGTAGGTGAATGATTAAACTTGCACATGGATTTTCTACTGTAAAACCAAGGGGTTCGGCCTTGGTAGAAATAAGAGCAAGACCTATAGTAAAATAAACAGAGGCAGGTATGAGTGAAATTCCCATTAGGGACAGATAGGTTAGTAGTGCCAAAGAAATGGCTCCTGCAACAAAACTTGACACGAGTGATAATACAAGAGCGAACTAAAGCAAAGAGATCACTCCAGTCTGCTGGATTTCAAATGCTTAATCAAAAATGACTTCTGCTATTGCAGTTGAAAAAGCAATGTTTTCAGCCTTCCATTAATTTCCATACAAAAACCATCTAATGGGGAGCTGCTAGGGAGAGGAAGGAGATCAATCTGCCATAATGACATGCTGGAGACCAGAGAGGGAAACACAAAGTTGGAGCAATTTCATGGCAGGTGCAACCTTGGAAAGAATGGCCATTTTTTGGAGTTAATTTGTTCCCTTGACATGTTTGAAATCCATATTTGTACTTTAAAGATCTAAAATGCGAGCTGATTAAAAACATAGCCAGATATCTCTAAGCATTTCAACCATGTCCAATGATTTATTAGTAACAACTCCCCAGAGATAGGACAGCTGGTTATCTTTTATCTTGCGCTGCCAAAAGACAAAAACAGGGTTGTTTATTCCCTCTTTTGGCTTCCTATTCATTTCTCTAGACTTAAAGTTATTTGGATTTGAATGGATCATGAGTAACAGGGGACAGAGTATTGAAATGAAAACAATGATGATAATAGCAGGACTTTCCAGGGAAATGCAAAGGATTTTGTTGTTGGCCAGTATCTGGCCAACACATATTAAACAGTATGTGTTTAATACATCACACATCCCCCACCCACACACACACACACACACACACACACACACACACCACTGACATTAAAGGTATACTTCAAGTCTCCCAACATTCCTTAGGTTCGAAAACCTCTTTCTCTTCCCCCAGGAGTAAATATTTCATTGCCCCACCTGCTGGGGAAGTGAATAGAGTACAAGCAGGCTCCAAACCCTGCCTTAAGCTACCTTGGACAATTTTAGTGAATTGCATCTCAGTTTCTTCACTTGTCAGATGGGCATCATCATGATACACTTGTTGTTGTTGTTTTTTACTTGAAATGGTAAAAGGGGGAAGAGTAAACAACAACTACACCTGAGCACTCTTTCACTTATCCATCAGTGGCAATTAGCCCCCTAGCCAAGGCGGCCAGGGAATGCTCCTTTGTACATTTCTTCAATAGCAGAGTTTCCAGACCTTTTCGCCAAGCTGCACTTCCAAGATTGAGTCATCTCATAAGCCTCCTATTCTGTTCGAGTATAGAATCCTGTGCCCTACCCTAGGATGGTCACTAACTACCCAGTGAATATTTATTCCTTTTTCACTTCATCTTTATGCTATCAACATCAGGGCCGGATTAAGATAGGGGCTATTGGAGCTGCAGCTCCAGGCCCCTACCCCAAAACAGGCCCACAATCAGGACCGGTGCAGGGCAGTTTGGCGCCCCAGGCGAAATAATATTTAGCGGGGGGCCCTCTCCAAAGCAGCCCTGCTCTGCAAAAAAACAAACAAACCCTGCGCCGCCACCACCAACCTACCTTCCCCCCACCCTGGCGGCAGCTGCTGCTGCTGCCGCTGCCGCCGCCGCTGCCGCGGAGGAGGAGGAGGAAGTGACGCAACGGGACCCCCCCCGCGCTGTTTTTTGCCGGGGAAACCATGGCAACAGGGCTGTTTAAGCCCTGTTGCCCTGGTTCCTCCCGCCAAAACAACGCGGGCGGGGCTCCGGAAGCGACACGACGTGGAGAAGGTAGGTGGCGGGGGGGCGGGGGTGGTGGTGATGGCGGCGGCGGCAGCGGGAGGCGCGGCGGCGGCGGCAGCGGGAGTCGCAGCGGCAGCGAGCGGGAGGGCGGGGGGAGGCGCAGCGGCGAGCGGGACGGGAGGGTGTGGCAGCGGCGGCGGTGGCGGGCGGGCGGGCGGGCGGGGAGGCGGAGGCCTGGCGGGGGCAGCGCAGTGGAGGCAGAGGTCTGGCAGGGGCGGCGCAGCGGCAGCAAAGAGGAGCGCAGCGTTTCTGCGCCCTCTTCAGCCGTGCGCCCTCCTCAGCACCAGGCCCATAATGCTCTTAATCCGGCCCTGATCAACATTGGTCCCATCTATCAGCTGCAACTTGCAAGCAGCAGGAAGAACCAAGGCCAATCCTCCATTTATCATTCTGTGGCCACTGCAGAATATTAAATGTCAACTGCAAGAGGAGGGGTCCAGGGCAGCCTGCCATATGACATACCTCCTGCTCACACAGAGAACATCAATTCCAGGATCAGAGGGAGGGGCCAAGGGCAACCTTCCATCTGACATCTCCTGAAGTGTAGCCACTGAGGAATGTCAACAGCTAGAAGCAGAAGGAAAGGCTATCCCTCACTTTTCCATTGGATTCAGACGTTTCCAAACATTTTGAATTTTGAAAAAATGCCTTGGGCACCATCACAAATTAGTTGCTGTAAGGGACGGGGGAATGGCCAATCACAAAATATGGGGAGCCTCCTCTACTCTCTGTGTGTGTCTATGTAAGTGCACCCTGTCTGCATACCTTCTCTCTCACTCTGGCACTCTGGTTTCTCTCTCTCTCTCTCTGGGCTGGTTCGCATGACCCAGGCTGCGGGCGGGGGAGGCACCACGGGGCTGCCCGCGGGGTCCGGCGGGGCGCCGCAGATGACCTGTGCCCTGTGCGCGTGGGTGGACTCCGCAGTCCTCGCACCGCAGTGCGGGCCTCCCGGCACTAGGGGGCGGGGCCCCAGGATGCCCAGAGGGGCCGTTTGCCCCTACAGGCTGGAGCGGCCGCCGCTCTGGCCGCTCTGGCCGCTCTGGGCTGCCGCCTCTGTGGGGACCCCGCAGGACGGCCGCCCGCTGTAGGGGCTTACCCCTCTACCGACCATGGTCACTTTGCGTGTGTCCCGCCTGCGGGGGCACCCCAGGTCGGCGTTCACACGACTGCAGTTCCCGTGTCGTGCGAACAAGCCCTCTCTCTCAATCGATCCTGATGCAAGCGAATGGATCAATTACTCCATTAATTTGCATGGGGTGAGGAGAAGCTGGCCTACTGAACATTGGCTGGAGGGGAGAAGGCCACCCCATGCCCTGCCCAAGATGCCCTTGGTGGGGGTGGCACTTCTACCCCGCTCCTGTTGTTATTTTGGCAGGGTGAACTTCCTCCCTCCCCATTCAAGTGAATGGTGGACCTTTTCTCTATGGGTGGGGTGGTGAACTTGTAGCCTCCAGATGTTGCTGGACCCCAGCTCCCATCAGTTCCAGACAGCATGATGGGAGTTGTAGTTCAACAACATCTGGGGGGGTGTCACAGGTTCTACACCCTGCTCTATGGCATCAGAGACCTACTCTTGGAATTTTTTTTCTGTAGCATCTGGTACTGACAGGGTTGCCAGTTCAAAATTCCACAACTAAAGGACATTTATTTATTTATGTATTTATTTATTACATTTATACCCCGCCTTTTTTCCTGCAAGGAACCCAAGGTGGCTTACATAATCCTCTCCATTTTATCCTCACAACAACCCTGTGAGGTAGGTTAGGATGAGAGTCAGTGACTGGCCCAAAGTCACCCAGTGAGTTTCATGGCTGAGCGGGGACTAGAACCCGGATCTCCCAAGACCCAGTCCAACACTCTCACCACTACGCCACACATTAATGCCTAAACTGGAACATCTGTCCTATTTAAGAAAGTGTAGAAATAACTGTTACCTAGTATTTAGCTCTAGTTATTGCTTAAAATCTGCAGTAAGGGCCTTTTAAAATAAAAAACGACTGTTGTAGATACTGAGCTAAGTAGTCTGACCCTTTAAAGTTGTCCTACCTAAGGCCACCATTTTCTATATCTAAATCACCATCTTAATGCCCATTAGGTGCATCTCCTATAGTATGGTCTGAATGCAATAAAAGGACCTGGGTATAAATGGGATTTGTGTAATTGATTTGCATTTGGTGCTCCTTGCTGCTAAGGTTTTCCTTTTACTCTATAAATCCAAGGGAAGGAGCAAGTTGTCCAAGAAACATTAAAGCTCAGACTATGAACAGAGGCCTACTGTGACTGAAAAGGGCTGTCCGTGAGTTACAGTGTGTTACAGTTACACACGCCAGTGTGGCGTAGTGGTGAGAGTGTTAGACTGGGACTCAGGAGATCCGGGTTCTAGTCCCCACTCGGCCATGGAACTCACTGGGTGACTTTGAGCCAGTCACTGACTCTCAGCCTAACCTACCTCACAGGGTTGTTGTGAGGATAATATGGAGAGGAGGAGGACTATGTAAATCGCCTTGGGTTCCTTGCGGGGAAAAAGGCGGGGTATAAATATAATAAATAAATACATACATACATACATACATAAAGAGATATAATGCTGATAGGTACTCAAATAGCATGTGTTGCTTTGTTTATCCCACAAGCCTCCATCTCCAGTCAAATTAGGAACATAGGGAGCTGCTTTATATCGACTCAGACCATTAGTCCATCTAGCCCAGTATTGTGGACACTGACCGGCAGCAGCAGCTCTCCAGGATTTCAGGTCAGAGTTTTTCCTCCCTTACATGGAGATACCAGGGATTGAACCTGGGGCCTTCTGGGGCAAAGCATGTGCTCCACCACTGAGCTATAGCCTCTCCCAAATTACCTCTTTCCTTTGCTGAATTTTACAAGGCTCTCTTTCCCAGACTCCCTGAAAGGAAAAGACACACAGGGGCTTCTAGCCTGTAGCTGATCACAGCTCACCTGAGAAAAAAGGCTTTCTGCTCCCCTCATCGCTCAGGAGCCTTTGGGCAATCCACATTGCTATAGGATAAAAAAAGCTGAGAAGCCTCTAGCTCAGCCTCCCCCAAAACCTGGTGATCTCCAGATGTGTTGGACTGCAGTGCAGTTCAAAACATTTGGAGGGCACCAGGTTTGGGAAGACTGCTTTAGTCCTCTGTCCTCTGTCTTTGGACCCTCTTATCCAAAGCTGATTTAAGACTCACTCCTGTAATTGAAAGCATACTTTAATCAGCTCATTTGAACTTCTTCCCTCAGGAATAACCCCATGGGACTTTAAGTAATACTCACAGTATTAGTCTTCTTCCTGTCCCTTACAGTGTTATTAGGGACAGTGTTATTGGTGCCAGCATGGTTGTGCTAAGCAACAAGTAGAAGACAAGCTAAAGTTCTGTCAGTTCCTTGCTTCTTTCCTTGTTGATTCCTACCACCTGCTGTCTCTTGTATTGCACTTGTATTGCAAACTTGGGGGCAGCACTGCCTTTTTGCTATGTTGCCACCCAAACGGGCTGCTGCAATTGTACGGGCAGGACTTAGTCAGGTCTGGTTGGCCAAGGGAAGGGAACAAATTCGACACACTGACTTAGCTAGGTAGGATCATAAATTGGCCACAACTTTATTGACTTTCGCTTGAATAGGTTTGGTGGTGGTGTAGGGTGTGAATCTTGTCATCGGCCAGCCCACCTGCTGTCCGATTCCCCCTTCCTGGCCAGGAGCGCTGGTGGTGGATGGCAGGGCCAGGGGCTCACCATGGTGGAGAACCCCTAATGTGAACCCCTTTCCACCACCCCAGACACGGCCAGCTCACAGCACCCATGCTGGGCTGATCTTGGTGCTACATCCACGAGATCCCCATCGTGCGGGAGCGGGAAGCCCAATCCCAGTAAATTCCACAAAGAATTTACTGACAGGCCAGATCAACTTATTTACAATTGAATTAATATTGCAGTGGGGAAGGCAAAGAAACCCTGCACCTTCTTTGCCAATTGGTATGAACATTCCTTCCCGGCCGCATTAACTGGCGAATAGTTCTGCCACGACCAGATATTTAGCAAGCCGGAGTGGGTGGGTGGCAAAGCTGCAGCCACGTCAGAGGCCTGCTTTTAGGGGCTTCCGGTTGAACTAGAGTGAGGAGAAAGGAGAGAGTTCTCACTCCTGTCAGTCTGCCCCTTGGCCCCACCCCTGTCAAGCCCATTAGAGCGCTGATTGGCTCAGCAGGCCTCTCCCTGGGAAGATGCTGGCGTCGCAGCTGAGCAGCCGCTTCTTGCCAGCCTTTCCTCTCTTTGCTGCCCGACTGTGCACCCGCACAAATCACGGCTCCCCAGTAAGTGGGGAACTTGGCTTCAGGTAATAATAAACATATGCAGAAAGACCCTTTCCCTCCTATCTGTCCTGGAATCAAAGCATAGGAAGCATTTACAATGATCCAGAGATTTGGCTAGCCTTGAGCTATAGCATGGCATGAGAGTAGTAGCTAATTAGTCAAGTAGAAGGAAAAGAGGCCAATGTAACAATGTAAAAATTACAGTGATAACTAAATAATTACAAAATTAATCGACAACACATCTATTTAATGCAGAATGATGGAAAATGCAACAATTTAGCATTACAAACAGCAAATACACATAACGGATGTAATGAAGATTTAAATCAAAAGGGTTTTTGTTTTTGCTGGCTATCCATCAACCACCATGCCATATTCATTACATAACCATCTTTTCATTAATGATATCATTAATAATGTGTTTATAATTATTTCTGCTATTGTATTTCATCAGTAATTATCACATCATTTATATGTATTTGCTATTTGTAATAGTGAGTTGTATCTTACATCGTTTTGCATTAATACAGGTGTAATTTAATTTGGCAGTAGTGATTGTAATAATACAATCACTATTGTATTATTAGTGATTTTACTATTTTTAATTGCCTCTTTATTTCTTATAAACAGAATAATAAACAGGGGGATTGTCTTTGAGAATTACTCCAGTCTTAAGTTTGGTTGAGAATTCTTTTTTAATAAACATTTGCATGAAAATTCATAAGCATTTTTGTACTCCTAATTCATGTATTTTAATGCATTTTGCCTACTAGACACATTTTTGCAAGCAATTTTCCTAATCTTATTCATTTTTAAATGTTATTTTTCCATTGAAAAAATTGGAGAAGTGTGAATTTCAAATGATAATTAGGTAAATTCACATTAAAATGCAAACTTACCTAATTAAGGTTGCAATCCTATTAATGTTTAAACAGAAAAAAAGTCTTACAACTCCCAGCATTCCCCAGCCAGCTGGGAATTGTAGGGAATGCTGGGAACTGTAGGACTTTTTTCTGTCTAAACATGCATAGAATTGCACCCTAAAATGTGAACTAAATGAATTTCTCCCACATCCCTATTTTGAAGCACAGGATGGATGTTTTGATGGATGATATGTGTTTGAAATGTAGGACTTTCTAATCTACTGCTCAAATTGTATGGTCCACAGTTTCTAATACCTTGCCCAATCTGATATTCACATAAAAGAAACTTGCATGCCACATAGCTGCAGGGCCCTGGGGACCCCCCCCCAAGCATTAAGTTTGAATCATGATGGGAGTGGAGTAAGGGATAGTATGTATTTGCTATTTGTAATAGTGAGTTGTATCTTACATCGTTTTGCATTAATACAGGTGTAATTTAATTTGGCAGTAGTGATTGTAATAATACAATCACTATTGTATTATTAGTGATTTTACTATTTTTAATTGCCTCTTTATTTCTTATAAACAGAATAATAAACAGGGGGATTGTCTTTGAGAATTACTCCAGTCTTAAGTTTGGTTGAGAATTCTTTTTTAATAAACATTTGCATGAAAATTCATAAGCATTTTTGTACTCCTAATTCATGTATTTTAATGCATTTTGCCTACTAGACACATTTGAATAACTAAATTCATTTAGTTTCTTGATATTCACATAAAAGAAACTTGCATGCCACATAGCTGCAGGGCCCTGGGACCCCCCCCCCCAAGCATTAAGTTTGAATCATGATGGGAGTGGAGTAAGGGACAGGAAGAATAGAGTACTCACATAGGCATTGTTATCAGGGTGGATGGGTCATCCTGGATTTGTATGCCCTTCATACCTATCTAAAAATATAGAGCAAGTCTTCACTTGTGTAATAGCTCACTTCTGTAATAAGTAGTCACTCCAGGATGTTTGCCAGAGTGACCTAGAACTTTATTTTGAGTCTATTTTACTATTCGCTTCGCATGCGACCCCTTCAAACCTGGTTTATCAAAAACTTCAAACCAGAAAGAAACAAACCATCCATCCAATTGAACCTTCCACGAGCCGTAAGAGAGTCTTTGAGGTGGTGGCAGCAGGGGTCGAACCTAACCGGAGGCATACCTTTTCCTCCTCCGATACTGACCTGCATATTGACAACGGACGCGTCGCTGCTGGGGTGGGGGCCCCACTCTGACGATCACGTCGTACAAGGTACATGGACGACAACACAAAGCATCAAACATATCAATTGGCTGGAATTGATGGCTGTTTGGAAAGCGCTGCAAGCCTTGGAGCAACATCTCTCGGGTTGCCACATCCAAGTTGTGACGGACAATACCACAGTGGTCGCGTACATAAACAAGCAAGGCAGCACGAGATCGACCCGCCTCACACGGCTGACTCTGCAACTCTACGAATGGGCTCTACCTCGAAGAATGTCCTTCGTAGCAATTCACATCGCAGGGAAGTCCAATGTGCTGGCAGATACATTGAGCCGTGTGTCGATGCAATCGCACGAGTGGAGACTGGACAGGAAAGTAGCCAGTTCACTGTTCCAGTGCTGGGGTCATTCAAGAATAGACTTATTCGCCACCAGCGAGAACACGGCCTGCCCCATGTTCTGCAGCAGGGCGGCCTCGGATCTGAAGTACAGCCCTTCTTTTTCCTCCCTACAGTTTTGACTGCGCAAGGGGATCTGCCTAACATGAATGGTTTGCCACAAGGAGTTACAGTGGAAGCGGGGCTCTAACCCACAAGACTGCAAACACTTATTGTCCTGGACTGTGCCTAAACAAAGCCCACACAGCTTGTCATACAAAATGAATGCTTCCCAGTTATTGATAGCAGACCACAATAGCAGCAGCAGAGTTCTCTCAGACAAACACACAAAACTTCTGACCGAGTAAGATTGTCTTCCAGGATAAAATTATATAAAGAGGAAAATTAAAATTCTGTAGACTCTAGCGATGGGTCCGTAAGTTATTGTGGAGGCCAATTCTAGATCCACACAGCTTCCCACAGTGAGGACACAGGTTACCAGATGGAAGATGGTCCTGTAAAGGATTTGTTTTTGACGTGCTTTTCGCTTAGCACGCTTCTCCCTTTCACCTTGCACTCAGGCTTCTTCAAAGTCCATACAACCTTTGTGAATGGCCAACCTCCAGTTAAAACGTTCATGGGCCAGAGCTTCCCAGTTCTTGGTGTTTATATTGCATTTTTTTAGATTAGTCTTAAGAACATCTTTAAACCTCTTATACTGACCACCGATATTCCGCTTTCCATCTTTGAGTTGGGAATAAAGTAACTGCTTTGGGAGACGGCAGTCAGACATTCGAACAACATGACCGGTCCATTGAAGTTGGTGTTGAAGGATCATTTTTTCAATGCTAGTAGTCTTTGCTTCTTCCAGCAAAAGTAGATTCTTTTTAAAAGATAAATAATGGTAACATAAGGTTACTCAGGTACTAAGCTTGATGGTTACAGTAGTGCAGCTTCTTAAATGTTACTTATACTTCTGAGGTAAGGAAAACACACACACAAAATGATAACAGATGACAAAGAAAAGGCAGAAGTGTTCAATTCCTACTTTGGCTCAGTCTTCTCCCAAAAGAGGGTCCCCCCTGGCAAACCTGAAATACAAGCTGAGGGGCAGGGTTGCAGCTTGAGATTGATAGGCAAATGGTCAAGGAACACCTGATTACTTTGAACGAGTTCAAATCTCCAGGGCCTGATGAACTGCATCTTAGACTAATAAAAGAACTGGCAGAAGAACTCTCAGAATCACTGTCTATTATCTTTGAGAAATCATGGAGGACTGGTGAAGTGCCAGATGGCTGGAGGAGGGCTAATGTTGTTCCTATCTTCAAAAAGGACAAGAAGGAGGAACCAGGGCACTATAGAGCAGTCAGTCTGACATCAATCCCTGGGAAAGTTCTGGAGCAGACTATATAGAAGTTAAACTGCAAGCACCTTGAAAACAATGCAGTGATTACTAGAAGCCAACATGGATTTGTCAAGAACAAATCCTGCCAGACCAATCTGATCTCATTTTTTGATTGGGTAACCTCCCTGGTGGACTGTGGGAATGCTGTGGACATAATATATCTTGACTTCAGCAAAGATTTCGACAAAGTGCCTCGTGATATCCTGATTAGCAAGCTAGCTAAAAGTGGGCTTGATGGATTCCTGCATTGAGCAGGGGGTTGGACTTGATGGCCTTATAGACCCCTTCGAACTCTACTATTCTATGATTCTATGAGGTCAATCCTTGCATTGCTATATCCTAGCAAGCATCAGTTAAGTCAGGTAACTCTAGAGTGGTCTAAATGTCAGAGGAGTGTTAAAATGGAATTCAAACCTGTTGCTAAGCAACGTCCAGCATTCCCTCCCCTGTTTCTATTAAATGGTTGAACCCATCCCCCAACTAGTCAGAGAAGCTTGGTTCCTCCCTTTGCCCTACAGCAAGACTATACACAGCCTGCTTTAACCTTTTAATGAGCAATTGACTTAAAACCCTCCCTTCAGAGTTGGCATCTTCTTGCTGTATATTCCAACAGTTATGTTATTTTAGCATTTCAGATGCTTGGCAACCAAGATTCTAGTCCCAAGCAGGTGGCAAAAAAAGATGGCTTAGCAAGGCCCTGGTGGGATGCCATACCTCGATGTTTATTTTATTTTATTCTAGTCCCAAGCAGGTGGCAAAAAAGATGGCTTAGCAAGGCCCTGGTGGGATGCCATACCTCGATGTTGATTTTATTTTATTGCATATCTATACCACCCAATATCAAAAGCTCTCTGAGCAGTGCACAAAACAAAACTTAACACCATAAAATAAAATAACATTACAGAGATAGATAGTTTACAATGGAAGATAACTAGAAGAAATACCAAATACCCTCTATTTTTTATATTCAGGTTGTGAGTGCTGCTGCTTATATTGTCAAAATAACAACACACACACACACACACACACACACACGAGGAGATACAGCAGATTTGGCGGAACCCCAATGTTTGCAGAAGTAAACACAAAAAACTGTATAAAAATTCTAAGGGAGGGGAAACCCCAAAAACAAATGAGTGAGGGCTAAGTGTTCTCTGTTACCATAGGATGCTTCCTGACTATCAGAGTCCAAGGGGAAAGGTACACTTTACTGGGTCCTGGCGATCTGTGGAGGGTGGGGAGCCCAGGCTCCAAGAGGAAAAAAATGGTGGATAAAATATATATCAGGCTTGAGGATATTTATGAATTTTCCTTATAAATGTACCTATTGTCCAGACCTGGTGAGATTTGTTGGAGCCAAGCAGAGCAGTGTTAGAGCAGAACAAGCAATATTCTGAACAGCAAATTGGTGGCCTGCCCCCTCCTCTAGAACAGAAAAGGTGTGTTTGTGCAGTTAAACTTTGACTTGTAGAAGTTAGAGAGAGAGAGAGAGAGAGAGAGAGAGAGAGAGAGATTTGTGCTGCCCTATGTAAAATCTCTCTTAAGGAACTACCACTCCCAGAGCTCCTTGTGCATAGGCAAGAGGGAGGGACAGTTGGTGAGTGGGGCAAAGCACCATAATAATCGGGGAGTCCTTGATCCCCGAGATAGTGACGCCAGTGTTGCTGATTTACAGGACCAAACTCTATGTGAGCAACCCAATGGGGCTATCAGTAACCCTCCGAACTCGGAGGATTACGAGCATCCTATGCCGAGCGGTAGGAGTGTGGAGGCTGCGAAAGTCGCCCCCATGCTCCTCCTGCTTTGCAAAGCAGCTAGAGGGCTGATTTTTGGCCATTAACTGCAATGCTTCAGAGGAGGAGGGGAGGAGGCGGAGGCACTACCAGGATACATTGTATCTTGGCGCTGCTGGTCTCCTCCCCTCCACGCCCCCTAAACCCCTTCGCCAAGGTCACTCTTATGACCTCAGAGAAGCAGCTGGCATGGTTCTTTCTGCACCGGCTGTGAGCTGCGGAGGGGGATCCGAACGGAGCTCTTTTCCGACCTGGATCTGGGAATCCAAAAAATCCTATGGCCCTCTAGACGCTGAGAAATGTCACTAGCATTTTCTGAGTGTTTTGTGATTCCCTTGAAATTGCTCAGATGTTTAGCCTGAGGATGAATGTATAAACATGCTGTTTAGGTTTGCTTTGGGCAAAATCTGGCTATGACTTATGGATGTATGGAATACCTCTCCCCTAAGAAATCTTGCTTGTCTTATCAAAAATTGTTTGCTGTTCCTCAAGATTTTTCAAAGGTGCTGTCTGATGACATTTGCTTGAAATTTTGGTGGCCTTAAATGAAGGAAATACAGTGCTAGACAAAAAGGCCATTATAGCCCTAGTCATGCGTTTGGGTGAATGTGTGTGGTTTTAAAGTAGGGAGGGGGCAAAAGTGCACATACAAGCCCTGCCTACAACACCACTGTGCATGCCGGCTTAACTTCTGACCTTTCAGCATTCAGCATGAGGGTCTGAAGGGAGATCTTAGAAGCCTCTCTCAATTTGGAACCCTGATAATGCATTGGAGCTGCTATGGACCTAGAGACATTGGGGTGGGGCTTGCATGTGCAGCCTGTCTCCCTCCCCATTTAAGTCCACACACGTTCACCTGAATGCATGAATTCCACTACTTACTACTACTACTACTGCTACTACTACTGTTTGTTTAGTTTATAGGTTTACTGGTATTTCATGCAATCCACCCTAAATACCCCCCAAGCATCTAATAACACACAAGCATAAAATTACAACTAAAACAATAAAAACATTGTTCTTCACCACCAGCATGGCGATAGTGTAGGCTGTACATGTGCTCTAACTTGTGTTCATTTGAATATATCATGTGTTTTCTGATACTGTTGTTCAAGCCATCTCCCTTTCTGCTTCATCATTTCCAGCTCCTTTCAAAGCCATGGAGCTGCCAGGCAAAGCCATTTTGCAGTGATTGTGTCAATGTCTAGGACCATCTTCCCAGTCCAGAGATTGGCCTTCAAGAGAACCACCAGCCAGAGAAGCAGTAAAATCTCCTAGTGCCATCCAGAATCCTTCTTGATAGATCAATATCTGGAGATTCTGCAGAGATTTGGCATGTCACAGAGACTAAATCCACCCTTTGCATGATCTGTCCATGACAATGGAGCTACATTAACACCCCCTCCTCTTTCCCCAGATCAATGCACCAGATAAAACGATGGCCATCTCCATGGCTGGGACCAAATATCAATTGAGACACAGTTGCCATGGCAATTCTGTTTTAGTTTTAATAAATGCCATTATTTACCGCTGCTATATCTCCTGACCTTGATCAAAGAAAGCCATCTCAGACACCACCAGACATATCAGTCCCTACTTAATGACCTTTCAGTTGCAGTTGAGGAGAAATCCAAAGCAACATCACCTGAAATCCAGACATTGAGTTTTAATTTTTGCTCCATCTTTTCCTTTTAACTGTTTGGTTTTGAAGTCCTTTCAATAATTCTGGAAGTGGGGCTTAGTTTAGACTTTTTTCCACCTTCATCTTGAAGTATCTACATAATGCCTTTGGCCTGAATTGCTGCCCAGTTTTCTGGCATGGCCATTTATTTGTTCCTTTTAAAAGATTTCTGGTCTTCTGAATTCTGAATTCATAATCTTACATTCTTTCTTTCATATAAATAGTAACACTCAGATTTCTACCCTTGATAAAGTAGGCTTCAGTTGAGCAAATGTATTCATGTCAGCATTATTAATCCTGTCAAGTGCTGATCAATGACTTCACCTTCTCTCTCAATTTCTCTTCCCCCACCCCCAAGTTTTAGAGCACAGGAGCATTCTGCAATGTCTGCCTGACATTCACAAGTTCTCTATTCATGAAGAATAAAAGTCATCTACTAACGTTGCCCACAGCAACGTTACCCTGTTGTTGTCTCTACAGCAGTCAACAAAACTTACAACCTACTCCACTTCACTTCTTTCCTTTTTGGAATATTTGTTGGTTCCTTTTTGTTCCGCATTTGTAGGAGGATACATAATCCTCCCTCCCACATTCTGAAGGTGCTGCTGTCACATAATCTGTCTAAACAGAGTATTGATTTAAAGCTGTTTGTGCTTGATTGAGCTGGTTAAAACATCATAGAAAAGTGGTTTTATTTGCCTAATTTCTAAGTTCTGCCATGATGTTCATTTCTGTTTCCTTCTGAAGAAGGAGCCTCATCCAATCAATCTGAATCATCAGATATTGTATGACCCCATCCTGATAATGTACTGAGAAGGCAGCATGTAATCAGATAAATATGCTGGTAGCATGGTGTTAAATACACCATATTAAGAGATACCAAATCTCCTAATGAGACTTCATGACATTTTGTATCCATTTGAGGCAGTAGCCAAATCTCACCTCTGTTCTTGATAGTTTTGTTACTTATATTTCTGGAAGATAACAAATCTTTTCACCGTCCAGCTAAAGGTAAAACAAAAACAAAACAAGCTGTAGGAGGCAAGGCAATTTCACAGGCTATAAAGTTATATGCCTAATTCTTTCTATTTCTTTCCTTTTTGTTTATTATGTTGGAGGGGGAAAGTGTCTAAACTACTGTAAGCTTGCAGCCTTTATTATCTCTCATCTGACAAGTTCCATATTATATTTCTTAGTTTTGCCATTGGGAAGAAAAAATGACGACACACACGTTTTTCCAGAGAGAGTGGGCACTTTTCATCTGACCCTTATATAAAAGTTAGAACTGGCTGCTTGTGACAAAAATGATATAGCAAAGCAAAGGGTTTAATACTGGACATGCTCCTCTGCTGTCCAAGGCTAAAATGCTGCAAATTCAGTTGGTGCTATGGACTGTTTGTACAATGTACACAGTTGAACAGTAATGTCAACTTTTAAATAACACTTTTTCTTTTCTTTCTTTTTTATGGTTGTTTTCTTCTCCTCGTCCCGTCCCCCCCCCCCAAAGTTTGCTTTTTATTTGCTCTGGGTTTCAAGATTTTAAAATTACAGCTCGGTCAAGATTTCAAGATTTTTCCCCCCTCACCCACAATCAAGAAGGCTAGAATTATGTACAATGGAAGCACCAGAAAATACTGCAAGCTAAAACTGCAAGCTTAGCTGCAATTTTGCCCATGGCCCTTGCAGTTGCAGGAGGCAGGGGAATTTGGGACTCTGCTGCATGACAAAGTGAGAAACTGTGATGGCTTAAGGGTTTTCATGATGGTCCCGGCATTTTCAGGGCAATTGGAGACTATAAAACATATGGGTAGTAGGGGCCACATGGTTCCACCACATGCATTGCATCATCACCTAGGTGAGTGTGTGAACCAGCCCTTAGTGACAGAAATAGCTATCTGTATTTCAGAAATGCTTTTTTGCCCATTTTGTATGTCTGTTCTAACCAGCTCTTGCAGCCAAAATCTCAGTTTACACTCACTGGCATGTAATCACCCCTTCTTGGCTTGTGATTAACAGCCCGTTTTCTTCAGAATGCCTGAGGAAAAATACCCGTAGGAAGTTCATGGTTTGCTCTCCCTTCTTCCTCTCTTTCAACTGTTAACCAAATACATTTTTTTTAAAAAAATTGATATATACAGGAACTTGTGTTTGGCTTCCATGTGGCCTACACCGGAAATGTGCACAGATTGGCTCTTACATGGCCTCTCAGTCACCTGGACATCCTCCCATAGTCTGAGCTAAGTGGCTCAAGTTAGCTAAGGAAGAGTCAGTGCTTAGTTTATTAATGAAGGAGAATTATTTTAGAAAGCAAATATACTGGACATGTTATAATTAAGCCTGGATAAAATTAGTCTATTTCTCATTTGAAAAAAATGTATTATTGGCAGTTGTGTCATTCTTGGAATTCACAAATTTGAATGTTTAATATTTGTGAGATTTGCATAGATTTGTTCATGATATTTCTTTTTCCAGTGGCAAATACAGTGGGGGTGGGGTGTGCTTCCCTGACCGCTGGAAGTTGCCCCTATTATAGAGGATATTCACACACACACGCACAAACCATTTTTAAATGAAAAGACCAGGGTTCTGCAAACTTCCAGAATGTTTTGCCCATTTTTTAAGAATAGAACATTGGTCCATATATGCTTTGAATCCAAATAGTCAGGTCTGACAGTTTTGAAATTCATCTTGAATATTTGCTTGAGCATTAAATGTAAAGAGGTAATCTAGGTCCTGATTGTGAAAGAAGCCAAAGGGTTATCCTGAGAGACACAAAAGGCACCTTTGTCTGCTACTGATAGCAAATGGGAAAACTACTTTAATAGATCTACCTCAAGTGAATGAAGGAAGGATTTTACCTTTTATCAGTGTGGCAGAAGAGAAATTACACTGAGCAGTTTTGAGAACAAATGGTGGTTGCTATTTTTGGGTCTTCTATCATGGCACTGTCAGCTCACCTATCAAGTATAAAAGAAAACACCTTGATTTATCCAAGCACCATCTGTTTGTTCAACGTGCTCACTTGATCTATGCAGTAGATATAGCCCTAACAACCATCCTGGGTGCACTATATCAGAGACACTTAGGACATAATGAGCTAAAGTGGATATATGGGCAAGATTGGAAGTAGAGTCAGGATGGGAGGGAAACTTCATAGGGTTGCCAGGCCAGCCCTGCTCTGTGCTGCAGTCTCCACAATGGGAGCCACTGTGCATTTAGCTGGCTATAAAATAGACACTGAAGAGCCAGGAAATTTATTCTGCCTTGTGTGTTCTTGTTATAGCCCTGTAAACCAGCCATCTATTCCCCTGAGGGGATACCTTGGGGAATAGGAACCAACCAAAGTAGTGAGTAAAGCAGAATTCAAGTTTCAGTGATAGAACAAAGACCATTAATATACTACTCTTGCTTTCTTCATATTAGGCCACCTTCACATCCACAGAAAGCCATATGGCAGCTGTTTCTCCATGGTGCTATCTAATGTGGCTGTGGTACATGGAAATACCACAATAATTTTTAGCCATTTGGGTGCGGCTGCTCCTCTCCCTTCCATCAGGGATATGATTGAGTAGGAAAGGCTGACCCAATCAGATCCAGGCTGGCTGCACCTCTGTGGCTGTGATATAGTATGCATCAGGGATGAGTAACTTATGGCCCCACGGGCTGCATGCAGTCCCTGCTGCCTCCCCGGTGTGGCCCCTTCCCTTGAATTCGACTCTCGCAAAAAATGGCACTTTTAACACTATGGAGAGCCAGTGTGGCGTAGTGGTGAGAGTATTGGACTGGGACTCGGGAGATCCGGGTTCTAGTCTCCACTTGGCCATGAAACTCACTTGGTGACTTTGGGCCAGTCACTGACTCTCAGCCTAACCTACCTCACAGGGTTGTTGTGAGGATAAGAGGAGGAGGAGGATTATGTAAGCCACCTTGGGTTCCTTGCAGGAAAAAAGGTGGGGTATAAATATAATAAATACCTAAATAAATTAAATATGGAGTGCTAGAAGGGTCAAGTTTAGCTTGAGGAGAGCATGGAACAGTTTAATGCATGGAACAGTTTGTTGCTGGATTTTAGTGGCAAACTGCCTTTTTTTTTCCCCTGCTGCCCCATGGACTGTGCCCTGCTCCATGGAATGTGGCCTGCAAGGGAGGGGGTGAAAATAGGCCATTGATCAATTGTCTGAGGGAATGGTGAATGTTAACCAATTGTAAACTTTGAAATAATTGGGCTTTCTTGAAAATTTCCCAATATTTTATGTATTGTGTGATATCCCGTCAAGAGGCAATAGATGGGGAAAGAGACTCAGGACTAGGTTTGGGAAAGAAATCCATTCAGTTTACATTTTAATGCAACCTTACATAAATTTGCACTTTCAACCCAGTATGCAAACAGAAACTCGGTAATCCTTCAAAATTTGCACTTCTCCAAATTTTTCAGTTGAGTTCTCCAATTAAATATGCATACAAAAATGTGTCTATTGGGGAAAATAATGTTAAAAATGCATTATAGTAGGAAAAATACTTGTATATGTAGGCAAAAATATGTAGGCAAAATGCATACAAAATTCTTATGAGTTTTCATGCACACTTAAAAGCAAA
Source organism: Shinisaurus crocodilurus (assembly GCA_021292165.1). Taxonomy (NCBI): domain Eukaryota; kingdom Metazoa; phylum Chordata; class Lepidosauria; order Squamata; family Shinisauridae; genus Shinisaurus; species Shinisaurus crocodilurus. The sequence continues at coordinate 215,615,267 of CM037877.1, read as the reverse complement.
TTCTTGAAGTTCGGGGATGACCTGAACTTAAGACTGGAAAATGAGAAACATAGAGAAACCTGAATTGAAAGATTTGTCCATCCCTGTTCAGGAGCCAAATAAAATTGCTTGGAGGGAATAGTTGTGGAACTTTTCAGAAGGGCTGGAGAAAGGGAGTGCTTAGGCAATCAAAGATGAGCATCTATATATCTTATATTTGGGCACAGACACTCAACTACAAAACATAACTTACCTGATGTCAGCAGACAAAAGCAAATGTGTATTTAAATCAGTGCTTTTCTCAATGAAATACACAGATGCAATAACTGGACAAGGATTGGCACTGTGTGTGTGTGTGTGTGTGTGTGTGTGTGTCTTTCATCAAGAAAAGTGGTGATTTAAATGTGTGTGCCATTCTCAACTGAAAAGAAGCATATGTATTTAAAATGTAGAAGTGGTGGAGTAGCTCCAGCAGAGCATTTCCATGCATGTATACTTGAAGTCCCATTGTGTTCAATGAAGCTTTATTCCCAGATAAGTGTGTGTAGGCTTGCAGCCCTAGTCAGTTTTCAGGCCCTCTAAGGAGGTGAAATTGACAAAAAGGCACTCCCATATTGCATCTTAAAACTTTTGATGAGTTTCACTTCCTGCAGGTGTTCTACACTAGGGAGATGCACACCCTACAAGTACATGTGGGAATAATAATAATAATAATAATAATAATAATAATAATAATAATAATAATAATAATAATAGAAAGTGTCTCAATGCAGCATGGGCAGGACATCAGGGATAAAAACTGTATCACATGTCACCATTCAGTAGCTAAATCACACATAATAATATCAGAAGGGCTTCTGACACATGGGCAACCACATTTCCATAGCAATAGCAACTGAACTGTCTGGAAGAAAAACAGTGACAAAATGCTGCAGTTTGCTGGGGAAATTGCAGAGAACCTTGGTTATAAGGTGGCTGATAATTTTTTTGTTTGTATAAATAAATAAAAAAAATAGTAAATAACAAAGAAAATGTAATTTCCCTGCAGTAGACATGCACAAAGGAGAAATAGTTTCACTTCTTCATTATTAACAAATCACCTGGACAAGCCCTTCTGTGCATTGTTGAGCTGTCGGTGCAATTTGAGAAAAGCTTAAAGACAAGGATCGGGAGAGAGGTAAGTAGAATGAGTGTGGGTGGGCAGTAAAGGTTAATATGAAGTTAGGCTTATTGAAAAGATGAGCCTGAGGAGCGTAATACTCAATGTCTAGTGTATACATCAGTTATTCTGGACTCAGGATATTTGGACTAGCTAAAGTATAATTCCAATATTTTCCTCCTTTCCCCTGTGCAATTTTGCTGGGGAGGCGGGGGGCGGCGGAAGTCTTCCATCAAGAGATGCAACACCAGCTTGAATCCACTGGGCAGCAGAAGTAATTAAAACATTTCCTAAATAAATGATGAACATATGGTGTGCACCTTTCTCACTGCAATGTTTTGGGAAAGGATGGAGGTCTGGGATGGTGAATCTTGTTAGGGCTCCTAATGAAGCAATCATTTCAAATATTGAAGATGACAGCATGGATCAAGGCTTTCATTGGCTACTTTATACTACATTTCATTACTTGCCCTTCACTCTAGGGGGAAAATGTTTTAAAAGTGACCCAGCCTTAGGAGATGCAAACCAGCAAGAATTAGAAATTCATTCACCATAAATAGGCTCATTCACCATAATCCAGGCAGAATAAACATGGGCCTGTTGGCTAGAGTATTAGGTAAACATTTTGGGAGGATAGTTATAAATTGTTTGCCCATTAGACTTTAAGGCTGCAATGCTATACCCACCTATCTGGGACTAAGCCCCAATGGGACTTAATTCTGAGTAGACCTCATAGGATTGTATGTGAATAATTTCTCCTACATGCAAAATAAGACTTCTCTTTCTTCATAAGATTGGCTGCAGAGAACCTGTTCAAGGGCTCACCACTGAAGTACATCAGGCTGGCAGGCACAAGAGTCAGGGGCTGGGTTCACACAACATGACAACCCATACTCAAGATTGAGTATGGGTTTGAGTGTGGGTTGTTGCTGTTGAACCATGGGTTGTTGTACTGTGTGAACCCAGCCACACTAACAAAGCATGGTTTGTTCATCACAAACAACCCATGAAGAGAACTCATGGTTTGTTGTTGGGTTGTGAACTGTGGGTTGTTTGTGGTAAACAAACCATGGTTTGTTAGTGCAGCTGGGTTCACACAACACAACAACCCATGGTTCATCGACAACCCACACACAACCCATGCTCAACCTTGAGTGTGGGTCGTCATGTTGTGTGAACCCAGTGAGGGTCTTTTCAGTCATGTCCCTTTGTAGAATTCCCTTCCACTGGAAATGTTTTCACTTCCTCTCAGAACATTTTTAAATGCACCTTGAAGACTTGGATGTTCCAATCTGCTTTTAATTGAATAGTGATCCTGGTCTATGCCTTGTAAGGGGCAGTTTTAACTGTCTGTCACTGTTCTCTCTTTTGATTTGGTTTGCACTGGAATGATATATTTTATGCTATCATTTTAATTAATTGTATTTTATACTTTTATTGTTTTAGGTTTTATCTGTGAGTCACATTGAGAGGGCTTTTTGAAAAAATGTAATTAAAATAAATAAACAAACTGTGGAATAGCAACTAGTTTACCCCTGATCCAGACTTATTTTTTATGCTGGTCTCAGCAGAGTTTAGCTCCAGAATACGGTGCGTGTTTTTTAAAATGCACAAATAGCAGCTTGTAAGTCCATGAGCCTGCTTGACTCTCACCATAGTGAGGCGGCGCCAGCACAGGGTTGGCAAACTGGAATCCATAGGGCTGCATTGTGTAAATCTGTCGGATTTTCACCCACCCACCCCCATCGGATTCCTCACACTCATTCTTAATCATTTCACCACATAACCAGGAGTAGGCTATAACTGGGCTGATAAGACACACCAAAGAAAATGAAGGACAAGAAGAAAGGAGATCCAAAGGATCCCTGCCCTCAGGCTTACAGTTTAAAACAGTGGTTCCCAACTTTGGGTCCCCAGATGTTGCTGGACTACAGCTCCCAACATCCCTTGCCATTAGCCATGATGGCTGGGTATGCTGGGAGCTGTAGCCAGCAACATCTGGGGACACAAGGTTGGGAACCACCACTGGTCTAAAAGATATGATGCAAAAGGAGAAAGGATTGGGAAAGAGGAGGGCAGAGCAAAACTCAGGCTCAAGTTCTTAGTTCCAAAGTTCTTATAGGTGTTCTTTCTGGCAGGGAAGGGCAAGTTGGGCAACACAAGCTCCCTGCAGCTGTTTCTTATCTGGTCAATGTAGGTTGGTCTCTGTCGTACCCCACCCCTCGATAGGGCCTCGGGCTTACCCTCCTTATTGGGATCTCTGGGTGCGCTTATGTAAGGTTGGTGGGGGTTTCTTTTCCTCTAACCCTTACCCTTACACCTCTCACACTGCCTTTCGGATGTCTAATCCCCACCTTATACCTCTTTGACCAGTACAATAAGCACAGCTTCCACACAGGCTGTTTCAAATAAGAAAGAAAAGATTATTTTAAAATACAACAAGTTCTGGAAATAAGTTTCATGTGTAAGTTTCAGTTAATCTTAAGTAATGTACAATCTTATCCTAGTACCAATCCTCCCTCAACTACTGTTCCCAATATCAGTCCCTGCACTCACTAGCTAAACTCTTAATAATCCTAATATAATTGCTCAGCTCTCTCCAGTCAGCTTCACAGTCTCCCAAACAGCACTTCACATTCCACACACTCCTCTGGCTCCTGCAGTCTCTTCACAAATCCCCACAAATCCCCACAAAACCCCCATAACCTTTCAAAACCCAAATAACATAACATCACAGTCTCCTTCTTGCTATGATGTTTTTTCCTGGGAGGCAGGAGGTGCAACCTCCCAGTGGCCTTTGGTTCTTGGGCCTTCTCATCTTCTTCCCTTCTGTCTATATGTTGTTTTAATTTATTTTATTTAATATACTTATAATACCACTCATGATGCTCCCAAAGCAGCTTACATAAAAAATTTAAACCACTGATTATGCAATAAAACCAGACAATACAAATGCAATAGAGCAATAAAACAGCTTAAATGTTTCTGATTAAAAATCCAGTACTTGATATGTCCAAAAGGCCAGATATCAATACTTACAATATGTCCTCACTCTCTGTAACCCAAAGGCTACTTGTCTCCCCTCCTGAAAAATATCTGCTTGATCTTGGGGAAATCATTTTTCCCAGTAAAAGTGACCCTTACATTGTAACATAGGAAAATAGCTAAGTTTAATTCAACCTTCCCCAATCCAGTGTCCTCCAAATGTGTCGGACTACAATTCCCATCATACTCACTGGGGACAGCAGGAATCATATTCCAACACATATGAGGCTACCAGGCTGGTTTAATGCAAGGCAGTCCTATTTATTTTCCTGGCAGCTACGTCTTCCCAGAATGCATTTGCACAATTCTTCTCTCTCATTCATGATCATCCTTAGGTGTTCAGAGAAATGTGGCATCGTGTCCTGGATTGGCATAGTATGACTTAAAGGAGAGAGATATGATGCTAATGTGTGAGACTGGGTCTCCTCCACTGTCATCAATATCATGGAGCCCCATGCAAGCCTCGAGGGAGCAGGTATGACAAGTTGACATGTAGAGCAGGCGACCAACAAGCATAAAAATTACAATCTTTTTATTTGACAGGATTGCACACCAAATTAGAGCTTTATGCCTTAGCTATGGCAATATACCTAAATCTCAGTAGGCTGAAAGCAAAAAGTAAGGTAATTACAACCTCTGTTGTGGAACTTCAGCATGCTGATGATAATGTGGTCTCCACACATTCAGAGGATGATCTCCAAACTATCCTAAATGCTTTTGCAGAAGCATATGAAAAATTTGGTCTCTCACTTATTAAAAAACCCAAAGTGCTTTATCAGCAAGTGCTTCATCAGCAAGTGCAAGTTAACGCTTTGGTGATGCCATCTATCCAGCTTGGCGGGGCAATACTGGAAAATGTCGATCATTTTCTCTATCTTGGCAGCTATCTCTCTGTTACAGCTATGGGGGTTACACGAACCTTTTTGCCGCTCGAGGTTCTCCAGGGCTCACCCCTCCGTGCCGGCGGCGGCCCAATCTCGGTCTTCTGAGTGGCGTGGAGCGTTCTCCGCACTGCTCGAGCTGCCATCGCCGGTCGAGCCTCTGTCCCCCGTCGCGTCTCTTCCGGCTGCTCCGGCACACTGGACCCCCGCGCTATGTTTTTGGCAGGGGGAACCAGGGGAACAGGGCTTAAACAGTCCTGTTGCCCTGGTTTCCCCCACCAAAAACATAGCGTGGGGGTCCAGCGTGCCGGAGCAGGGTCCTGTTGCATCACTTCCACCGCACCGGAAGTGATGCGACAGGACCAGCGCGGGCGGCGCGGGTGGCTCTCCACGCAGAGCCGAGTCGAGGAGCCACTGGGACGGCCCGCAGGTGCGGGTGCGAGCGGGACCGAGTTTGGTCCCACTCGCGCCCGCGCAAGCTACCGGTTACATACCTGGTTACAGCTAACATTGACAGTGAAATCCAGCATCGTTTGAGCTCCGCAAGTGCCGCATTTTCTCGAATGAAACATAGAGTGTTCGAGGATCGGGATATCTGTAATGAGACCAAAACGCTGGTTTATGAAGCCATTGTATTATCAACTTTATTGTATGCCTGCGAAACATGGACTATCTATAAATGTCATTTCCACCTCCTTGAAAGATTTCATCAACGTTGCCTCCGGAAAATCCTGCAAATTACTTGGGAAGATAGGCAAACAAATGTCAGTGTACTGGAAGAAGCAAAGACTACTAGCATTGAAAAAATGATCCTTCAACGCCAACTTCAGTGGACCAGTCATGTTGTTCGAATGTCTGACTGCCGTCTCCCAAAGCAGTTACTTTATTCCCAACTCAAGGATGGAAAGTGGAATATCGGTGGTCAGTATAAGAGGTTTAAAGATGTTCTTAAGACTAATCTAAAAAAATGCAATATAAAAATCGAGAACTGGGAAGCTCTGGCCCATGAATGATCTAAATGGAGGATGGCCTTTCACAAAGGTTCCATGGACTTTGAAGAAGCTCAAGTGCAAGGTGAAAGGGAGAAACGTGCTAGGCAAAAAGCACATCAAAGAAATCCTTTACAGGACCATCTTCCATCTGGTAACCTGTGTCCTTACTGTGGGAAGCTGTGTGAATCTAGAATTGACCTCCACAGTCACTTACGGACCCATCGCTAGAGTCTACACAATTTTTTAGAATGTCCTCCTTTTTATAATTTTCTTTTTGTAATTTTATCCTGGAAGACAATCTTACTCGGTCACGAGTGATCGCCTACTACTATACCTAAATTCTCGATTGAGGGCTTGATATTCAACAATAGCCAATATGGCATCTTTATTTTTGCTCTATTTTTTTTAATTATTTTTTTTTACTGCTTATACAGAATTGTCTCCCATAAATTAAATCTAAATCCTGGAATTAGCATAGGATTTTGTCCACTGAGAACACATTATAGCTGCACTCAAGAGCTGCAGATAGGATTCCATTTCCAATCCTATTTTTCCAGTCTCAAGCAGTGGATTTTCACAGAAAAATACCTTTGCCTATTCAAATTTTGCAATATCATGATGAGCACATGGGCCATCTTCTAATGTAGTGTTAGTAAGTGTCAATGTCCCATTGATTTCAATATGCTAATATGTATACCTAATTCTGTGTTGAATGGTGGCCACCACTGTAGATAAGTGGTTTAGTAAAAAATGTAACAGAGTTTGATATGGCACCAACATTTTGGGGGCAAGATTCAGATGGACTGGAATCAGTGTTTAATTCTACCTAAATAGTTTTGCTAATTTCAGCAGCAACTCTAACTCCTTCAACTGCAAAGGTTTGCATTTGTTTCTCATACTAAGAGAGCAATCCTATAATCTCTTGCATACTGGCACCCTCCATATGCAATACTGTATTATTAGGAGAACGTATGGAAGGCACACATGGGGAAGATCAATTGACTGAAGATCTCATTTGTTAATTCATTACTTTGGAAACTGGCTCCAGTCATTCCCATTTTCTTCCCTTCTGCTTTCACACAATGAATTAATTCAGAGGTGAGGAGAATAACAGGACATCAAATAGTATAGCAGGTGGCTGGCAGAGCTACTTTGTTGGGGAAAGGCAGAATCTCTGAATCCTGTCTGTTCCAGCAGGGGTGGACAGAAGGTAGATCTCCAGATGTTTTGGATTTCAAATCCCAAAAGCCTGGGAACCCTGCCATCATGGCCAGTGGTTAGAAATACTTGGAGTTGAATTCCAGAACATCTGGAGATCTACTTATGGTTCTTGAGCTCCTGTGGCTAGAAAGGCATCTCACTGCCATAAGGTGGATATTTCATTTTTTTTTAGTTTAGTAGCTCTAAAGCACTACAACCAGGATTATTTCACAAGGAACTCAATGGACTTTCAGCAGACTTTCAACCGGTGTCATCCTCTTCCAACCCCAAAAGCTGCTTATTGGAGAGAGTTTGAGAAATTAACGCACCAGAGAGAATGCAATTATGTTACAGATGAGATTTAAGATTATCTGTTTTTGAAAAAAATCTCATTTCCTTTTTGCTCAGTCAGCTAGGCACTGGTTTTCTGTGGCATGATACTAGGGCTGTGTATTGGATGTGGACAAAGTCTGAAGCCAGAGCAGAACTGGGCTACTTGGTCCAGTTGTGTTGGGTCCTGAGGTGATGTGGGCTTCCCTCCAAAGCCAACAGCACCAAAGCAACTCCAGGATGAGGCTTCATTACCAACTCACAATTTACATATGATACACACCCACTGACCTTATGTCTCCAAACAATGTCTTTTGATTTTGTTTCTCTAAAAAACTGCAGGGAGAGGAAGAGAGTGTGGTTGAGTGACTGACACCTCCACCTTCTAATCTTAGGGCACCTTTTGCCGAGGGCTTCAATGACTATGTTTTGCGGGAGGGCGAGGATGGGACTGTGAAATGGCCATTCTTCCAATGCCACCACACTTCACAATGAAAAAAAGCATTAAACTGGCTTTCAAGCATCATAACTCCCTCCCTTGCTCCTACACCTATCCTCCTGAAACTTCGCAGGTATCTTGCCTGGAGACACTTCTATGATGGTTGCCATTTTCATAGAAATTGACCAAAACACCATGAGAGGAAGGGAAGGGAAGGGAAAGGAAGGGAAGGGGAAGTGAGTCTCCCCTCCCCCAATTTTGAGAATTCCCTTCCACATGAACAGCTGCACCTATCTCTCTGAAGCATTGCAGTTTTCTTACCTATAAACACCTCCAGGCTGCCTGTAATTTTCCAAACAATGGCCCACAAGGAACATATGGGGATAAGCCTCTTTTGGAGATGTTCAAAATGCCAAGGATGCTCTTGCAGAAAAAAAAAATCTATTGCTATCATTCTGAAATTTGACAGGTTTGATCCCCTTAGAAGTGGCAACTATCCCTATACGTTTCATCCAATTCTGCCAAGAAAGAAAAAAAGTTATCAGCACAGCAGTTCCCCTTTTTTTTTAAAATCAAAATATAAAGATGTGTAGAACAAAATCCCCTGCACCTATTTTTTGACATTAGGCAGGCATAATTCCCTCCTAAGAGGCGACTATACCTGGAGCTCTCATCCAATTCTGACCAAGAGAAAAGAGGTATAGCCTTTTTAAAAATTTCCCATACTAGGCAATGGGAAGCATGAAGCCTTGGTTTTCTGAACTTTGGGTTTGGTATCAAGCTGAAGTGGACCAACTCCAAACTAGTCTCAACAGAAGTGAGCCATTTTCCAAAGCACTGAATTGGGATCTTAGTCAAAGTGAGGGGTCAGTGCACACCTCTACATGATACAGTTATGGTACTTTGTGGGTTAAAGGGAGAAAAGGAAGGCAAGGTGGAGTTCAATAAAGGTGGAGCTATCTCCTCTGGAAGAGGCACTTCAGTTTCTACCTCAGCATGGCTGCTGGTCTTTCTTTCATACCTTCTATCTACATAGTGTCAGAGTGGAATGATTTCTTGACTCAGAAGAGGTGAATTGAGTCAGAGGTGTGGGGGTGGAGGTGTGGGAGAAGAACTGCAAAAAGGGTGGGTGGAAAACTAAAACAAAAAGGAACAGATGGTTGTAAAATCAGGAAAAATAGTACTTTTTATGGGCACCAGGTGCCCTGGAAGCTACATGAGCCAGAGCTTTCGGTGCCAGTGATGCTGCTTTAGCCGCACTGTAGCAGGTGCAAGGGAGGAATAGAGCCCCAGCCACTGGCAGGCTGGGCTTGAATAAAAATCTGTGAGTAAGAGATCTCACAGACCCTAATGCTTCCCTCAGTTTGAAGGTGAATGTTACAAATCACCAAAATTATGCACTTCAGCTTTGGGATGGACAGATTAGTCTGTTTTTAGTCTGTGTCAGTTTTGCATGTGTTCATTAATAAGTTCATTCTGTCTCATTTCCACATCAATATGTGATTTTTAAAAAATGCATCAAAATTCACATTATTTTAATGTATCCCCCCCCACAAAATACACATTTTTATATGCATTTTCCCTACAGATACACATTTTGTATGCATTTTAAACCAAATTTTATATACATTTTGGTAAATGTTTTGAGCCAAGAACTTTTATTGCAAAATTCAGAAAAGTGTAAAAACCAAAGAATTACATTTCACACATTAATTCGGGAAGTTCAAATCAAGTTGGTTCACTTAGGGCACAATCCTATGGCTGCTAGACAGAGTCTAGAGCCATAGAAAAGGTCAGAGTCCCAGCTCAAACTTCAGAAACGCGCGTTGAGGTTGGAGCTGAGACTCTGAACTTGGAGCACCCTCCCTCTGCCCTTGCATCCAGCGCAGAAAGAACCACACTGGCTGTGGCTCCGAGGTTGGATGACCGACCTTGGAGCTGGAAGTTTGTGGGTGGGGAGGGGGTGGGGAAGAGAGGAGTAAGGCTCTGCCATGATATGATGTATCCTGGTGGCACCTCAGCCTCTCCTCCTCACAAGCCAGGACAAAAGACTTAGATGGTCAAAATCAGCCATCTAAGTCTTTTGTAGGGCAGGAGAAGCGCGGAGGTGACCTTCACCTCCACACTCTTTCTAGCCATGACTGACAGGTAACAGATAACTGAGGTGGTGAGTGCTGATAAAAAAGATGCTACGGAGAAACAAGAGGGTGGTATCAGCATGCTTGGGAGAACCCTAGGTTTGCAAAAATTAAAAAAAAAAAAACTTGAAACCTAAGCTGCAAACAAACAAACATACAAACAAAAAAAGAACAGCCCAAATGGGACTCACAATGATGAGTGTTACTTGGAAAAGAAAAAAAAACAAAACAGAAAACTCTGTGGGTTGCAGGGATGGCCTGCTGGAGAAGGGAATGGATGGATGGATGGATGGATGGATGGATGGATGGATGGCTTAAACCCCCCAAAAGAACACCCGTATTAGAAGGTGAGAATATATTGCAACCTTTTGTTGCAGAGCGCACTAGACTGATCTATTATTAAGCTATCAGAAGGTCATTTTGAAAAGCATGCTGATTGCCACACTCCCCTCCCCTCCAGATAGTTCCTATTGCACTGTCCGACATGTAGCCAGGAGCATGAAAAGTACATTGAGATATAACAGTCAAACCCTATAACAGATAAATGTTTGTTGTCTAAACTTTTCCCAATTCCATCTAGCTTCAAAAGGATGTGCAATCAATACCATTGTCTCCTGGGTGCATAGATTAGCAGTGATAAAATGAGTCATTTACACATCATACTTTTGAGTTCAGTCCTTTTTTAGTTTAGCATCAAACTGATTGGGAATTATTAATATTTGTGGATATCTACAGTATATGGAAGATTGCAAATCTCTTAAGGCTGGCGTTATACCAGCTGGAAACCCAAGAAGCCTAACTTTTGAAAAGCAGGTGTGATGCGACGAGGGAGAAGTTACCATCTGCATCATCATGTGAACTGCACAGCCGGTGAAAGCCCTTTCTGTCAAGGGGGTCAGGAGGATCAGCATGAGATGTGTATTTCTTGGGCACAGGTGGAGTATGATGCCGTTCTTCTGTTTATTGCATAATCATTTTACCACCATATAAAAGGTGATGTGGTGACTGATAACCAGCCTTTCCCCTTCAAACTTCCCCCCCCCCCCAATGGGTTTGATAGTGGCTAGTGATGTTGCTGAGTAGAGATATTCAAGAATTCCATTTGGTCCATGTTTTTAAATGCAGTAGACTGGATCCAGATGTAAGTTAGCTGAATTTAAGTCTCAATGATTTTAATGTGACCCAGGTCAAGTCATGACGAACTTGCCCCATTGATTGCAATGGGAAGTAAGTTCAATAACTTAGTCTGGATCCAACCCAATACTTTGCCAAATGCCTTGTATTTGCTAGCAACCAGCTTAGGCCTTCAATGGACTTTATGCCAAAAAATCTTAAATGTAACTACCCACATAGCAAAGCATGTTTTCCCCTCCAGGTTTCAGTTGTAGTACGTATATATGCATACGAAGGCTCTGAAGAGCCACCTATTTTTCACTGGCCTTTCCCTAGTCTGTGGGCTTCATGTTTTATTAGTTAAACCTGTTTTTACAGAATGTTTGTTTTTCATTGGTTTGTACTATATATATATATATATATATATATATCATGTATGCTGCCTTGAGAGGGTCTACCCTTAAAAGCAACCTAAAAATCATTTTAAATGAATAAGATAAAATAAATAAAATATAGCTGTGATGATAAACGGAGTAGCGTGCAGATGTAGTTGTTCTGTGCTTTGCAAATGGAAGAGTTCTATCCTTCTTTGCAGCTTGTCAGATTCCTTTAAAAAAAAATATCTACAAAATATTAAGTGTACAGGGTTGCCAATGCATCTGCCTCCATGGCAGCTCTAATGCTTTTTAGATACTGCATAGGTAAGTAATCCCCTGTTTCAGCCATGCCAGGCACTCCTATGCTCTATTCTATGTTGAACAATTACTTTATATGATGCCTTTATGCACATTTACTGATGAAGCATAATGGCATGTTAGCAACATCAACCCATATTTGTCATTCCAGCATGATATTGACTTGACTTGTTCTACCAGTTGGGATGTACAAATCATGCTCATTATTTACATGGATATTTTTGCATTGCTGAGTATTGGTGATAGATATTAAAGACATTAATCTGCAAATACAGAATAATACAATACAGATTAATACAATACTGGTTTTTGTTGTGGGCAGAACTTTCTGAACTGTTACTTCACATACTGAATGCCAAGTGCTGCACCTAGGGAGAGGAAACCAAATGCAGAGTTACAGAATGGGGGACACTTGGCTCAACAATACTACAAGTGAGAAGGATCTTGGAATTGTGGTAGATCACAAACTGAATATGAGCCAGCAATGTGATGTGGCTGCAAAGAAGGCAAATGCTATTTTGGGCTGCATTAATAGAAGTATAGCTTCCAAATCGCGGGAAGTGATAATTCCCCTTTACTCGGCACTGGTTAGGCCTCATCTTGAGTACTGCGTCCAGTTCTGGGCACCACACTTTAAGAAGGACATAGACAAACTGGAGAGGGTTCAGAGGAGGGCAACAAGGATGATAAAGAGACTGGAAACAAGGCCCTATGAGGAGAGACTAAAAGAACTGGGCATGTTTAGCCTTCAGAAGAGGAGACTGAGGGGAGATATGATAGCACTCTTCCAGTACTCTTGAAGGGTTGTCACACAGAGGAGGGCCAGGAGGATCTCTTCTCGATCATCCCAGTTTGCAGGACACGGAATAATGGGCTCAAGTTACAGGAACCTAGATTCCACCTAAACATCAGGACAAATTTCCTGACTGTTAGAGCAATAAGACAATGGAATCAACTACCTAGGGAGGTGGTGGGCTCTCTCAGTCTGGAGGCATTCAAGGTGCATCTGTCAGGGATGCTTTGACCTGGATTCCTGCATTGAGCAGGAGGTTGTACTCGATGGCCTTGTAGGCCCCTTCCAACTCTACTTTTCTATGATTCTATGATTCTACTTTGCTTCCTTCCTAGCATAAGGGCACATCACTAGTTCTGACTGTGCTAGGGATGTACAAGAAATTTATTCAGCTTGTTTTTGATCAGGATTTACCCAGTTCTCACCTTCTGGATTGAACATGGATTCAGATGGAGGTATTTATTTATTTCTTATATTTATTAATCGCCCATCTGGCCAGCCACCCGGCCACCCTGGGCGATGTACAATTAAAATACAGTAAAACAATACGATAATTAAAACAGTATTAAAAAAATCTTTTAAAATCCTAACCCACCCCATATTCCCGCCTGAACAGCCATGTTTTTAATGCACGGCGGAAGCTCATCATGGAGGGGGCATGGCGAAGGTCACTAGGGAGGGAGTTCCATAATGTGGGGGCCGCCATAGAGAAGGCCCTCTTCCTAGTCCCCACCAGCCTGGCTGCTCTGGCTGATGGGATGAGGAGAAGGCCGTCCGTGACAGATCTTGTTGAGCGGCCTACTTGATGTTGCTGGAGGCGCTCCTTGAGCATCAGTAAGTTCCATTGAACTCAGTGGGGGCTTATTTCTGAGAAAACATGCATAGGAGTTTGCTGTAAGAGATATTTGCCTTTCTTCATGTCAACATGGCCTAAGCAACTGGTTGTAAACTTCATAGCTGCACCACTTCCTCTACTTCTGGAGCAGCAGCCCAATTCATAGTGTACAATCACATATTAAACTAAGTCCAAGAACATAACAGAAAGGTCACAGACACATTGTGAACAACCCAGAGAAGTAGGTTTGAGGAAGAGGAGGTTGGACTGATCATCTTTCTGTTCCGAAGATCTCTCATGCAAAGTTCCCTTTCTTTCTCATGTTATTGTTTCCTGTAATATTCATTTAGCCATACATTATATTTGGGTGAAATAACTCTTTTAGGAGACTTAAGGACACAAGAAGAGCCATGCTGGATCAGATCAAAGGCCTAGCTAGTCCAGCATCCTTTTTCCACAGTGGCCAACACAGAGGCCTCAGGGAAGCCCACAAGCAGGGCATGAAGGCAATAGCACCCTCCTGCTGCTGTTCCCCAGCAACTGGCATACAGAACCATACAAAGAAGTGGGTACGGGTTATCCCTTGAGCAGCGTGAGTGCATTGCTAGTTGGGGGATGGGTGAGATAGCGCTTGGTGTTATCTAGTCTGGAATCTTGAATGTTTGGTGGCTTAGTAGGCTTATTATTCTAAATTCCAAACATTCAAGGGGTTATGTGAATGAATCAATGAATTGTTTGTTTGTTTGCTTGCTTGTTTGTATCCCACTTTCCACCAAGAAAATGGATCTCAAAGCAACTATTCTACCTTTTAGCAAAAGCCCTCACAAGCAGACTTACAATAAAAATGTTAACAAATCAATTGAGCAAGCACAATGAAAACAGCATCAGATTAAAAACATATATAGGGGGCAACAATAAGATAATAGAAAGCTTGGTAGAATTTTTTTTAAAAAGTATTTAGGAACCATTTAAAGGCCACTAGAGAGGGGGCCAGGCAGAGTTCTTGGGAGAGGGAATTGCACAAGTGGAATAACAGTAAATAATCAGTCTAAACATATCTTAATTCTCCAATCTACTCCATGTACACCTAGAATCACTCTGTTCTTTCCTTAGTTTCATGGGCCACCAACATATAAATGTCAATAGCCAATCGCTCTCCATTTATTGCTGTTTAGAAACCTAGAGCAAGCCCTTCCTCTTGTTAGCTGTTACGATAATGGACCTCCTCCTCTGTGCACTACCCAACCCAAGGGTAGCAAAGGAGCTGTTGAAATGCTAACTCCATGCAGTGGGGGAAAATTCAAGAGAGGCTAGCCTAGTAGCCTTGCCTTTTTGACTCACTGACCATACTGAATGCTGCCATCCATTATGGAGAAATCCCATCAGAGGCTGGCCCCTGAAGGAAATGGTAGATCATTTTCCTTTGGGAGAAGAGAGTGATGGGAGGAGGAACATTTCCATTTTCAGAGCGAAATCTTATTTGGCAGAAACAAATGAGCAACTTTGGGCCTCAAAGTGATTAATTTCTTGCCAGAGCTGTCAGCAAAGCTGTCACAGCCTGACAATCCTGACATAAGTGTCATTTATAATGTCACAAGTCTATTACACATAAATGTCAATACACAATTATGCTGGGGAGGAGAAAAAGGCTCATTGTGAAGAAAAGCTGGTGTAATATTGAGTCAATTAGGTGTCTTAATGTTATTGTTCCATTGTCCCCCTCATACAATTACAGCATGTCAGATTTGCTCGTTTGCATCAAATCACCAGTTATTTCCATTAGTGATATTATGAGGCACACAGGTAGGGGGTTTGTATACTTACTACAACATTGGCACCAGGTACGATATTAATGCCAAGATCATGACACTCTCATAATTTGCTCTCCCTCTCATATGCCGGCAAATGGGCAAGGCCATTAATCTGCTCAGTTTTAAGTTAAAAAAAATAAATAGCTGGTTCTAACAAGGGTGACTTTTTGTGCCACCTGACAAAGAAAGCCTCTTCGTTAGGAGGATGAAATAACAGTAGCAAAGTCCCCAGCGTGTCTCCTCAATTATTCCTCCAAACTGGCACAAGAGCAGCCTTCATTTAGTTCTAACAAGCTTTTATCCTCTTTGGGCCAAGATGCAAACGAGCTTGAGTGTGCTGACTTTATTTGAATGCATTATGTATGAAAGGGTGCAGTGACTGTGTCGACCGGCTCTTCGGAGAAGAAAAAGGGGGTTACCAGAACCCAATACTGTGTTGTCCTCATGGCCTATCCCCAAGTGGATTTAAAGAAGTTTCGATGTTCATCTGGAGGTCACTTGAATGTTGTTCAATTTGGAGGGTTGCAAACCTGAACTGCCTGCCAAAAGTATCAAAACAATTAGGCCCAAAATAAATGGAGAATTTCAGTGCTGCCTCTGGATTGATAAAAGCCTTTAAGCATAAACCATATTTAAACCAACTGTAAAGGGGTCAACATATGAACACCCCCCATCCATTCATATGGTTACTTTTGGATATCACTAGATAGCCTGTCTGTTTAAAACTACTATAATGATAATCTATTGTTGATGGTTGTAACTATCGTAAAACTTTTCCTCTTAACACGTCAGATAATTCAGTAGCTGGAGATAGTTTTGAATTGAGCCAGAGTAGAAACAGAACAGAAGCCAACAATGATTTGCAGTGGCAGACAAGGGTCAAGAATACCCTGTCTTTTGCTCTTATTGCCCTTTGCTTCCAGATAAATGTGACTCATCTTTGTAGAATCGTAACTGACACAAGCAGTACAGCAGGACAGGTTTGTGCTCAGTCCCGGCTCCAGGTTTTTGAGGGCCCTCAATGGACCCTTCCCTCAATGAGTCTACCTTTTCACCGCCATTGTTAGCAGCCGATATTGCTCCTCCTTCTCTTTCTCATCATTGCTACCACTTACACGCCTGACAGGCAGAGAGGCAGTGAGCAAGTCAGCAGTGGCATCTACTACTCTTCCTTCTCACCACCACCTAGGGATGTACACTCTCGCCTCGCATGGACGTAGCGGGCCGAAATCAGCCCCGCTCATGCCCGCGCGAGGCTCGCAAGGGCCTACCTCTTTCCAGTGGTGGCTCGCCTCTTCATGGCGAGCCGCTGGCGCCAGAAATGACACAACGGGACCCTGTGCCGGCCAGAGAGCCAGTGTGGCGTAGTGATTAGAGTATTGGACTGGGACTCAGGAGATCCGGGTTCTAGTCCCTGCTCGGCCATGAAGCTCACTGGGTGACTTTGGGCCAGTCACAGACTCTCAGCCTAACCTACCTCACAGGGTTGTTGTGAGGATAAAACGGAGAAGAGGAGGACTATGTAAGCCTCCTTGGGTTCTTTGCAGGAAAAAAGGCAGGGTATAAATATAATAAATAAATAAATATGGACCACCCCCCCCGCGCTACGTTATTTGTGGGGAAACCAGGGCAACAGGGTGGCGCCGGCGACTCAAGCAGAGTGGAGAACAGCTCCGCGCCGCTCAGAAAATCGAGGTGGGGGGGCGCCGCCGCGGAGAGGCAAGGCCGTGGAGAGACACACACCCCAGTTCGGGTAAGATCTCTACCACCACCATTGTCTGGGCCAGAGTGAGAGGCAGGTGAACAAGCAGGTCACAATGGTGAAGAGGAGGACAGAGTCCAGGGGAAATCTTGCCAGTGGGCTCCAGCTGAGATATGGGCCCTTGGCCCTTGACAGTTGCCCAACCATGCCTACCTTTGATGCTGGTCCTGTTTGTGCTACTTGCCTTGCACAGATAATTGTTATAGCTATGTCAGCATAGCCATTCAACACACATCTAAATGATTAAGGTGCTAGCCTTTTACTGTAGCCAGTTGTTTGGCTGGGATTTGTCCAGGTAATACTTCTCATTTTCGATTGCGCCAACTACACAGAGTGTGTGAATACACTCAGTGGGCCGGTTCGTACGACACGGAAACCGCGGGGGAGCAGAAGCCCCCCGCAGTTCCCGTGTCATGTGAACGCCGGCCGGGGGTGCCCCTGCGGGACAGGCGTGCGTGCGAAGCACGCAAAGTGACCATGGGCGGTAGAGGGGTAAGCCCCTACCGCGTGTGGCCACCCTGCCATGCAAACAGCAGGCGGCCGTCCTGTAGGGGCTGCACAGAGGCGGCAGGCCAGAGCTACGGCTGCTCTGGCCCGTAGGGGCAAACGGCCCCTCTGGGCATCCTGGGCTGCTGCCCCCTAGCGCCGGGAGGCCTGCACTGCGGTGCAGGGTCTGCCAGCTCCTCCGGGGTCCACCCACAAGTGCGGGGTGCAGATTGTTTACGGCGCCCCGCCGGACCCTGCGGGCGGCCCCGTGGTGACTCCTCCACTCGCCGCCTGGGTCGTACGAACTGGCCCAGTGTCTAAGGTTCAGCATTCTGCATGAGAAGAACAAGAAAGCTGCATGGTTGTTGTAAACCACCCAGAGAGCTTTGGCTATTGGGCGGTATAAAAAGGTATTAAATACATAAAGAAATGGTTGTGCAGCTGCACATTGCAGCAACGTCCACCATGTGAGAAGTTTCTTCAGCTAGTGAGATCCAAATCATACTCTGTTCTCTTCTGATTTGACATCCTTGACCACTGTTTCAGAAATGATCTGACCAAAGCAGATTCAGCTTTGACAGAGCATAACTAGGGATATTTATTTAGTGGGGTTCAGATACCCCCCACATCATTTAAAGAACATATGCAGGGTGTGGGGCCATGTGTGGTAGCCCCTGCTCTTGCTGACATGCCCAACAGCAGGTCCTCGTCCTCCACCTTCCAAATGTTTGGTATACATCAGAAATGCCTACCAGCATACACACACAGAGTTTCTCCATGCAAAGGGATTGATCCTGATTGAGCCTCTTAAGACATGCACTGAATGTGTGGATGATGGTGCATAGCCAGTGGCATAGCAGGAATGGGGATTTTTTTGTATGGCCCTGTGACACCTCCCTGCACATGCTTTGAATGCATGGGGGGAATCATCTGAACCCCCTTTTAGGTCTTTCCATGTTTCTGAAGAGGATACCCTAAGGCCCTACTGGCTTTTATATCCAATAAAAAAAGAAATATTTTTATTTGTTGTTTCAGCCATAGTTAAGCGACTATGAAGCTGACGGACAGAAATGTACATTCCATAAGGGCATTAAATCACACACGCACATATAAACCACACATCTGTTTGATTTTCTAGAGGAAGGTGTTTTCTGCCTCCCAGCAGCTGCAAACTGGGTCCCAGGTGTTTTGGGAAAATTGAAGTGATTTTGTGTTGATATTAGGGCTAATAACAGAAAACGCTAAATTACATTTTAAAAGGAATCCATCCCTTTATCTTTTAACCTTATGCCTCCTTCAGTCATGTAGAAAAATCAATCTTGACTAATCCACTGACCAAGAAAAAGTGAAAAGCAAAAATGGGAACCTGAATAAATGCCTCCTTGATTTTCTTTAAAGGGTTGTTCACAGGAAATATGATCAAAGCATCCCAAAGCTTCGATCCAGGCCATGGGATTGAACTCCAAAGCAGTGGGAGAGCTGTCTTTTACAATAAGTCATTTGCAAAACTTACAGAGGTGAGCTGGCTCAACATACGTGAAGATATAAAGCAGTGAAGGCGAACCTATGGCACGCGTGCCACAGCTGGCACGCAGGGACCAATCAGTGGACACGCGAGAGGAGCGAGATCAGGGAGATCAGGCAGTGATTGCAGCGAGGATTCCCGAGGGGAGGGGCAGGAGAGCAAGTGGAGAGAGGCCAGGCGAGGCGGGGTTGGGCAGCTGCCGCTTTAAATGAAGATTCCCCGAGGGGAGGGGCGGGAGAGCAAGCGGGGGGGGGGGGAAGGCAAGGCAAGTAGCTGCTGCTTTAAATGCTAGGTCGGTTCCTCTCCGCCTCTCTCTCTCACCTGCGCGCTCGCTATCAACCCTGCCTGCCTGCAAAGGAGTGGTTGGGCTGCTCCTTTAAATCCCTGCGCTCACACACACTCCTCTTCCTCCAGCGTTGCCTACCTCAAAACCGATTCTTCAGGCCCAGTTGCTCTGAAAAGTCTCAGTCTCTCCCTCTCTCCCTCCCTCCCTCCCTCTCTCTCTCTCTCTCTCTCTCTCCCACACACACACACACACACACACGTTCAAGAAAGAAGCAGAGACTGACCTACTGCCTCATTCAGACACAGCAGCCAAACAGGACATACATATATACACAGCCAGTCCTGGCCCAGGGCCAGGACATTTTGCTGCCTGAAGAGGACTGGCAAATGCCTCGCATTTCTCACTGGATGATCTGGGCCAGTCACTACCTCTCAACCTAACCTACCTCACAGGATTGTTGTGAGGGTAAAAATGGAGAGATCATTTGTTCCTGGAGGAAAGGCAAAACAAATATGAGAGCCAGTGTAGTGGTAAGAGACCTGCGTGCTAGTCCCCACCTGTTGCTGTGTTTTTAATGTGTTTGAATGTATTAGTTTACTGTTTTTATCAAGTTTATTTGTGATTGAGCCACCTTGAGTGCCAATTTTCTTTGTACCCCTTGAGTGCAGGGTACAAATCAAATCAATAAATAAAACCCAGCCCATTAGCAGACTGGATAACTCTGGACTACACTGTAGTACAGCCTAAATTACATGTTAAATTCAGGATTACCAAGTATAGATCCTAATTACCAAAAACACTAATGATCTTGTTCTTTCTCACAGTGTAGAACAGAATGATTTTGTTCTAGAATTCCTGTTACAGAATTCTTTTCTACATTGTTATCACATTTAAAAGATTTTGAAGAATGATGCACAGAGCATGGCTTGGATGTAAAGCCCTAACATGACCTGAGTGCTGCACATGTTGCTCTCAAACTAACGGAGTATGAGCCAAGGTTTGACAAATTATCAGCATGCATGCAATAGCAAAAATCACATTAATTGTGCAAAAGCATGCCCAATGCAAACTTTTACCTAATGCAGTGTTTGCAGTCCAAGACATAAAGTGTTTAAAATGTGTTAAGCACGTTTAGTTTTCTTGTTTATCTTGCTCATCCTAGTACAGGTTGACTTTTACTTTTACTAATCCGACACCTGTAGAAGCAGGGAAAGGACCCGGGGTAAAGCTTGCCCCATACAATTTCAGTCTGGCATATAATCATATTACAAGTTGAGAATCCCTTATCCAAAAATACATGTGCCTAATTATTTTAAAAGTTTGTATACATTCCCTTCAGGCTATGTGTACAATGTAGTACTATTATAATTTTTGAGTTGATTTTTTTTCCAACAAAAAACTGTTTGTATCATTGAAAGCTCTGTTATTGTGTTTTTCTTTTAAGACAAAATATGTTAATTAGTTTGGACAACTGTATGAGTTGTTTTTCTAAAACTAAAACCTCGGTATTCAGGTTTAATTGCAGTGTTGACACTTTGAAATAAATAAGTTGGTTTTGTGTTGCAGTTTGGGCACTCGGGCTCAAAAAGTTTCATCACTGATATAAAGCATGCTGAGTGAGTGCTGGTGAGCATGTCACAGAAAGGCTACAGGAGCAAAGTTGCACAGGAGAACTAGGCATTCTTCACTGAGCTAGGGATGAGGGAGAAATTTATTCTGTTTGCAACTGAATGTAAACTTACCAGGGATGGGGACTCGGACTCGAGGACTCGACTCGTGAGTCGGACTGAGTCCCCCCTCTGACTCGACTCGGACTCGAGTCCCAATATTTTTAATGGGACTCGAGACTCGACTCGGGACTCGAGACCAAGGACTCTTCAACATAGCTGGGCTGTGCCAGAAGGAGTGGAGAGGAGCGTGATTGCCGGCGAAGAGCGCATGGAAGCGAGGTGCGCCGCTGCTCAGCCACTATGGACAGCTACCAGGAGTGCAGCCCCAACAGTGTGTCAAGATTTATTTTGATTGATGTATTGCGTACTTGGGAGAGGCAGAAGAAGGACCTGAGATTCAGGGATGGGGACTCGGACTCGAGGACTCGACTCGTGAGTCGGACTGAGTCCCCCCTCTGACTCGACTCGGACTCGAGTCCCAATATTTTTAATGGGACTCGAGACTCGACTCGGGACTCGAGACCAAGGACTCGTCAACATCCCTGGGCTGTTGACGAGTCTTCTGGCTGTGCCAGAAGGAGCGCAATCACCGGTGAAGAGCACATGGAAGCGAGGCGCGCCGCTGCTCGGCCACTATGGACCGCTACCAGGAGTGCAGCCCCAACGATGTGTTGAGATTTATTTTGATTGATGTGTTGTTGTGGGGGGGTTGGGTTAGGGTCAGACATTTTGGGTTTGGCTGCCTCTGCCTGCCTGTTTAGGGTTCCCTGCCTCCTCTGCCTGCCTGGTTATTTTGGGTTTGTCTGCCTGGTCTGTTCTTGCCAAAATCAGTGGCAGAGTTTTGAAATAAAAAGGCACACTTGTGCCTAGAATTTATTTATGCCACACATCTGAAGTAGCCTTATTTTGTTGGGGGGAAACCCCATTGATTTTTATAGGGACTCGTGGAGTCAGTTTTGGGAGTGACTCAGGACTCGTGACTCGTGAGTCACCATTTTGGACCAAGGACTCGGACTCGGACTCGAGACTCGGGTCCAAAGACTCGTGACTCGACTCGTGACTCGAGACCAAGGACTCTTCAACATCCCTGAAACTTACCCGATTTTGCACTTTCAAACCAATACATGGACCAGAATTCAGTTATCATTTGAAAATTACAGTTCTCTAAATTTTGCAATGGGGTTCGCTAATCTAAAACTGTCTACAAAAGTGCATATTGTAGGGAAAGTGCACACAAAAATCTGTATAAGTGAAAATAACATTCAAAACCGGCTTATTTTAGAAAATTGCTTGCAAAAATGTGTATATTTGGCAAAATTACATACAAAATGCATGTATTAGAAGAATTGCACACAAAAATGCTTATGAATTTGAATGCAAACTTGAAAACACCCTTAGAGTTTGATACAAACCAGTTGCAGGTATTCCATAATAAGAACAAATAGATTTGTTGAGAAACTAAGTAGTATTCTGTTAAGCATCTTTTGATTTAAAAGCAACAGCGACACAGCAACAACAACAAAACTAGTATCAGCAGTTTACTACCACACCGTATTTTGGAGATGAGTGGAAGAGAGGCCTGGGCAGACTGGAATTTGAGGTTGGAAAAATTTCTCCATGTTTAGGATGAAGTGAATAGGACTGGAAAAATGTGAAACTGAGAGAAACCAAAATTGGCAGATTCACCCATCCCTAGCCCACTCTAGCATTTTGGGGCCCTTCGAGCAAGGCACCTTCAATGGGCCCCTTAATCTAGAATAGGAGGGGCATGCAAACTAAGGACCATTTCACACCCACTTGGACCCTATTAGGTCCTATGTGCAAAATGAGATTGATGATTCAGCTAAAGTGGAGGGCCTGTGCTGTGGTTGGGGCCCAGCCTTAAGAATATAAGAACAT
The DNA here is from genome assembly GCA_021292165.1 of Shinisaurus crocodilurus. NCBI lineage: Eukaryota > Metazoa > Chordata > Lepidosauria > Squamata > Shinisauridae > Shinisaurus > Shinisaurus crocodilurus. The sequence goes on along the minus strand of CM037877.1, from coordinate 215,592,229 downwards.
AAGAAGAGCCCTGCTGGATCAGACCAAGGGTCCATCTAGGTCAGCATTCTGTTCACACAGCGGCCAAGAACCAGCTGCCCAGAGGAAACCCACAAGCAAGACATGAGTGCAACAGCACCCCCACCCACCCATGTTCCCCAGCAACTGTACATAGGTATACTGCCTCTGATACTGAACCTTGCCACCCTCTGGGGCTGGCTATGGAACTAGAGACACAATGCAGATCATGAGATTTTCTGTCCTATTCTCTACCACCATACATGCATCCATTGACCCTTTTGGTTCTGTGGTTTGGCCCCACTTCATTTCTGATAGCTCCAAATCATATGGTTTACGCTATTGTTTGCTGAATGCGTGGAGCGTAGGGCACAAGAAACAAATGAACTTGTATAATTAGCTACTGTAGATAGACTGTAACTTCCCCCTTTGCATCACTCTTTCATTCAGACAGGATTCAATCTAGAATGGAAGTATATTGATTGGTCCCTTGGAGGGTGGGGGGGTACACATTATGATTTATTGTATGTTGTTTCTGTTATATTTTTGTGTTATTCTTGTATTTTGTTATATTTTGTTTTGAAAAGTAAATTAAAAAAAAGAAAAATGGATTCAATCCAGAAGAGGGTTTTGGTATGTATACCACTTTGCTAGATCAGCACAATTGACTTTGAAGTTCACATTTTTTGACAAAAAACAGTAAATAGCATGGTTTACTGTAAAGGCCTACAAGTATATGTGCAGGATAATAGCATTCCATAACAATCTGTCACAGATAACAGCATTAGTAAGGCTAGTGCTTTACCACCCACCTCTTCTACTGGACAAACGTATTTCTATCAATTCACCTGGCATTAGAGGTATGCACTCGATTATAGGGATTGATGAGAAATTTGTTCACTTCAAATTTTTATATGAACATATCCACCTCCTGAATGCATATGCAAAGCAAAACAAATTTATGCACTGAACTCCACACTTTCCAGAATGTTGTACACTGCAATTCACTACTCAAAAAATGCACACAGAAATGTTTATATTAAGGGAAAGTGTGCACAAAATGCATATATTAGGGGACAGTATGCACAAAATGTTTTATACTGGGGAAAATTGCTTGCAAAAGTGCACACACTAGGAAAAGCACACACAAAAATGTGTTCATTAGCACACATTTGCATGAAAATACGTACAAATGTTTGTGTGGCTCCCCCCCCCCCCACAAATTTGCAAACTGATGTGGAAACAGGCAAAAATGAACTTATGGTTAGGAAATGAGAAACTGAGCAAAACCAAAATGGACAGATTCACCTGTCTCTACAGATTAAAATAAAAAGTTTCATAGTTTAAGGGTGCAATCCTATGCATGTTTGGGCAGAAAAAAGTCCTACAACTCCTAGCATTCTCCAGGTAGCATGGCTGGCTGGGGCATACTGGGAGTTGTAGGCCTTTTTTCTGCCTGAGCATGAATAGGATTGCAACCTTAATTTTGAATACTTGGAATTTGGTATTTGAATCAAACTCAGCGGCCTGGTTCATACATAATGACAAGCCAGAATTTTCTTACCATTCTTTAGAATTCTGGCTTATCATGAATGAACAAGCATGAATGATTGCTTCCTCTTGGCTACTCCTACCATTGGGAGCAGCTAAACAAACCATGGACTGTGGCTTTTTAGGACTTGGCTTATGACTCTGGTTTGTTAGGAGAGCAGTAAATCAGAGTTCCCGATTAGGACATCATGCTAAATGAGCTATAGACAGAAAGACCCTGGCTTGTTTAGCTGCTCCAGCTGGCAGGAAGAGTAAAGCTGGAGCAATAGAGCAGCATGCATGAGCATGCTTGCTCATTCCTGGTATGACAGAATATCAAAGCAAAGCATTCTGGCTTATTGTTACATGTGAACTGGCCCAATGCCTTTGAAATTCAAACTCTTTGGATACAACTCAGTTCTCTTTTCTGATGCCTTTGGGAAGAGATGTCTCTAAGGAAAGAACCAATAGGGAGATTTATTATTTTATTACAATCATATCCTGTCTTTCTTCCACTATGGGACTCAAGATGGTTTACATAGGTTTCTTTATGGAGAAGACAATGTATATAGATCTCCCATATAGACACTGACCAGAGGGGAAACTACTTAGCTTCAGCAAGATTGCTGCATCATTTGCCTTCATACCTTGCACTGGGACAAAACAAAAATACAGGGAGAATACGTGAAGTGTAGGCTATTTATGGGATTATCTGAGAAATTAAGAACTATAACAAGAATCCATATCCTGTCTTTCATGTGTACTCCAGCTGTCCTTCATAGGGCACTTGATGTGCTACTGTGGTGGAAGGGTCAGTTCAGCAGATCAGAAGCAGATGTATGAGAATTTCATTTTTGCTCGCAAAACATGTGAGCATGCCCTGTTTGAAGCCCTGGATGTAATTGTGATTATGAGCGCGTGTCTGTTGAAAATGTTCACAAAATGTCAGACATGTGCTCGCAGTTAATTTGTGCAAATTTTCCAGTTTGATGTTGCACACATTTCCTAATTTGTGCAAATATCCTCTGTAGACTGAATCAGGCCATTTTAGTCTTATGGAGGAAAGTTGCACTGATTAGGAAATTTGTGCAAATTTGGGGGGAATTTGCATAAATTTCACATTTGATTGCTGCTCAATTTGTGCAATTTTCCCATTTGCACAGAGTGAGTAGTGATTGCAAACACGAACAGGAATTGGGCATGGGACAAGCAGTGAGATGACGTTTGAAGAATCCTAGAGATCTCGAACATTGCTTGTTTGCCCATCCCTTTCTATATATACAACTTATGGTCTGAAGATGCTCAAAGCACTACACAATACAACTGTACATAAAAACTGCAAAAATCAATGTTAAGAATGCTATCCTACTGAAAATGGCATCCCTACAGGAAGTACCACTCCTTGTTTTATCCTGGCAGTAATGCCTATGTCATACTGCACAAATTACTATCATATGAAGAGCTTCCATGCCCTGATCAGTGGCCACAAAGAACATTCAATGGAGGTATGGAGACTCTCCACATCAATGAGAAAATCCATGTGGTAAGACGTTCTGTAAGCAGCAGCTGGGGAAAGAGGGTGGAGAACTCCCTGTGGTAAATGTAACATGTGTCCTCTCTGGCTTCTTATTCTTTGTGTGTCAATAGCAAAGCAAGCAAATCTTATTTTAAGAAAGAAGTACAAGAGACTTAATCTGTTGCTAAGCAGATCAGCTCAGTCACTTCCTAACAAAATAAGGAACTGATAATGTAGGAATTAGTTAGAAGGAAATGAATTCTTTAAAAAAACCTGAAATAAAAATCATTTAGGCATTTCACTGGCATATAACAAGACACTACTGTAATATTGCAGCAAGAGAAAAGATTATTTAGAGTTAATTCTTATTTTTAGCTGATAATTTCTAATTAACTTGCTGTAGTTATCTTGTTAAATGTCAATTAAATCTCAAAGCGCTCCTTACAGGTTTCCTGTATTCATGGAATGTAATTACGCATCTGTTTCTTGAGTAGCCTTTATTGCTCCTCTCATCTACTGCTAAATATGAGACAAATATGCTTTTAAACATATTTATGAAATGTTCCACAGATAATCAATAATTGATTTTGCATGACAAAAATGGGATTAATAACATGAGTTGTACTTTTTCCAGCAGGTCTAACATTTATGCTCCCATCTATAAAGGCTACTAATGGTTATAAAATAAATGTGAAATAAAATGAAATCAGTTCTACAGCCCAGTCCTATACATGTTTACTCAGATGTAAATCCCCCCCTGTGTTCAGTGAGGATTACTCCCTGTAAGTGTGCATAGGATTGCAACCTAAATCCTCCCCGTTTTTTGTTCAAAAACCCCTCCTGTTCCTCATGTTCAGACATTTTGATTTGTGATGACATCATCAACAATTGCCTGGACCCTTGATACTGAATAAACAGATGTACAGCAAGAGGACCAGTAGGCCTCACTTCACCATACATGTGTTCTGACATGTGTCTGCAACATCCCCATGTCCACACAAGACTTTGCAGGGTTCCTGATTGCATAGAGAGTTATATGCTGGTGCTCCACCCGCCTGTGGCCTTGGGTTAGGGGCAAATTTGCCCACCTGCTATGGGGAGTAGAGACTGGGAGCTGGCTATTGGCCAGTCAGGTTGGCGATACAAGCAGCCATAAAAGGCCAGTCCCACCTTCCTCTTCTTCACTGCATTTATTGAGCCCAGCTCCTTGATAATCTGCAGTATGAGATTAGCCAGTCACCATGATGGGGTTGAGTTGAGTAGGAATTTTTAAGATGCCCTCATAACTGGCAAATTAAGAAGCCCTTTTTTTCCACCTACTTCATGCTGTGGTGAGAAGGAGGAGCAGTAGATGCCACTACCTGCCTGCTCACTGGCTCTCTGCCTGTCAAGCATTCAAGTGGTAGCAAGGATGAGAAAGAGGATGAGGAGAAATAGCAGTTGGTTACAATTGTGATGAGGAGCTAGACTCACTGAAAGAGTGGGCCCACTGAGGGTGCCTTGCCCAAGGGCCCTCAAAAAGCTGGACCCAGCACTGGCAGGTAGTCTCATGTGTCGTCATTCCTGGAGTCCTATGTCTTCATTCCTGGCTGGGAGGAAGGGGGAAATTCTGCACATTGACATTTTACAGACATGAAGTGGAATATGTTTATGGTAGGGTATGGAACCTGTTGCCACAAGGCTGCCCCCTACCATACTTACATTAATTCAGTGTGCCATGAAGTCCACACATGTCTGAAGACTGCTAAAATGAAGCCCAAACAACCTGTGATCAGATCTCCTTGTGAGATCTGCACCCTAAACGTATCTCAGAGTCTTCTGAAATATGAAGGGCTTTTGTGACAGATGCGCTGGAGCTTCTGCACAGAAAATCAATGTAGAAAAAGGTCCCTGCAGGAAGAAAGATTGAAAACTACTGTTCTAACACATCACAAGACTCTTCTGCTGGCTTCTCCCCCAACCTTTCCAAGAGTCCTCAGAGGTGCTTGTGGATTTATTTGGTAGCGGAAGAAAATTCTTCCTTAAATGCAAAGCTTGACCTAGTCAGAGGAAATTACTCATGGGGACAAATTTTAGAGTTGGCCAAAATGTTTCACGGTGGAGGAGTTTATACCATGCCTCGGAAGTAAAGAGGAATATGTAGTCTGAGAGTTAACCTTCATAACTTTGATTTTAACATTGGTTTCAAGCCATTTTCACAGCTCTCTCTACTTACTTTTTCTCCCCAAAGAAGGCTTTTCCCTTAGTTCGATTGCTATTTGTTTATTCTGTAATCTTTGTTATGTCAGTAGTTTGTTTCACCTCTCTTGTCATTATGTGTCACTTCTGCTTTCAAGAGGATCTTATCCCAGCAGCCACTTGGTCCCTCCTTCAGAGGTTACTTCATTTCTTCTGATGAGTATTGATCTCATCTGAACTACCCTACTGCATTTTTGGACTCTGTCTTCTCTGTCACTCACAGTAGTAGGCTCAATTGTACTGGACATGTTCTATATATGGAATAGTTGACCATGCCTTGCCTTCTGATACTTGAAACTTAAACAGCGCTGATATTTTTCAGTGCATTCATACATTTTTGTCTAGTTCTCGCCCATGGATGTATTTATAGATATGATTCAGCTAACTTAATTGTTTATCAGCATTAAGAAAAAATAACAAATATATTGAAAGCCTGAAGGGTTTTCTTTGAATTCTATAGCCAGTCGACCTCTCCCGTTGCCTCGGTTCTTGAGAATGAATGTGCCAGAGGAACATTTAACTATTCCAAAGTCCAAAACTCTGTGTTCAAAGCCCCAGCTAGGTACTTCCCCCTTCCTCCTTAGAGTGACCAGTGTCATTTCCTACCCTCAGCAATGCTCCTCTCTCTCTTCCTTCAAAGGTTCTCTCCTCAATCCACTCTCTTTATCACCACCCCTGCCCCAATACCGCTCTGTTCCCTTCTACCCATATCTCTCTGCACTGCTCATTTGCAATCTCGCTGCCTGAAAATTTTCCCCATTGAACAAGAACCTTGTTGACCTCTTCCCCCATTTCTGCCTTTCATTTCCCTCTACTAGACAATATTCCCCCCAGCTAATCATCTACCACTGTCCCAGAATCTCCATGTTTACATCCACAATTCCTGCCTTCCAAGCACCCCAAAAAGCTGAGTTGCTGTTGTTGTTTCTGTTTTCCCTCTTTTTCTTCTTCTTGCTAAAAACACTTTTAACCACAAAACCAAACCAAAAATGCCTCGCTCAGCTTTCAATTATTCAGCAGGCAGCAGCACTGGAAAGCCCCAAGAGAGGAAGTCCTGGTCAAGTTCTCTAGGGGGCTGCACAAACTGCAAAGCACAGAACAGGATAAAAGCAGTAAAATAAAGAACACCCCCCCCCCCCAGGCAGCCACCTCCTTACAGTAAGGTAAGCCCTGAAGCCCTGAATGCACCCTGAGAAATTTCTCGGAAATTCTCACCCCTTCCCACAATTTTTGAATGCAATTTCTTTTTATCTTCTCCCCACCCCACAAACAAATGGTTGAAAATAGAAAAATGAGGTGCAGTGCTAATGTTGATCCCTCAGCACACCTCTCCCCCACAGAAAATATGGGGAAACCTGAAGAGTCCCCTTGCAGAGATTGCTCACCTGAGTCCCAAAACCCCAGTCCACCCCAAGCCCTGCCATAGTTCATTCTCCTCTCTCATGCCACAGCTCACCACCATAACATCAGTGGTGATGGATCAGGTGGGATGCTCCGAGTTCTTGTTACGAGTGTCTGCTGGCTACCAGAAGACCAATTCACCCAAGCATTGCCATTGCTTGTATTATTCCTGGATATATTGAGTGCCTAATCTATTTTTCCAGATGTTCAAAAAATAATAATTGCTTACTGTTTCTTTAAAACAAACAAATCAAATAGCCCATAATTCATATTCATTCTGTGTGTGTGTGTGTGTGAGAGAGAGAGAGAGGGGGGGGTGAGAGGGGGAGAAGAATGTACAGTCTGTACAGTCTGTCCAAAATATTCTCATCAAGTAAATCAGAAAAGAAGAGTGAAGGAAATCAGATAAATGCATTAGTGGGAGTTCAGCTGACTGCCGGAGCATGTTTTAAAAATCAAATAAGGATATAATGGTATGTGTAGTATCCATATCAAATTATGACATTATTGGCAATGATGAGAAGGTGACACAATTCAGAGCCTTCCTATCTCCCTGATAACAGATGAAGCAATCTTAAATGGAATACAAAAGCAATTCTGTAATCAAGCACAGGCTCACACTGTATTCATTTGGCTCTGGCAAAGGGGATCCACATGGAGAGAAATAATTGGTTTCTTTATTCTTGGGGTGGAGGGGAGAGGAAGTGGCATATTTTCCTTATGAAATGTACCAGACTGACAGCTCTTAGAGGCTGCAGTTTACTTATACATAGGAAAAAAGAACAACATAGTGGGATAGGCACGATGCTTTGTCTAACCTGCTGGCTTGTCTCTGATGCTAGCCACCATTCAGCCATTTCCCATTTTTATCCAGACAGGTCTGTACTTGCAGAATGAAGATGCACACATTTTGCAAAATGAGCATAGCTATCCTGGTGTTTTGATACATGTTTGCCATGATACATAGACATAATGGAAAGCTAATCTTCCTGCATCAGCTTCCCAGCCTTCCAGTGTGCATCAGAAAATCCCAGATATTCTGGCATGGGCATTCACAGTTTGAAAAATGACCCCAGTGTTGTGTATAAAGGATGAGAGGACAGCTTGGATTTTCTACATCATCGCACAAATATGGAAAAATATATTCTCATATGAAATGTTTATTCTAGCCTCTTATAACAGAGGCTGCTTCCCATGCTGTGATAAACTCCATGTGGGTAAAAGGCACAGATACTGTTGAGCTTCTTTTCAGAACTTCACATGATTTATATCATTCTTTAATCCAATTCCATATGCTCCTCTTTTTTGTATGAAAGCTGGCCACCAAAGGATCACTCTTGGAGCTTCTGTGTATGTACCAAGACTTCTGAACTGCAGCTCACTGTGTCTCCCAACCCAAGCCATTTCCAAAACTCAGAGATCCTTCCGGAGCAGTCTCTAATACAGTACAATGAGCAGCTGACGGAAGAGGAAATCATTGCCAACTCCAGCTATAAAACTGTTGCTGGAAAAACATGGCAAAATGCCATTGAACCAGTACTTTGGTTAGGCTGGGGTGACCTCTATTTCTGTGTGGCATGTACTTGGCACTTCAGACTAGCCCTTTAAAAGCAAAAAATAAATAAATCACATTTCAATAATTAAATAAAGAATAAAGTGCACAATACTCTAAGATCCTCCCATCAGATGAACTGATCTAGATGCGTGTCACAGCAGATTATTTATTTAATATGTCACATATTGCTGACTTCTCCTGGTTACATCCCAAGAAAGCAGCAATGGTAATGAACACAGGAACATCTGGAGACATTTTGCTGGCACTGAAAGGTCAAAGCAATTCATTAAATATTGAGACTGGTTGTGAATTCCTTAAAGTTAAAATGCTCAGAAAGAAACTGTCAATCTACTTAGATGGTGGGGGCAGGGAAGGCATGAGAAACAAAGAGGGAGGGAAGCAGGAGATTACAGACAATCCCAAAGTAAGTCCAATGTTTTCTTTATCTCTAGAGCAACTTCCATCATTCCCAGCTAGTATGGCCAATAGCTGGAGGTGTTGGGAGTTGCAGTCCAACACATCTGGAGGGCCCCAGGTTGAGGAAGGCTGCTCAAGAGAAAGACAGCACTATGAAGAGCCACTGTGGCTCCAGCTCTAGTCTCCAGCCACTATGTCTCCAGCTGAAGTCAGTGTTGGACTTGAGCTGGAGAGGCCCAGGCTCAAATCTCAGCTCAGCCCAGAAGCTTACCATGTCACCCTGGGCCACCAGTCACATACCCTCCGACATTTCACAGATGAAAACAGGGACACACATGTGAATTTGTAAGAGGTATGGTTAAGCAACAGGAAGGTGTGATCAAGAGGGTGTGGCCAGGCAACATGAGGGCGTGGCCAAGGGTATAGCCACCCACCCCAGGATGCTCTAACCGTTTAAGGGCTCTGACCACTCTGAAGCCACTTTGATCTCCAGATCCAGGATGATGATGGAGATTGCTGTTGTGGTCATTATTATTATTGTACCATCAATGTGCATGGGGCTTTACCAAGTATAAGAGAACAGTTCCCTGCCCCAAGGAGCTTACAATCTATAATGTAATATAGAGGTGACAACAAATGGTAGGAAGGGGTGAACCAGGGAGGAATATGCAATTATTTCCAGTCAAACATAACTTTCAGCCTATTTTCCCCACATTGTGCAGGGAACTCCTTGTTTTAAAGATCTCCCTCCCACTTTAAAAATGGATCCCTCAATGGTGGCTTTGTTCTCATTAGTAGTTTGCCAAAGAAGTAATAATAATTAACATTTAGATATCTCTGAGTGTGCAAAGTGGTTCACAGGCTCCTCCTATTTTCTCCTGTAAGCTCCTATTTTCTCAGCTCAGAAAAACACACACATGTGGGCTCTATTGTACTTTATTAAAAAAAAACAAGAACATCAACTCTGTGATTGAACAATAATGCCAAAATGGAATGATGATGTTTGTTTCTGCTATTTCAGGTAGTTGGGATTTTTTTCTTTCTTTCTCTTGAGGAGGGTGTGTTTTCTGCAAACTCCCTTCTAATGCATTTTTAAAAAACCAATCGAAAATCCCTGCAGAATAATCCTAAACCTTACTGTAGAGAGCTTTTTCCATGGCACTTCAGCATGTGTTAGAAAAATGCTTTCACATGGGGTACACAGGTAGAGCCAAGTAAAATTTACCACTGCTCTGAAAACAGAATAACAGAGCAATCCTATGCATGTGTACTCAGAAGTAAGCCCTATTACATTCAATGGGACTTACAGGAAAGTGTGTATAGGATTATACACAGGAGAGACAGTGTGGCGTAGTGGTGAGAGCGTTGGACTGGGACTCGGGAGATCCGGGTTCTATTCCCCGCTTGGCCATGAAACTCACTGGGTAGGGATGTACCCTAGTAGCCCGGCAGACAGGAGCAAGGCCCAAACTGGGCCTGCTCATGTCCGCCGGGCTACTCGGCTACCCGCGCGGGCTTACCTGCAGGCTCTCCGGCTCTGCGGAAAGCCTGCCTCCCCATCCGCTGGTCCCGTCGCGTCACTTCCAGCGCGGAGGAAGTGACGCGACAGGACCCTGCTCTGTCGCGCTGGACCCCCGCGCTCTGTTTTTGCCGCAGGAAACCAGGGCAACAGGGCTGTTCCTCCCGCCAAAACAGAGCACAGGCGGGGGTCCAGCGCGCCGGAGCAGTGGCTTCGGCGGCGCGCAGGACCAGGTAGGCGGCGGGGGGGGTTCCAGGCAGCAGCGGCGGGGGGGTGTCTGGCAGCGGCAGCGGGGGGGGCGTTTCTCCGGTGGCTCGAGTGGTGCGAGCGGCGCGGAGAACGCTCCGCGCCGCTCTGAAGAGCGAGATCGGGCCGCCGCCGCTCGTGGGGGGCGAGCCCGGAGCGAGCCTCCAGCCGACTCCAGGCTCGGCCCCACCGTGACTTTGGGCCAGTCACTGACTCTCAGTCTAACCTACCTCACAGGGTTGTTGTGAGGATAAAATGGAGAGGAGGAGGATTATGAAAGCCGCCTTGCAGGAAAAAAGGTGGGGTATAAATATAATAAATAAATAGGATTACATCCTAAAGTACAGAAGTCCTTTCCATAAAACTCAAACTGGAATAACACAACACAAGCAAAGAAGTTACTGACACTTAGTTTCAGTGTCACCAGGGAGCCTGTTTCATGTTTTACACCTAAGGAAAGCACTCTGCGACATTTAGAAACAAAAGTCAAAGTTACATAGTTCATCACTTGTGGATTTGGAAAGAGCATCTAGAGGGCCACACAATTCCCATCCCTGTTTTATGTAAACCAAATATTGACCATATTTGGCACAAAGAAAAGTGCATGGACAAACAGAACTGCTAAAAACACACACCAATCATTACAGGAAGCTTATACTCATAGAAATGCAAGGACAACATGATGTACTTTAAATAGTTCTGATATTCCTGCACTTCCGATGTAAGCAGCAATTAGTAGAAAGTGCAAAGAAAGTAACAGAGCCAAGAAGGTACGTAGGGATGGAACCGCTCGGCTCAGCGGGGGGGGCATAGCAAGCCGAAATCGGCCCCGCTCACGCCCCCCTGAGACTCGCGGGCCTTATTGCGACCGGGCGCCCGCTCGCTTCTCCACTTTTAGCCGCTGCGCCACCTGCACTGCGTGCACTGCCGGCACTGCCTGTGCCGGGGTCCAGTTGCGCCATTTCCGGCTGGACGGAAGTGACGCGACGCGGCGACGGGACCCTACAGAAAAGACGCAGTGCGGGGTCCCAGCAGCGCTGGCACAGCGATCCATCGCTGCCGGCATGGCTGCTCGAGCGGTGCGGAGAATCGCTCCACGCCGCGGAGAAACAAGCGGCGTGGGGGCTCTGTGAGGAAAGGAGAGGCACCCCCTTTAAGGTACATTACAAACTCCTAGTAAGAAGAGGGGGAAAGAGGGGGGGTACACAGGAGGAGTCCTTCCCTATACTGGCCCATTCAAGGCTACTAGTCTTGCCTCCTCTGTTGCTGCTGACAGTGCATTGCTTGTCCTTACTCCTGTCCTGCCACTTCAGGTGCCCATCTGCCAGAGTGCTGCCTTACTGTCTGGCCCCTTCCACTTATTTGCTGTTCTGCACACCTCACCTTTGGTGTGGAGAAAGTGGATAGAAGTTTTTCTCCCTCTCGTTCTAGAACCTGGGGTTATCCACTAAAGCTAAGTGGTGGCACATTTGGGACAAACAAAATGAAGTATTTCTTTTGCATAGTGCATAGTTAAACTGTGGAATTCACTGCCACAAGTAGCGATGACTGCCAACTTGGAGTAGACAAATTCATGGAGGTTAATATCTAGTTTCCCTTCTCAAGGCACTATATTACTGATAAGGTTATCAATGGATTAGTCATGATGGCTACATAGCACCTCCAGGATTGGAGACAGCATTCCTTTGTATATCAGTTGCTGGGGAACATGAGTGGGAACATACTCTTACCCTCATGTCCTGCTTGAGAGCTTTCCAGAGCATCTGGTTAGTCACTGTGGGAAACAGGATGCTGGACCAGATAGGCCTTTCCAGTAGGGCTCTTTTGTTCTTATGGTCTTAACCTAGCACAGAGAAGAAGGCCATGAACTGCTTCTCTTACAAGAAGATTCAAGCCCAGTCCCTATGTATATACAAACCAAGGTTTCTTAAGTGTATGCAGGGACTTGGTTTACATGAAGATGTCCTTCCTTTTGTCTGTTAGACTTATGGGTTGAATAAGACAATCTGGAGGTCAATTTTTGACAGCCAAGTTCAGAGCACAAGCCTTTTAAGGGCACAAGTTGTGTCTGCCTTCAGAATAAATTCATGAGAAGCTGCCCATATAAGTCTCTGACCATCAAGGGGCTATTCCTGGAGTTCTGATAGGAGCAAAGTCTAGTTTTTCCTGATACTATTAATGTTCATTCAAAAGCTACTCCCATTTCATTCAATGGGGTTTTACTCTCAAGGAAGTGGCCAGAATACTGCTGCCTTATAGCACAATCCTAGGCATGATCACTCAGAAGTATGTCCCACAAAATTCAATAGGGCTTACTCCCAAGTAAGTGTACACTATTAGATCACACTATTAGATTTAGGTAAATTCAGCAATAAGCTGTCAAGCAGGGCCACTGGTATTGACTATGCTTTGTAAAAGACTCAGAAGGCCTAACAGTTTATTTTATTATGGAGAAAGGGTATGCCTTAAATGTAAATGTATTCTGGGACAAAATATTTCAACTTTTATTCTTTAAAAAAAAATCATGGTTAGAAGTTAATAAATGTTTTTCCTTCCCACAGTTCATATATCTTGCATTTGAGCACATATATCCTGTATTAAACACTGAAGCTCCATGTTTTAAAGCAATCTACAAAACTGATCATCACATCTTGTAGCAGCAAATTGGTTATGCATTGTGTGAAGAAGGATCATGTAATTGAGGGATAATTGTGAAATGCTGCTCCTTGCTAGAAAAAGATGTAGCAGCAGCAGCGCCAGTGCTAGGATGACTTTTCCAGAATCATATTATTATCTAATATCTTATATATTATAATTATTACATTATTATATTATAAATTATATTATAATATTTTATTATAAGTGACTTTTATTAAAAAAAATTAACCTTACTTAAACCCTTAATTGTTGATATCTGGTGATTTTCAGGGGGTGGGTCAGTGCTTGCAGAACAATCTCTTCTTTTTGTTTTAAAATTGTCAGGATTGGCAAAAATTCAACAGGTGAAGCTGACCCACCCACCCCACACACCCAAACATGGAGCTTCAGAGAGAAGGGTAAGCTTCTTGCATTTCCTTCTGACTCTGTATGTCACCTGTTAGAGGCACAGAGTCAGCTCTGTTAGGAAATAAAATCTTTGGCAATATAAAGATAGGAATCATGTGATAAATCCCCTCATTTACCTCTCCGTCGGTCCAGGCCAGCGGGTGCAGCCTCAACCTCCTTAGCTGCAAGCTTAGCTGCAATTTTGCCCATGGCATGGTCCCTTTAAGAGCAGCTTAAAGTAGCTTGCAGTTGTGGGAGGCAGGGGAATTCGGGACTCTGCATGACAAAGTGAGAAACCGTGATGGCTTAAGGGTTTTCAATTGGAGACTATGCAGTCACTTCCTCTCAGCCTAACCTACTTCACAGGGTTCCTGTGAGGAGAAAATCAGAGGAAATGCATGTATGCTATTCTGTCTTCCTTGGACTTCCTTATTACAAGTATAGTACATTTATTGGAAATATAATGCTTAGGAAGAAATGAAGTAACAGATATGGATAATGTCGTCTTGAGACAAAATTTTTCAGAAGACTATTTTCTTATACGTTTTTGAAAATTTTCTTTTTGAGTTTCTCCTGAACTGTTGGAGAATTTCTTGTTGGTGTTTTCGAGTATGCAGAGTGTGGGAGATTTATAATCCTGTCTGTGTGCTAGCAGACGCCTGAAATTCCACACACAGATCTTCCAGATCTCACCTCCCCCCGCAGCGTGCAGCGTGCAGCGTGTTGTGCCAGTTTGACCAGCCCAGTCTGCCCTGTTGTCAGACTGCTTCCAGCTTCCCCGTTGCAGATTAATCCATGGAGTCAGGAAACACTCTGTAACACCACAGGTCTAATTCTACCTGTTTATTCACTTAGCAAGTAAAGTTCTACAGAGTATACATTTCCTAGTTACAGTCCATGTGCAGAGTATAAATGCATAGCAAGCATTACATCCAGTGGAGTAAGTTGAGCTTCACTCCACCTCAGCAAAGACGTTACATTGTTGCAGTAACAAAGTCTAGCAAGAAGAAGAAAAAGAAGAGAGAAAGCAGTCCAGCTTCTCTCTAAGATGGCTTCAGACAGAAAACAAGTTAGCACGTCATCAGAACATACAAACCATGTGACCAGCTCATACTGTTCTCACAGAGCTAGATTCCCATGCGAAAACACGAGAGCCCAGAAACAAACCTGTTTACAGCCACTCTGTCCCTTCCATGTGTAAACAATCTGCAGCTGGTGAAGTGATACATATCACAACATCCCCCCACAAGCTGAGTACATCTTGTTTCACATTTGCTCAATGAGGACTAGCGCCAGTCATTAGCTTCCTGTGTCTTACTACAGGCAATGGTTTTGTGAAAAGATCTGCCACCATGTCCCCTGTTGCACAGTATTTGAGTGTTACCAACCCTGTCTGCACACAGTCCTTTACATGAGAGTAACGAACATCAATGTGCTTGGTTCTTGGCCTACATTTTTCATTTTGTGCCATGCTTATGCAAGCCTGGTTGTCTTCAAAAATTGTAACAGCCCTGTCTACTGGTAATTGCAAATCAGTAAACAATTGTTTGAACCATTCAATCTCATTGCATGCTTGAGATAAACTGATGAATTCAGATTCTGCACTAGATACAGCCACACAAGATTGTTTTCGTGTATACTAGTCAATTAGACTTTCACTATACATGATCACAGTTCCACTTGTGGATTTTCTATCTGTTGCAGCTCCCCAATCAGCATCAGTGTACACACAAAAACCTCCCTCTGTGTGTGATGACAATTTCAGTTTGCAATTCATGGAACCTTTTAAATATCTTAACACACGTTTCACAGCTAGCCAATCATACATAGAAGGATTTTGCATTTTCCTGCTAAGTATGTTCACAGCATTGCTGATGTCTGGCCTACTCACATTTGCCAAATATAGCAGGCTTCCAATAACACTTTGATATTTTCCAATATCCTCAAATTCAGTGTTATCTGTGTGTTTTTTGATATTCAAGAGTCATTGGACTCTTGTAACTGGGTTACAATTCTCCAATCCATGAATCTCCAGCAATTTCTGAATTTTCCCACTTTGTTCAACCAAGAAAGAACCTTCCTCATCCTGGGATAATTGCATGCCAAGATAGTGTTGTACCAAACCTAGATCTTTCAGTTCAAAGTGTGCTTGCAATTCTTTTGCAATTTTGTCTTTTTGACTTACTGATTCTGTTATCAGTAATATATCATCAACAAAGACTAACAAATACACCCAATGTCCCAATTCTGTGTGACATGTGTACAGACAGTGATCAGCCTTGCTTTGTTTGAATCCCAAACTAATCAAAACTCTGTCTAATTTTTGGTTCCAGCATCTCGCTGCTTGTTTCAGACCATATATGGATTTGTGCAAACAACATACAAGACCGGGATTTTCTACAAAACCTTTTGGTTGCACCATGTAGATTTCCTCTTGTAAATCACCATATAGGAAAGCAGTTTTTACATCAAAATGAAATGCCATCATTTTTCTTTGTGCTGCCAATTTCAACAACAATCTTACAGTTGCATACCTTGTTGTTGGTGCAAACACGGAATCAAAATCTATCCCATGTTTTTGTGCAAACCCTCTTGCCACGAGTCTTGCCCTGTACCTTTCCACCTGCCCCTGGTGATTCGTTTTCACCTTGTACACCCATTTACAGGTGATGGCCTTTCGCCCCACAGGTAAAGATACCAGACTCCATGTTTTGTTAACATGCATGGCATTGATTTCATCCTGCATGGCCTCAAACCAATCATTTCTCACTACTGGTTCCATGCCCTGGATTTCCTCAAAACTTTGAGGTTCTAAAGCTATTTTGAGAGCTTTATGTACAACAGTTTTGCCACTTTGGAATTCATCCTGATATCTAACAGGTGTTTTACGTTCTCGGGTTGAACGCCTTAGAGATTGTTCACCTCCCTCCTGTTCCCCAGATATCTGCCCAGTGGTCTGTTCTGTTTCAGAAACCTCCAGCTGTGTCTCAGCCATCGAATGCATTGGCAATTCCACCAGCTGTTTCTTTTCATGTGTTTGCTCGTGAAAAATCACATCTCTGCTTAAAATTACCTTTCTGTGTTGTGGTGACCACAGCCTGTATCCTTTTGTTTGTCCATCATACCCCAGCAGAAAACATTCAAAGCTTCTGGGTGACAGCTTTGTTCTATTTTGAGCCTGTATATGAACAAAACATTTGCATCCAAAAATTCGCACGTGTGCTATCTTTGGCTTCCTCCCATGAAACATTTCATATGGAGTTTTCTCAGTTGTGGTGTTAGGTAATCTGTTCAGCAAATAGTTAGCATTTGAAAGTGCATCCCCCCAGAAATGGTTTCCCAACTTTGAGTCAGCTAATTCAGCCCTCATCATTTCTTGGAGTGTTCTGTTGCGCCTTTCAGCTACGCCATTCTGAAACGGTGAGTTTGGGGCTGTGATTTTGTGCCCAATGCCCTCACTTTCCAAGAATTTCTTAAATTTTGTACTCATGTACTCTCTCCCACCATCTGTGAGCAATTCACCTATGGGGTTTTGTTTGAACCTGTTACCAGCCCATTTCACAAATGATTCAAATCTCTCTCGAACCTGACATTAATGCTGCAGAAGATAAACAAATCCAAATCTGCTAAAATCATCAACAATAGTCATATAGTACCTATTTCCCCCATAGCTTTCCTCAAATGGCCCAGCAACATCAGAGTGTACCAGCTCAAATATTCTTGTGCTCACTCTATCACTGTGTTTCTGAATGTTAGTCCTGTGTGACTTAGCCTGACTGCATACTTCACATTCCACATAATTAGAACAAGGTTTCATTTTCATGCCCTCACACAGACCCGGCATCTTCTCGATGCTCCTGTAATTAGCATGCGCAAAACGTTTATGGAATAAATGTAGACAATTATCATGAGGCTTACAATTTGCATACTTCACAATCTCATCATGTGTTACAAATGGATTTATAACATACAGAGAATTCTGCAAATCATCTTTTGCACAGACTGTCCCTTCACGTGAAATCACACATGTGCTGTCTGAAAAACACATTTCATAGCCATTTTGAGCTAATTGGGAAATACTTATCAGATTTGTGTCCAGTTCCGGAACAAGCAATGCTCTTTGTTGACCCAAAGTAGTAAAGTCAATTGTTCCTGTTGCTGAAACATTTATACGTTTCCCGTCAGCTAATTCCACGTGCTGACCTGGACATCCATCTTCTTCCAGAGATTGAAATACGTTCCTGGAGTTAGTCATGTGACAAGTAGCTCCAGAGTCTAAGACCCAAACATCATTAGAAACCCCCACCCTTGCAATCAAACTTTTGCCCGTTTTCCTCCTCAGGTGTGCTTGTTGTTTCCTGTTTGTTCTTTTTTGTCTTTTTCTTTTTCATTCTACAGTCTCGTCTCAGATGAGTTGTAGATCCGCAAGTGAAGCATTTTTTCACTTTTAAAGCAGCGGCTTGGGTTACTCCCTGCTTGTTGTTTGCAGCTTGGCTGTTTGCCACAGCAGCCTGGCTTTCTGCAAATTTACGGCCAAAGTTGTTTCGCTTTGCTTGCTGCTTTTCCATTCTGCTATCTCCACAAGCCGTTTCTCCAGCTTGAAGCAGAAAAAGCTGCACTTTGTAAATTCCACAAAGATTAAGCTTGATCACCCACTGCTACTGGATCCTGTGTTACTACAGACCAGAGTCCCGCATGGGTTAAATAATGCTGCATCTGAAAACTCCACAGCACATAGTTCGATCCAGACAGTTTCTCCATAATTTGTGGATTCAGGGATTGCGCAGCTGCCATTTCTGTGACCGGGGGATTCTCCTCCTCCTCCTCCCCAGAAATTTCAGCCTCGCTCTCTCCCTCCAAGCTCTCGGCCTTGGAACTTGCCTGCAAGCTGTCTGTGCCAGCTAACAGTTTTCTCCCCCTTTCTTCCCCCTTACCGGTTGAAGGACCAGGCGATAGTTTTTCTTCCTTGATGTCTTCTTCCTCTGCCATTAATCACTGCAATCACCGGAGTCAAAGCTGTTGCCAAACAGGTCCCGGTTCTGGTACCGACCCGTTCTGGTTCCGTTCCGGTCTGGTTCTGGTTCTGGACTGGTTCTGGACTGGGCCTATAACCCTGTTGGTGTTTTCGAGTATGCAGAGTGTGGGAGATTTATAATCCTATCTGTGTGCTAACAGACGCCTGAAATTCCACACACAGATCTTCCAGATCTCACCTCCCCCCGCGCAGCGTGCAGCGTGCAGCGTGTTGTGCCAGTTTGACCAGCCCAGTCTGCCCTGTTGTCAGACTGCTTCCAGCTTCCCCGTTGCACATTAATCCATGGAGTCAGGAAACACTCTGTAACACCACAGGTCTAATTCTACCTGTTTATTCACTTAGCAAGTAAAGTTCTACAGAGTATACATTTCCTAGTTACAGTCCATGTGCAGAGTATAAATGCATAGCAAGCATTACATCCAGTGGAGTAAGTTGAGCTTCACTCCACCTCAGCAAAGATGTTACATTGTTGCAGTAACAAAGTCTAGCAAGAAGAAGAAGAAGAAGAAGAGAGAAAGCAGTCCAGCTTCTTTCTAAGATGGCTTCAGACAGAAAACAAGTTAGCACGTCATCAGAACATACAAACCATGTGACCAGCTCATACTGTTCTCACAGAGCTAGATTCCCATTCGAAAACACGAGAGCCCAGGAAGACACAACAAACCTGTTTACAGCCATTCTGTCCCTTCCATGTGTAAACAATGTTCTGCAGCTGGTGAAGTGATACATATCACAACATTTCTGTCTTCTCTTGGAGGGTATTCATCAAAATGGCCTCCCCAATTTCATCATCTGTGAATATTGTTTAATATTATTTTATTATTGTTGAATGAAGCAATGAGTAACCTGTAGTACTCTTCCCAGTCCTCCTCATTAAGCCCGCTGCTTCCTTTCATCCACCAGTATGAACTAACAATAGAGTTTCATTTAGAATTAACTGAGCTAGAATTTCTTAGAAGGTAATTTTCTTAAATCCATCACCAATCTGTTGGAGAATTCTGCCTCACCCCTAGAGAATATTCAGTGAAATTCCCCCTGCCTTTTGTCTCCCACAAGTAGCATTGAGAATTTAGGGAGCCCATTTTTGCTCATCCCAAATATTTAGCTTTTTGGAAAGCAAATTAGAACTCTGGTTTCCGTCAATCCTTACATTGCTGATTTGTGAAAACATCAGTGGACATAAATGTAATTTTAACCTAGATTCTGTTGCAAAAATGCAGAGATGAAGGGAGGTACAGATTTCCTCACAGATACCAAGTACCAGTTTACCTCCTTATCATTCCTCAGCATCACCCCCATGGAAAAACCCATCCATGCCTATCTCTCCCTGGGGTCCACATACCCTCTTTAATAATAATAATAATAATAATAATAATAATAATAATAATAATAATAAATTTTATTTCTTACCCGCCTCTCCGTCTAGATCGAGGCAGGGAACAACAAAAATATAAAATACACAATACATACTATTAAAACATCTTAAAACATTAAAAACATCATAAACAACATCATTAAAACATCATTAAAACATCATTAAAATATCGTAAAAACATCTTAAAGGCAACCTAAAATTCCGCTGGATAGGCCTGCTGGAAGAGATCAGTCTTTATGGTTTTTTTAAATTCCAAAAGACTGGTGAGCTGACGAATCTCCCCCGGCAGGCCATTCCATAATCTGGGAGCAGCAGAAGAAAAGGTCCTCTGGGTAGTACCCGTCAGCCTAGTTTTGGCTGACTGAAGTAAATTCTTCCCAGAGGACCTGAGTGTGCGGGGTGGATTGTATGGAAGAAGGCGATCCCGTAGGTAGCCTGGACCCAAACCATGTAGGGCTTTAAAGGTAATAACCAACACTTTATACTTCGCCCGGAAACTGATTGGCAGCCAGTGGAGTGCTTTTAAAACTGGTGTGATGTGAGCACCCCTAGGTGTACCAGTAACCAGTCTGGCGGCCATATTTTGCACTAGTTGAAGTTTCCGGACTAGGTACAAAGGTAGCCCTATGTACAGCGCATTGCAGAAGTCGAGCCTCGAAGTTACCAGCGCGTGCACTACTGTCTTTAGGTCCTCCGGTTCTAGGAAGGGGCGCAGCTGGCGTATCAGCTGAAGCTGATAATAGGCACTCCTAGCCGTCACATCTATCTGAGATGTCATTTGGAGCAACGGATCTAGAAGCACCCCCAAGCTGCGAACACAGTCTTTCAGGGGGAGTGTAACCCCATCCAGAACTGGTTGACATACCTCCAAACCCAGATTGTGGCCTTTGACAGCAAGCACCTCCGTCTTGTCTGGACTTCAGTTTCAGTTTTACTGTTGTAGCTGTTCCTTCATGAAGCATCTATACTATTAATGATGGATGGAGGGGAATATTCAGCTCTAAAAACCATGTGACTCTTTCTGATCCAGATATTTCCTAGGGTGCCAATATTTCACAAGTCTGAAGTCATCCTTGATCAATTTGCCATGGGACAGGAAAGTAAGTGCCTTCTGAGCATGGTTTGCTTTATCTTGCTCCAGTTCACAGGCAGGAGATTATGACAGGAGATTATTCCCCAGTAGAGCCAATAGATTCTGTCCAATAATAATGGATTTTCACCAGCCCCACAAAATGGAGATCAGCTTCTGGTATGCTACAATAAGGAGAAGTGGGAACAGTGTTGCAACTTTCTCTTCTTTCTTTTTCTTTCTTTGCAGAATATTGTGTTCATATTTCCTCTCTGGTTATATTGCTAGTTTTGCCCAACAGCTCCATTTCTCCACAGCTAGGGTTGCCTCAGTCAGCAGCCCACTCAGGGAGTATTTGTTAACTAGAAACCTTTGTAGTAATATGGAGAGATTGGCATAGGAGAAGCTGAGATGATTGCCTGAGGGCAATATATAATTTGGGATCCAAATACAGAAATAAAAGACTCCTATGTCTGTTGTTCACTGCTCATTTGATTCCCTTTAGGACTGACTACCTACTGGAATTTTCAGCCATTGCTTCAAGGCTTTCTCTGGCAGAGGTGCCTGCATGTTTATGGATTATGGGAGATCCTCTCCCTTAGCAAAAGAAAATTGCCTCCCATTCGGTAGCACATGAGAGTTATGTTCAGTGCTCCAATGGTCTGTGCACTTTGGATTCTCTTTATGTTTACACTTTGCACAAGGGGGAAAAAGAGTCCTGCACTTTGTGTAAAGAAGTGTGCAAAAGAATCCTAGCACGTAGCATCTGGGACTACAGAGGCAGTCTAGGTCCATCCTATACATGTCTACTTAGAAGTAAGTCCCAAAGAGTTCAATGTGGTTTAATCCCAGGTAAATGTGCATAGGGTTGCAGCCTCAATCCCATAAATGAAGCACCAAAAAACACCCATTTAGGGGTCTGGGGAGGATGAATGCAAGGTCTTTCCTTCTTGGAACAGGTAGCCATTCACTGGGTGAGTGTGCCACAAGGTGAATGAGTCAGCTCCACATTGCTCTCTCCCTTTCCTTGAAAGATGAATGGAGCCATTCCCAAGGCCTGGGGACCGGGATTCAGCTATCTCAGGAGGAGGCCCTTCTATGTCTGTGCAAATGGAGAGATGGGAGGTGATGGCTGCAAGGGAAATGGAAGTAGAATTGCCAGATTTTAACCCACACTGGCTGGGAATGGTAGGAGTTGCAGTCCAGCATATGTGAAGATTGGGGAAGGCTGCTGCAGCAGGACGTTGAAAAGCTCTGAGAAGTAAGAGAATGCAGACGCTATGCATTTGATCATGCTGCTGTGCCACTTATCCCTTTGACCACCTCCTTCTCCCACCTCCCTCAACCCACATAAATGCCGACCACCTTCTCAGTCCATGTATCTGGTGAAGGCTTATAAAAATGCATCCCTCAGTATACCAGTCTGGTCCATCACAGAACTTCTAGTCTGTTTTCGGGGTGCTACACACTAACATGGTTACTTCACTGAATTTTTTAAATGTATTATTTATGTATTGTTACATTCATTTCTTGCCTTTTTCCTCTTGCAAGGAACCCAGTGAAACTCCTGTCCATTTTATCCTCATAACAACACTGTGAGGTACTGTAGGTGAGGCTGAAAGTCAGTGACTGCCTGGACCAAAGTCACCCAGTGAGCTTTATGGCTGAGTGGAGACTAGAACCCAGATCTCCAGAGTCCCAGTCCAACACTTGGACCACCACATCACACTGTCTCTTGTACCTTGATAGGCAGATCCTTTTGTAACCTTCTGTCCCTTCCCACACACACACCTTTCCCATCATCCCCTGTACAAGGCCCATCAATTTCCACATGTGAATGAGTGTACAGATCAGCAACCTGTGTACACTGTATATAGATTGTATACATGTTGAACAGTACATGTAAATAACTATGAGTGTACAGATCAACAGTCTGTGTACACATGTACACCAGTTGTGCATGTGTTGAATGTAACATGTGAACACCCCTTAAAACAGTGATGCACCAAATGCTTTTTAAAATGCTTGCGAGAAAGGGGCATGGCCTCCACACTCCCATTCCGTTTCTTTGAATCTCAGCATGGAACATGAAGACAAAAAGAAGAGGGCGAGTCCTTCAGTCTTCTTCGTCAACTTCTCTTCCCTTCCTGATTCTGCTCAGACACCACTACATGCATCTGCTGGCCAATCCTGGTTTGGTCCCCAAAAGTGCACTGGACCAAACTGGCCCCCCCAGTTCATGCATCTTTCCTTTGGTGGCAGCAACCTGTCCATCCCTTCAGTTTCTACAAACATTCCTTAACAAGCAGCTATCTTTTGTAGTAATTACCATCGGAGTGTCCATATAATTATGCATGCGACTTGGGTGCCATTTCAAAAATGTTGCTTAATCTGTCATTCGTAATATTCTACGATATGTTTTGCATGCAAATCCACAGAAATTCTATTTCGAAGTTCCCCTCTATATCTCAAGGCCAGAGACTCTATAACAGAATAGCAGAAGGGAAATGATTTGCCAACTACATGCAGGAGGTTCCAACCGGTTGAAACTCTTATTATATGCTCTAATGGCTCTTAGAACAACAGGAGACTGTGTGAGTTGGTGAAACAGTAAGCAAAAAATGAGCTTTGCAGGTGTTCTACTTAGCGGTACCCCATGGAATCTGATAGCCAATTTAGTTTTCTTGCTCCACTTGTCTGCTTGAGACAGTCACCGAGGAAGCTCTTGTTGATGATGTGTCCTGCCAATTACAAATCCATAGCTCCTGTCAGAGCCAACATTAGCCTTGGATGCAAGAAGCATGGCTTCCATAACACAGACAGAATGCATGTAAGTTTCTAAGGCCTTCATCTGACAGTAGTGTAAGTGAATATACCAGCACAGACCTTCGGAGGAGATAACCAGCTAGTCTGTTATTTGGAGCTCAAATGAACTGGAAATATATTTGTGACCCTTGCTGGCATCAACAGTATGCTTCACTGTCCATTTATTCCAGTGTAAGGTCAATATAAAATGAAGCACACATGAAAACAGTTTCAGTTTCTGTTAGTTGAGTATATGTTACATTGTGGTTGGAGAGGAAACAAGTTAAGACCGGTGATGGTGGGTGAGTTCTCCCTGACTCACTTTGTAATTGGTCCTGTGCATTTTCTTCAAAAACTCAAGATCCCCCCCCCTTGTGAGTTCTTTTCCTGGCTCATAATATAAGGTCCCTGCAAGCCAAGCTCTCCCTACAGCCCCACCCTCAAAACTTGTGATATTGCTGATGTTTGTAATTCCTTGGTCACAGGGCCGGATTAAGATAGGGGCTGTGGGAGCGGCCGCTCCAGGCCCTTAACAGACAATCGGCCCGCAATTATAGGGACACGCGCGATTTTTCCCCCTTCAGGGTTAGCTCTGATCGTTATCATTCAGCATAATTAATGATTTTTTCAAGATTAGAAAGGTGTTCTAAGCACATCTGCATTACAGGCTTGAGGCAAGACCTAGCAAGAACTGTTGTTCTCAAATTAGCATTTCAGTATCTTTGCATTTCAATCACTGTTACTACATTTCTTTGTGAGAACTCTAGCACATGGGGGGCTTGCTAGGGTCTGTAATATTCAGATTTAGAAGGGACCTCTCTCTCCAGCCTCGAGCAAAAGATCTTTCTGATTCGCAGCTCAATTGTTCAAATGCTAGTTTAACAACAACAACAACAAAAGCAACAAGAACAACACAATTATTCTTGGTCAAGCAAAGCTTCCTGGCTTTTGTTGTGGCTGCTTTTTTTTTTTTTAATAAATAATTTGGGGGAAATTCTGCAAGTTCTCCTTTCCTTCTCCTTCTTTTCTGTAAAAGGGCTTTCCCTCTTTTGTGAGCCAAACTGAACGTAAGGGCTGTGTGTTTGTGGGTGTGGGTGTCTGCCTTTGGGGGTGTTGATCCTCCTGCCGCCTGCAAAATGTCACCTGCTTGGCTAATACTGTGTGTGTGTGTGTGTGGTGTGTGTGTGTGCACGTGCGCTTTCATGGGGAATTGTGTGGCATTTTAAGTTTTATTTTGAAAAACCCCAGAGAACAGAGTTCACCAAATATCCCTCCTGGATATTTTGGACTACAGTTCTCATTTGCCTCAGGCAGCATGGCCAGTGGCGGGGAAGATGGGAGCTGGGGCCCCAAACATTTGGAAGGGCCCCGGTTGGGGAAGACTGCCCTAGAGGTTAAAAAACGTGGAGGTACTTATCATCAACGATAGTGATGAACGGTTTATTGAGTTAACAAGCTTATTGTTTACAAAAAAGAAAATTTTCAATATGTTTCTGTTTTGGCACTTTAATGGTAATTAAAATATTAATTTGTTTTAATATAAAATTGCGTCTTCATTTTATTTATTTCCATAAAAAGGCCCACCAAAATCCTCAGCACCAGGCCCATAATGCTCTTAATCCGGCCCTGCTTGGTCAGGAATATTAACCTTGGCAAGCCATAGCTCTCGCCTTCAATATCAGGTGAGCATTAAAGTCCCCAATTTCCTTCTCCAGCTCAGATTTTAATCCAAGCTGGAAAATAACCCCTTCCAGCCACTAACCCACCCATTTCCTAGCTGTTGCTGCTGCTAAAGTGGTTGCTGCGATGGCAGTGGCAGGGAAGGAAGAATGTCAGAGTCTCTCAGTTTCTTCCACTTCCTCCTTCTCTGTAGCAGTGACAGGAAGAGACCAGTTTGACTCACTCATTCATCCCCTGCCACCGGTGACAGGAACTTGGCTACATCAGTGTTTCAAGAACCAACACATGGGAAATGTAGTTTTCCCAGGGTGCTTGATGTCCACAGCAATATTCACTGCAGGTTTGGGGGATTGTAGCAGTTATGGTGGTAGCAATTACAGGAGCATTTAGAACTAACAAAAAGAGACCCTATTTCTATATTTTTGCTTATAATTGCTAGTCCTAATCTGAATTGAGCCAATGGGAAGTAAATACATCACTAGAAAGCATCAGCTATGTTGCTTAGTAGAAAGCTATGAGGAATTAGTGATATTTATATATATATATATATATATATATATATAGAGAGAGAGAGAGAGAGAGAGAGCATTATTTAGAAACACAAAACATGTAAAATCAAGTCTGTAGTTGTACTAATAATTGCCGCTATTGGCTTAATCCTTCTTACAAGTAACATTAATATGACAGTAATGATACAACTAGCAATATTTATCACCTTACATTGTATCACTTTGGACATCCATCCAAACAGAGGTTTTTCTTTTACACTGAAAGAAAGAAAATAGAAAACAGAATATTTACAAGTAGATGTTAGAAAAAGTTACTTATTATTCAAATGCTCCAGGGCTATATGTGACTAATGGCCAGCTAGCAATGATGTAAGAAATTACTGTTCTGCAAGTTTTGCTTATATATATACACACACACACACACACACCATATAAATGGCTATGTGTTACTCTCGTTGTGAGCAGGCACAGCTTACACAATAAATCCATCTTGCCAGTGAAAGTTATCTTGGCAAATGATAGGCTGAATTGCTGCTAACAGAGCTTGGCAGAGTAACCTCTTTAGCTTGCACAGCACTCAGGTTAGCACAATCATTTTGACCCACAGTGGGCTTAAATAAGCCACCATGGTTTGCAGCACATGTCCATAACCCAAGCCCTACTCATAGGTTGTTGTGTTTGTCTGAACGTGGGGAGGGTGGTTTGTTGGCATGGTTAACAAACCACCCACAACCCCCAAACAACCCATGGGTTCTGTGTGTTTTGTTAACCAAGCCAACAACCCACCCTCACCAGGCTCAGACAATATAACAACCTATGAGTGGGGGCTGGGTTATGGAACGGGTGCCCACGGGTGCTCGGCATGTGCCACAAACCACGGTGGCTTATTGAAGCCACCATGGCTGAAAATGATTGTGTGAACCAGGTCAATGCCTCACTCAAGTGTGGCCTCATAGATGAGAGATGGTGACAACATGACTGGGTAATTGGAGACCTATGGTATATTTTCTCCTGGAATTGCCCTGATGTTTGACCTTGGGGGAAAAGAGTATTATTCAGATCTCTGGATTCCTTCTAGTTCATTCTCATACAGCAGCTTGAAAAGGGAGCCATTGATGCATTTGCATATTAATCAAATATATATGTATACCTACGAATTTGATCATTGCTGAGCCATGAGTCCAGGAGGCACAGATGTATACGTATGCTGCAAAAAAACAAACAATTTTTTTTACCTCTATGTAGCCGCAGCAGAACTCGAGATGGCAGGAAAGATCTTTTAATTCTTAGGGATGGACCAGAAGGAAACTATATCTATGCAACTTAAGGGCTCAATCCAATGGGGATGCCTGTAAGATTCCAAACTCAGAGGATCATGGGCATCCTGTGCAGGGCGGGAGGATCGCCTCCACACTCCTCCCACCCTGCAAGTCAGCTAGATGGCTGATTTCAGCAGCACTTTGGACAGGGAGGGAAGGAGGCTGGAGTGCCCCTGGAATGCCCCCTTTACCCCTTCTCTGAGGTTGCTCTTGCAACCTAGAAGAAGCAGCCAGCATGGTTCTTTCTGCACTGGCTGCAAGGGGGCAGGATCTGACTGTAGATCCCCAGCTCTGAGGTTGGAGTTCTTTTCTGACCTTGGATCTGGGAATCCAGAATCCTATGGTCCCTTAGACACTGTCTAGGGGGCCATAGGATTTCTCTGTTACTCTAGGGTTGGGATGCATGGTGAGAAGCCTCTGTGAGTTCTTGGCGATGATGTTTATTAGGAGAGATCGGCAGTGCAATCCTATAGGTGTTTGTCCACTCAGTCGGACTTACTCCCAGGTAAGTGTGTATACAGTAGGATTGCAGCCTCAGTGACTCCAGAAATGTGCTAGAGAAGATGAGCAGCTAATATGTAACTTTTAATATTTTGGGTCAGCTTCTGATGGGTTTCATTCCACCGTATTTCCACCTGTTTTCCTTTGACTGTGACCTGTTCCTGCTGATTTGACCAACTAGTGTGCCCATGAAGAAGGGGATGTGGAGGGGACACTGATGATGGCAATGCAGTTTACATGGTGGCCAGAAACCATCTTCTCAAATTGGCAGTCAGCAATCTGATGGCTTCCATTTCTCCCCGCCCCCTCTGAAAGCTCCAGGCAGTTCATATTCATGCACATTTTATGATAGCCCAACATCCCTAAAAGTACAAAGGATAAGGAGGCAAAGGGCCAATGTGGGCATGGTTTAATAATGAGCCCTAATCTATGCATGTAACAGTTCACATGAGTTGTCTAATGAGCCATATGAACAGTGTAATATATGAGGTTGTGCACTCCAAAGCAGAATCATGGATGTAGGTGCTATGATCTTGGACAAGTAGCAGGCTGTGCAGAGGGAGAAGAGAGGGAGCGCAGGGCCATTCCACCAGCCCTGCCAGGAGTATTAATTAATATTCCCCCTTCTTCCCTCCCCATTCCTTTTTCCTTGTGTGTCATGTCTTTTTAAATTGTAAGCCTGCGGGCAGGGACTGTCTTGTTGTAAACCGCCCAGAGAGCTTCAGCTATTGGGCGGTATAAAAATGAAATGAATGTTAATGAATGAATGAATGAATGAATGAATAAGTGCCTTCCTCATACTTTATGGTGCTCCCACAGGTAGGCCATTCCAATGAGATACTAAATGCACAGGCATGTAACAAACTGTTTGGCCAGTGTGTAATTTATGAGCATTGGAAAGGCAGCTAACAAATGGTTTTTTAATTGATTGATTGATTAAATTGGTTCAGAATATCTAACTGGCCAAATAAGGACCTATGTGCATGAGATGGTTGCCACACTGAGGCCATTTTCATGGCTCTCTGTGGCACCTGTGTGCACAAATTTGTTCATATGCAACAATTCACAGTGAAAATTGAGACATTTTTCTCCATGCCACTATAAACCATGGGGGAAATGCCCTGATCTCCATGGCTGCACATAAATATTCATTAGCTGGTGATAGCTTCCAGTGTGTGTGTGTGTGTGTGTGTGTGTGTGATCACAGTGGGTATTATTATTATTATTATTATTATTATTATTATTATTATTATTATTATTATTTAATTTATTTATCGCCCATCTGGCCGACAACCGGCCACCCTGGGCGATGTACATAGGATAAAAACAAGATAAAATACATTTAAAAAACAGTATAAAATTTTTAAAATCTTAACCCACCCCATATTCCCGCCTGAACAACCAGGTTTTTAATGAGCAGCGGAAGCTAAGCAGAGAGGGGGACATGGCGGAGGTCACTCGTGAGAGAGTTCCACAGTACAGGGGCCGCCACAGAAAAGGCCCTCTTCCTTGTCCCCACCAGTCTAGCTGCTCTGGCTGAAGGGACAAGGAGAAGGCCGTCTGTGGTAGATCTTGTTGAGTGGCCTACTTGGTGTTGCTGGAGACGCTCCTTGAGATAGAATGGACCGGAGCCGTATAGGGTTTTAAAGGTCAAAATCAACACCTTGAATTCGGCTCGGCAAGCAACTGGTAGCCAGTGCAGCTCCTTAAGCACTGGCGTGATGTGATCCTGCTGGCGGCTGCCTTTAACCAGGCGAGCCGCCATGTTCTGTACCAGCTGTAGCTTCCGAACCATCTTCAAGGGTAACCCCATGTAGAGCGCATCACAGTAGTCTAGGCGAGAGGAGACCATAATGCCATTTTGTGCTCACTACTTTTTAATGAGAAGAATAGGAGTGAATGCTGACCATCTGAACTTGGCTGTGGAAAATGATGTACACAAGGAAGTAAGTTGCTATATTATAGCCTTTTAGTACCTGTATATGAGAAAGGAACAAACAATCATCTATGTTTGTGGAACAAGAAACAAATGTCAGCATTCCCTTTTTTCTTAGCATTCATAATGTGCCTGTGATACATCCAAGTCTCTCTGAAACCAACATGAACGTTAACCGGGACCTGAGAGAGTGGTGGGTGGAATTAAATCTTATGATCAGCATTCATAACTTCTGATTTCTAAACTTTTTCATTTAATACCATCCACCACATATGTTTGTCTTTCACCCCATGAGCGGTTTCATTGACCTCAGCTTAGCCACTTATATGAATCTAAATTAGGCATATGTAGAAGTGTCGATAAGGCTGGATTTTAAATTATCACTATTATAGCCTTCATAGCAGGGAACAAATGAACAGCAACTTAGAACGGGGAAGTGGGTTCCTTTATCTCTGTATGTGCCACATAAAATCTATAAAACAAGGAAGGGAAAGGCTCAGGAGTTTAGTAATGGTATTGATTCAACATATTTTTCATTAAAATAAAAATGAGAAATAGTACGTTTTGTTTTTCATTTTATTTTTTCTGCTCTATTTCCTTAGAATAATTCATGATCTAATCATACCAAAACTTTCAGCTTCTAAAACATTTCTTTGGTAAAATTCATATCTACTTATGCATGCATCTGTTCAAACTCATCAAGTCTATCCATTCCCATCAAACCTAACTATTAACACTCAGACAAGTACATGCTCCATAAACACACACACACACTCACTCACCATGCCCATGCACCATGATGCCCATGATTGGTGATACTTCTAGGAGCCTTCTTGGCTCCTTTTACATGAAGTCAGCAGTGAGAAGCAAAGATTAGCCTTGGTCTGATCTGAGGCTGTGAGCCAAGTTGGGTTTGCTTGAACAGGGCAGAGAGCAGAAAGAAGGTTTCAGAACTCTCACCTTATAATAGGACCTGTACTATTGGGAAGA
This sequence comes from Shinisaurus crocodilurus, assembly GCA_021292165.1. Taxonomy (NCBI): domain Eukaryota; kingdom Metazoa; phylum Chordata; class Lepidosauria; order Squamata; family Shinisauridae; genus Shinisaurus; species Shinisaurus crocodilurus. Next base: position 215,561,546 of record CM037877.1, on the reverse strand, counting down.
GGGAAGAGCTTGAGTTAATTGATTTCTGGTTTCAGATCCCACAATGATTTAATGTATTTGCAACACTGATTACATCTGAGTTCTATACCTCAAGTTTTCAATTCCTTACAAGTGTAGGGGTAATCAGCAGCTTTCTCAGAATGGTAAAACCTCAGTGCCGTGAGGGGTCCATGTGTTGATGTGGAGCTCATAAGATACGGGTAAAGGTTCATATGACTGGGGCACTCTAATTTAGGGTAAACATAGATTATTCTGTTGAGAGCTTTAGAGCAGTAGAAATTTCTTCCCCTGTTGTACCCACTTTCATTTATTCTGTCCCTCTCTGGTTCCTGGTGAAACCAGTTTTGCATGTTTTCATAGCATTTTAAGCTGTGCCCCAGAAAAGCAGGAAACAAACAAACCCAGAAGCACAACTGGTGTGCAGTAGACATGTACATTTTGATATAACAGTCATGGACAACTCTTGGATAGTGTCTCTGAAAGGATTGGTGCTTTTTCACATATCAAGCACAAGCACTCATGTAATATTTTAAATGAGGGAGAACAGTGCCAGAGATCCCCAGTTAGGGGTGAAAGCTGCCTGTGATCTCTGACCTAGTCAATTTCAACGCTGTCCACTTTGACATGCAAGGATCTCAGGTTGGGATGTGGAACCTCCTTCAGCCTGAGGGCCAAATTCAATTTCAGATAACCTCTCGGGGGCTGCATTCTAGTGTGGGCAGGGCAAAAGGGGTGGGGCCAAAATACAAAAAGTATACCAGCATATTGTAGCCTAAAGTGCTTATGCCAGTAATGAAGTCTTGGGACAGGCACTTTAAATTTTTGGAATGGGGGGAAAAACTACACAAAAGATGGGAAACCACCAAATGATTGAGGGAAAGGGGGTGGGGCCCAGGGAAGTGGGTATGGCCTTCTAGAGGACCCCAGAGGGCTGGATTAGGACTCCCCGGAGGGCTAGATTTGGCCCCTGGACCTGAGGTTCTACACCCTTGCCTTACAACAACCTTATACGGTATCATTATCCCCCATATTTCAGATGTAGCGCTACTATATTTGTATTATCATCCTTTTGATACTAAATCAGGGCTAATGCCTTGGTAGAAGTAACATTGCTTTTGGTTTGGGTTGAATCATCCCTAGGGGATGAAGATGAAAATGTTTCCAATTGCCCAAATGGAAAAGGGGAAGAAATAGGCCATGAGCATATCATGAAACATGATATTAGCCAGTCAAAGAGATCTAAGAGCCATAGCAGAAGATGCACGTGTAAGAGACATCTGTTGATTACCATTTCTATGCTAATGCTAGAAGCCTTGGAGCCAAAATGGGAGAGTTGGAGTGCCTGGTTTTAAAGGAGAACCTAGATATAGTAGGGCATTACTGAAACCTGGTGGAATGGAGAGAACTGGTGGGATATGGTCATGCAGGGCCCTCCTGGCTGGCTCGCCAAATTTGTTTCAAATATGCCAAGTTTGTTTGCCCTGATGTACTCAAACAATCCAGTTCAGGCACACAAGGAAGGAGAAACAGTCTGGAGATAGTCCAAAAGCTTTATTCTGCAGAATAGGGAGACACAGGAGCTCACGCAGCAAAAACAGTTTCTCTCTGAACAACGGATCTTATAAATTTTTATACACTATCTTCGGTGCATGCGCCAAGCTAACAGGAGCTTAGCTGTGCATGGAAAAATACTAAGAAGAAACAAAATTCTTAGACATGCGCATTGAGCTCTCCTTACTTGAACAGAGGTTGGTCTAGGCCACAGTCGACATCTCCAGCTTTCTACTTCTCTATCCATGGCTAGCTCAAGCAGAGGGAGATAAGCATTCCATGTTAGTTAACCCATTACTTACTTAATTTTCTTAACAATCTCTGAATATAAATTCTATAGGAAGAACAAGGAAGGACATACTGGAGGAGGTGTTGCTCTATACATTAAAGAAGACATAGTGTTGAGCAGACTAGAATACCTAAAAGGGGTAGATTCCTCAACAGAAGTGCTGTGGGTGATAGTACTCGGCTCCAAATGTAATTTAGTATTAGAAACATGCTATTGTCCCCTATACCAGAATGCTCAGCATGAACTTGAGATGGAAAATGAAATCAGGGAGTCATCCAGACACAGAAGTTTTTTAATAATTGGTGACTTCAGTTACCCCCACATTGACTGGATAAATGCATGTTCCAGTTATGACAAAGGAATTAAATTTCTTTATGCCCTAAATGACTCTGCTCTAGAGCAGTTGGTCATGGAATCGACCAGAGGGGAGGCAACCCTAGATTTAATCCTAAGTGGTGTTGCCCAGGACTTAGCACAAGATGTGAATGTTGTTGAACCAATTGGAAACAATGACCACAGTGCTATCAAATTTAATATATATTTAAGGGGGAAATTGCAAAGGAAGTCCAACATATTTGATTTTAAAAAAGGAAGCTTCTCTAAAATGAGGGAACTAGTAAAAAGTAAGTTGAAAAGGGGGGTGTCAAAAAGGTTAAATCCCTTCAAAATGCTTGGAGGTTACTCAAAACCACAATAGAAGCTCAGCTAGAATGTATACCACAGGTTAGGAAAGGTAGCACCAAGTCCAAGAGGTCACAAGCACAGTTAACAAGCAGTGTCAAGGAAGCTATTAGAGAGAAGAAGGCTTCCTTCAAAAAAGGGAAGTCTTGCCCAAATGAGGAGAACAACAGGGAGCACAACTTGAACAAAGGAAATGCAAGCAGACAAGAAGAGATGCAAAAAAAGCATTTTGAGGAGCATATCGCTAACAATATCAAGGCCAACAATAAAGAATTTTTAAATATCCTATTCTAAATTTCAGAAGATATATCCTATTTTAAATATCCTAAATAGCAGAATTAGGAAACCAGCAAGGGAGGCAGGTGGACCATTGAACTGACAACAGAGTTAAAGGACTACTAAATGAGGATAAGGAAATTGCAGAAAAGCTGGATGAATCCTTTTCTTCTTTCTTCACTGCAGAAGATGTTAGGATAGATACCAGTGCCTGAACTGATGTTTTCAAGAAGGGCGTATGAGGAACAGGCAAACAGTAGTGACAAAAGATGAAATTCTCAACCTTATTGAAAACAATTAAAATTAATAAATCACTAGGCCCAGATGGTATCCATCCTAGCGTTCTTAGAATTGTAGATCTTCTAAGGAAAATATTTAACATGTTCCTAAGATCAGCTTCTGTACCAGAAGACTGGAGAATGGCCAACTTAATGCCAATTTTCAAAAAGGGATCCAAGGGGGATCCAGGAAATTACAGGGAAGTTAACTTAATGTCTGTTCCAGGTAAATTGGTTGAAACCATTATAAAAGATAAAATTAGCAGGGATGTATGAGAAATTTGTTTCAGTTCATTTTTTTCTCCGGGTTTTACCCAGTTCGCATCTGTCAGACAAAACATGGGCTCAGATGCAATCTGTGGTCAAAGTCCATACATTTCCAAGCTTGCAATGTGATTCATGGTCCAAAAAGAAGAAGTGTTCAACAACGTGCATACATTTCAAAAATGAGTACATTTCAAAATGAGTACCTTTCAAAATATATACACTTCAAATTTAGTACATTTCAAAATGTGTACATTTAAAAATGCATACATTTCAAAATGAAGTACATTCCAAAAAATGTGTATATTTTAAAAATGCACACAATTCATGCATACATTCAGGAAAATATGCACAGAAATATGCATGGATTTTTATATGGAAAAAGCAGTAACAAAGCTTACAATCTGATACAGACTTGAATCAGAAAGAGCTTCAAGATGAAATTCAGAGAACTTTGGTGAGCCTGAGTTTTGCTGATTCATACATCCCTATAAAGTAGGCATATAGAAGGACAAGCCCTGCTGAAAAAGAATCAACATGGCTTCCACAAAGGTAAGTCCTGTCTCACTAACCTTTTAGAATTTTTTTGAGAGTGTCAGTAAACATGTGGACACAGGTGATCTGGTAGACATTGTTTACTTGGACTTCCAAAAGGCCTTTGATAAAGTCCCTCATCAATAGCCATGAAATCGAACCCGGAGGGGGGGTGCCTGTGCCCTCGCCTCGATTCTCTGCAGGGGCGGCCCGCCCCCTGCCTCGATCTTCTGAGTGGCACAGAGCAGTTCTCCACGCTGCTCGACCCACCCGTCGCGTCATGGAAGTGATGCGATGGGACCCTGCGCAGGCGCAGTAGTGCACCACGGGGGTCCAGTGCACCTGCACAGGGTCCCATTGCGTCATTTCTGGTGCCGGAAGTGACGCGACGGGACCGAAGTGGGCCGCCCAGAAGAGAAGGTAAGGCCTCACCGGGACATGAGCGGGGCCGATTTCGGCCCCATTTTGCCTGCGCAAGGCTCAATTGTACATCCCTACAAAGACTCCTGAACAAACTTAGTAGTCTTGGAATAAGAGGAGAGGTCCTCTTATGGATCAGTAACTGGTCAAAGAACAGAAAGCAGAGAGCAGGAATGAATGGTAAATTCTCCCAATGGAGGGATGTAAACAGTGAGGTCCCACAGGGATTTGTATTGGGACCAATGCTTTTCAACTTGTTTGTAATGATCTGGAATTAGGAGTGAGCAGTGAATCAGCCAAGTTTGCTGATGACACCAAATTATTTAGGGTGGTCAAAACAAAAAGGAACTGGAAAGAGCTCTAAAAAGATCTCTCCAAACTGGGAGAATGGGCATCAAAATGGCAAATGCAGTTCAATGTAAGCAAGTATTAAGTGATGCACGTTGGGTCCAAAAATTCCAACTTCACATGTATGCTGATGGGATCTGAGCTAGCTGTGATTGTGAATGACCAAGAAAGAGATCTTGGGATTCTGATTGACAGCTCAATGAAAATGTTGATGCAGTGTGCGGCTGCTGCGAAAAAGGCCAATTCCATTCCCTTTTTCTAGCTGTAATTAGAAAAGGAATTAAGAATAAAACTGCCAATATCATATTCCCCTTATACAAATATATGGTGTGACCACACTTGGAATATTGTATACAGTTCTGTTTTTGTTTTTTTTACAATATCCTAAAAAGGAAGGATATTGTAGAGTTGGAAAAAGTGAAACTAAAAGGGCAACTGAAATGATGACAGGGCTGGAGCAACTCCCCTATGAGGAAAGGTTACAGCAGCTGGGACTATTTTAGCTTAGAAAACAGGCAAGTAAGGGAGACATGGTAGAGACGTAAAAAAATATGCAGGGTGTGAGGAAAGTGGATAGGAAGACATTTTTCTCCCTCTCATAATACTAGAACCCTGGGTCATCCCATGAAGCTGATTGGTGGGAGATTCAAGACAGATAAAAGGAAGTACTTCTTCATACAGCACATAGTATAAACTATGTTATTCACTACCACAAGATGTAGTGATGGCCAGCAATTTGGATGGCCTTAAAAGGGGATTGGATGAATTTCTGGAGGAGAAGGCTATAATGGCTACTAGTCTTGATGGCTATATGCTACCTCCAGTATCAGAGGCAATATGCTTACGTATACCAGTAGCCGGGGAATATGCAGGGATGGGGACTCGGACTCCAGGACTCAACTCATGAGTCGGACTGAGTCCCCGCTCTGACTCGAGTCCCACTCGAGTCCCAATATTTTTAATGGGACTCGAGACTTGACTCAGGACTCGAGACCAAGGACTCTTCAACATCCCTGGGCTGTGCCAGAAGGAGTGGAGAGAAGTGCGATCGCCAGTGAAGATTTTATTTTTTTTAAATCATTTTCTTAAAATGCAACCTTTCAGACATTTTGGGTTTGGCTGCCTCTGCCTGTCTGTTTGGGGTTCCCTGCCTCCTCTGCCTGCCTGGTCTCTTCTTAACCAGTTCCACAGTTTGAATTGTTCAAGACAAACACCTCTGCCTGCCTGCTTTGGGGTTCCCTGCCTCCTCTGCCTGCCTGGTTATTTTGGGTTTGTCTGCCTGGTCTGTTCTTGTCAAAATCAGTTGCAGAGTTTTGAAATAAAAAGGCACACTTGTGCCTAGAATTTATTTAAGCCACACATCTGAAGTAGCCTTATTTTGTTGGGAAAACCCCCCATTGATTTTAATAGGGACTCGTGGAGTCAGCTTTGGGAGTGACTCAGGACTCGGGACTCATGAATCACCATTTTGGACCAAGGACTCGGACTCGAGACTCGGGTCCAAAGACTCGTGACTCGACTCATGACTCGAGACCAAGGACTCTTCAACATCCCTGGGAACATGGGTGGGAAGGTGCTTGGTTTGATCCAGCACAACTCTTCTTATGTTCTTATGTTCTTCACAGAAATATGAATACATCTCTCCCCCTCTTTTTCTTTGTTTGCTGAATATACATAGCTTCCTTTATGTGCATTATATGATTAGCCTAGCCTGTTAAAATAGGATCCAAGTTGCCAAACTAAATGGAACCTTCATGCCAGATAATTATTTCTGAAAATTAAGGCTATAAAGCAGCTCAGGTGGGGAGAGGGGATTTAGTTTTGGGTTTTTGTTTTGCATTCTCTGCTGACCAGAATTTAGAATATACAGAAGATATTTACCTAATTTCCTGGAGTGTTCCATCTGCAATAGGTCCCGTGCACATAGTCACACAGCCTTTAAGGATGCAGGTACATGCAAGGAAAGCAAAGTTCCAGTGCAAGCTAATCCTTTCCAACACCTCCTCTCCTTCTTGTTCTCCTTCACTGACAATGGTCAAAATTATTACAGCGTTGAACAGAAATAATCGTAACAGCTGAAAGTCAAATAAATATATGCATCTTGACAGTTTAACTATAAAGCGACCATTTGTACAGAAGGTCCCAGATGGCTTGTGGACAGTAAACTTATTGAAGCATACACTAGAGGGTGCTATTAGCTAGGAGAGCAATATAATTGAAAATATACTTTCTGCCTTGTCAAGAGCATGGGTGCCTGTCTCAACAGACTATTCATATTTAGAGCCACTGTGTAAATAGTTTTTTTTAATACTATTTGGTACTTAAACAAAATGAAAGTTAAAATTCTCACACTCACACACTTTAATATCTCTTCCTTTTCTTCTGCTTCTTCTTCTGGTTACATACCCAATGTCAGAATTTGAATCCTCTTTACAGAAAGTCATGCATCTATCAATTGACTGCAAAGGTTCCTTGGCTTTTACAAGATGGAATTTCCATAACACAATAGATCTCTATCTGAACACAGCTAGTCAAGTATGTAGAAAATAAGATGGTTGCATGACAGGCAGACCCAAATGTTCTCTCTATGCGGTTTCCAAAATAATACTTAATATATTTATCAATGCAAATATGATTACTTGCAGCCTGTATTTATGTAGCACTCTATAATCATAACACACCTTGAAAGGCTTAATGAACCCTCATATTAATGCATGCTTCACAGATTAACTGTCAGTGAAATACAGTTGCTCCTTAGTGAAATAAAGCACCATAGTTAATAAAGGTACACAACATTTTAAAAGTGCAGGGAAGAAAGGAAGAATACCATATCCAAATGAAAGGCCATCTGGGGACTTGGTTGTTCCCTTTGGATACACAAAGAACAGAACAGGAATGGTATCATACTTCTGTTCCATGTGTAGCATGGACTGTTAGCCAGTATAAGCCTCCAGAAGAGAGAAAGATGCCTCCAGAAACCAAAATAGTGGTGGGGGCTGGTGACTCCAGTGTCAGACGGGCTGCATATCCACTCCAGATTTTATTCTGAATTTCAAAGAAGCTATCCATGCTGCTGAACCCTACCCCCAAAATAGCTTCAGCACTATGGATAGCTCCTTAAAGGTTCAGAGTAAAACCCGGAGTGGATATGGAGCTCCGCTGACACGGGAGTCACCAGCCTCCACTGCAAAATAGACATGCATTCTTGTGCTCCTACCTCCTTCCAGTGGTTGCAGTGCTGCTACCACTGTCATCACCACCACCCACAGTCCTGAGTTTCATAGTTTCATAGTTCATAGAGTTGGAAGGAGCCTACAAGGCTATCGAGTCCAACCCCCTGCTCAATGCAGGAAACTAGAGGAGGGGTCTCCCATCCAAGTAATAACCAGGCCTGACCCTGCTTAGCTTTCCACACTCAGACAAGCTGAGCCAGCGTAAGCCACAGGCCTGTTTGAGAACCTCTAACTCCCCCCTTTCCCCCATAAGGGAAGGACTATAGCTCAGTGATACAGCACATACTTTGGATGCAGAAGGCCGCTGGTTCAATTCCCAGCATCTCCAGATAGGCTTGGGAAAGACCCCTGTCTGAATCCCTGGAGAGATGTTTCCAGTCAGAGTAGACAGTACTTAGCTAGATGGACCAATGGTCTGACTTGGTATAAAGGCAGCTTCCTATGTTTGTTTGGTCTTTAAGTTAAACATGGCAGTAGCAATTGAATTATGGTTGAAGGGGAGAAGACATGGGAGACTGCAGTCAACCACGGATTAAAAACTCAGGACTGTGTGTGGCAGCAGCATTGTAAGGGACAGAAAGGATGTCAGAGAGGAGACATGTTCTCAACCAATAATTGTCTGTTTTGGCCTCTTAGAGCATGGCCCCCTGCCCCCTTTCTGGAGCCTGGACTTACACTGAATTTCATCTGCATTTTGTTACAACCATCCAATTGGAAGGTGTCCTTTTGAAAGCTGCTGAGGAATGCAGCATCCTAAATGATTTTATATCAATCACAGATTTGCCTACCTCACTGTTCTCTGCCAGTCCCAATACATATTCTTGGAGAATCCCACATTAACCATCTGATGATTTGTTACTTGCAAAATCCACTGATTAGTTCTAAAACTTTCTCTTTTGTCATCTCTAACACTCATAGTTCTTCAGATGCTTTCACTGGAAAGAATGGCTGAGGACGGTCAGGGTATCTCTCCAACATCTCCGTGGCCAAGAGTGATACAAAAACTTTGCTTAAGTTTACTTCCATTTCACTGCTTTCCTTCAGCACCCCCCCCTTTTTTTTTACACATTATCATCTAATGGTCCTACAATCTTTCTGGCTGGGTTTTCTCCAGAAGATGTACTCAAAAGTAATTTCATCTACTTCTTAAAAGAGGTCTTCTTTTCTTTTATAGCACATGTATATACATTGTGTATGTGCTTTGTCAGTTTAGCTTATTAATATGCTGCTTTCCCCTAATGGACTATGGGCAGAGCAGCTCACAATAAATATCAAATACATGTTAAAATACAGCATCATATTTGCAAAACAGTTTAACTATCAAAATTGAATAGGGCAAAATCAACAAGTCAAATTTAATATTACAAGGAGATGTTTCAGTCACACTTAATTAATACATATGCAATTCAAGAGCAAGACCAAAATTAACAGGGGGGATAGCTAACCAAACCTCACTGCTACTGCTGGTCTTGGCACATTCTAAGGGGCCAGAGCAACCCAGTTTAAATACAACTTAGGGTCTTGGGAGTGGGGTCTTCTCATCAGGCCAGGTGATTTGCAGCTGGCTCCCTCCTCTGTCTCCTAACAAGGCACTGGCTACAGTGGAGGGGAAATGCTGAGGGGTGTCAATGGTGTGTGACAGCCTTTCAGCCTTTTGGGTGTTCTGGCAAGGCCTCCCTGGTATAGAGCCAGCTTAAGGACCAAAACAGACATTACTTTAAATCTGTGTGTAGCAGCTGTCTTTTTCTTTTTCCTTTTCTTTTTTCATTTCTACTCTACAGTAGTTGCAGTGCCTCTAATAGGGATCTTAAAAGCCTCTCTATCCCCCACAGTAAGGTTCCTATATAGATCAGGGCTCTTGCACCTACTCTAGATAAAATGGGGGGGGGGGAAGAAAGATGATTAGCTGCTAGACACACATTTAAATAGTCTCTGTTTTGGCCCTTATATCTACTGAGCAATAATGGGTGTTAGTATATAGAGTGACTTTTCATTTAAGGAAAAAAGCACTACAAATTTGTTGAACCCAGATGTGTATTTGATGTGGGAAGCTATCTGAAGGAGCCTGCCCAAGTATTAAGATCAGCATCCAAGGCCCTACTCTCTGGCCCACCAGCAAGAGCCACAAGGCTGGCAGGTACTAGGGATAAGACTTTCTCGGTGGTGGCACCACACCTTTGGAACTCCCTCCCCAGGGAGATACACCTGGCCCCATCACTATTGGCTTAAAAAAACAACCCTGAAGACAAATTTATTCCAGCCTGCATTTGGTGCTTAAAAATCATCATCATCATCATCATCATCATCATCATCATCATCATCATCATCATCATAATCTGATGCTGCCGCTGCTGTTGTCTATATGTGTCTAATTGTAATCGTATGTTCATGTTTTATAAACTGCCTTCAGAGGGCAATGCACCTTGAAAGGTGGGTTAAAAATCTTTTAAAATAATAAATAAATAAATAATGAGAAACACAGTGAGGTCATTTCACCTTAGTGAATCACATTGAAAAAGTGGCTTGAGAGTGCCAAATTCAGAATGTGGTGATCTGGTTGTATGTGAACTTTGACACATGCCCAGCTCACCACCCAAAGCTCATCAGCAATACACCAATTTAACAGCATGAATTGCCTGGTATTAGCTCTTGCAAAGCATGTTCTCTACCCCTGAGCTACAGCTCCTCACACATCATTATACAGAGCTAAGCAGTGGTGGTCTAAACATATGCCATGGTGGCCTAAGCAAATGCCTACCGCAGATGTTCACAAACCTTTGGACTCCTTTCTCCTTATTAAAAAGAATACAACATACCTACCACCTTCACTGCATGAAGCTCATCTCTGTCTGCATGAAGAGTGGTTCCTTCCTAACCATTGTATGCAGGTAAAGGAAGAGCATTGCAACATCAACATGTTCAATGTGCTGGTCATAGTATACAGGCGTGGGACCACAGTACCTGACGGAATGCCTCTCCCAGCATGAACCTACCTGTATACTATGGTCATCATCTAAGGCCCTCCTCCAGGTGCCGCTGTAGGAAACTTATAAGGCATTGTAACTGAGTTTATTTTAAGGCAAACAGCTATCTGAACCTGCCACAAGATTTTTACTTATGTGTTAGAGCAGCATAGATAATATAAGATGGGTAAAGGAAAGGATAGCTAAGAAAACCAAAGATTGGTAAAATACTGGTTCAGTAGGCCTAGCTTGAGCAGGAGTAAGATTTGGGAACTGCTTGTCTGGATAGCAGAGTCATCTTTTGACTTTGAAAAAGAGAGAGGTTTGTGGGTAAAAGTTTGTGGTTAATGTACCTTTTCAGATATGTTGCCAACCACAGGGTACAGAGACAGGATGCTTAAGGAGAAGTAAGAGTCTTTTCAAAATTCTCTGGAATTAGTCAAAACATCAGTAATGATGTTTTCAGAAGGGAGGCACTTAGATTTAGAGTAAGGGGTATAAATGAAGCTAGATCACCTTATAATAACCAATTATTTAGTAAGCTTATAGAATAATAGATACGAAGTATAGTATTAGATAAGGGGTTGGAATAGGACTTATGGGTATAAAAGGAAATTTTACCTGATGGGTGAGGTTCTTGCCTTCTATCTCAACTGTAAAAGAACTTCTTTTTGGTGAGAGAGGGGACAGGGCCTCTGCCAACAGATTTGTTGTAAGTCTAACTCCTTTCTTTGCTATTCCTGTAATACTTATGAATGATGTGTGTGAATAAATCTTTGTAATAAAAGTACTTTTTCACTCTAACTGGTTGTATGTCCAAGTAATATGTTTATATATGAAACGCAACACTTTATTGTGTCAAGACAGTCCTATCTCTTAGCCCAAGTCAAATCCAATTAAGACAGGAAGTAAAGCCCTATACTTCCACATAATTTATTTCACCTCCTCTAAGGGTGGCTTGGAAAGTGTCAACAAGGAAAAGGGTCTTCTCAGTGGTGGCCCCCTCCCCAGTGAGGCCCACCTTGTGCCAACATTGTTAACTTTTTGGTGCCAGCTTAAGACTATCCTCTACTCTCAGGCATTTGGCAGCATATGGTAAGGGTTTTAATCAGGTCCTGGGGTTTCCTACTGTTGATAGTTTAAAATTGTTTGTGTGTGTGTGTGTGCTGTCTGTTTATATATTTGTACATGAACATTTTTATACTATGTATAATATTGTATTTTTAAGTTTTTTAATCTTTGTAAACCACCCAAAGAGCTTTGGCTATTGGGCGGTATAGAAATGTAATAAATGAAATGAAATTATCTCAGTGGTGAAGGTATGATAGGTATATAAGGTAGGTAGATTTAAATAATTTGAGATCCTTCTACACTAATACATGTTGGGCACATCTGGCTCAGTTTGGCAGTTTGACTCATGGAATTAGATTCCCTTGCAGTATGATACAGCTACTCCTATATGGAAATGATGGGTGCTATTTGGCAAAGGAGCAAATAAATAAAAAGCCATTCATCACACTGTTTACTCCCAGGTTTGGAACAATTCTGACATGGGAAAGCCATTTAACATCTTGCTAATGACAGCCTGCTTTGTCCACATGATGAAGTTCATTTCTAAGTGAAACTGTCATCACTGCAGAGTGGCTGCAGTACAATCTCAAACACAGAACTTCAGAGCAAAGTGAACAAGGACTGGGCAGCCCAATCCCATCAAGTCCATGTAGCTGTGATGGTGTGACTGCTACTGGTGGGCTTTGGCTTGCATTGTAAGGTAAGCAGGGCAGAGAGCCAAAGAAAACTCCTACTGTTGGGTGAGAGACCTACAAAGGCTTTGTAGCATCATGGTCCCAGTAGAAACATCACCTGAAATCCCCCCCAGGGCATTTAAAAAAAGTTTAAGAGCCTCCTTTGTTGCCAGTGGAGACTCCCCCAGCTTTTTTCTAACCACCACGCTGGTGGGGGGAAGGATTCAGGAAGCAAATGGTAGGGGGGGGAGTTTTAATCCTCCCTCCCAATCCAAATCAGGGCCACACACACTTTAGAGTTAAAAAAAAAAGATAATTCTCAGCAACATGCTACACAATTAATGTAATGTGCTATTTGACCCTAGGAATGTGAAAGCAGGGTGATGCTTAAGCATGTGACAGGCCACAATTCATGGCTTGCAGACAGCATTGACTTGTTGGGTCCCAAGTTTCACAAGTCTGCTGTTGAGAGCCCAAAGTAGGGAAGCTAGTGAAGAAATGTCTGAACCAGGGGAAATCACAGTTGAAGTCACAACTCCCCAATTAGCCAGGCTTGCAGCTGAGTAAATGATTACGGGCACAATCCAATGCATGTTCAGACAGCATGGCTGGCTGGGGCATGCTGGGAATTTTAGGCCTTTTTTTCTGTCTAAACATGCATAGGATTGTGCCTTTAATGGAACTGGGACAGCGAGCAAGCAATGACATATGATCAGAGCCATGTTGCAGGAGAACAAAGAAAGCTGAGGAACACAAGATCTGTGCAAAGCACACAGTAAGGTGGATTGGTGCTCTGGCAAAGGCTTGGGCTTGAGATGGAAACACTTATTCCTAGGAGGGTCACTGCCATGCAGTCAAGAACCAGTTGGCAAAGAAGTCCTCTGCTGCTCAGACCAGCAAGCCCTGAGTCCTGTGTCTGATAGTGCCAATTTGAGGCTCTCCAGCATGGCCACTAGAATTGGCACTGACCAAGTTTTGCCTAAAGTGAAAACTGAGATGAATTTGGAGATTCCTGCTTGTGCAAAACCTTTGAGAGACTCTGAAAGAAGTTAAGACCCAATTTAGGCATAGCATTTCTGATTCTCATGATTTCTGAGAGCGTGATGAACAATGAACTGCGCTGTTTCAAGCATCAATCTTGCAGCAGAACAAGGACCCCTACAACGTCTGCTTAATAAGGTACTGAATTATACATGGTTTGATTGGACACACTTTTAGCCAAATAGATTTTGCTTCCGAGAAACTTAAGGTTCAATCCTATGCAAGTTTAGACAGAAAAAAAGCCTACAACACATGCTGGGAGCTGTAGGCCTTTTTTCTGTCTAAACTTGCACAGGATTACACCCTTAGTCACTGTGAGACATCCCACATCATCCTTAATTTGCATCAGGCACCAAATATCATATTTTGCGCATTTGCAAACATAAAAAAGCAACATGGCGTAGACGTATGTTTTGTTTTTTGTTTTGTTTTGTTTTGTAGCACAATAGATATACAATATTTTCTCCTCTGAGAAGCTTTCTTGGCTTTTTGTCCTCATTCATTATATCAAAAAGGTTAGATCAAAAAGGTGTATATTCCCTTGGATCCTTATTATGGCTAAATGATGATATGCCCTGTGGAAGAATTCTACCTCCAGTTTCCAAAAAAGAAAAACATTAAATACCTTAAGGCCTCCTGAAGCTACAGGAGATGTTACACTGAATGACCTCTAATTCATTGCTAATGAACTTTTCTTTATCCACAATTTCTTCTCAGTTGAATGTATGCAACCTCTAATATTCATAGAATTACAAGGGGGAAATCCATGCAATTTTCCTGGATGGCTTTAATCTTTCTTTCCTCACACACATATGCACATTTTCAGTATTCATCTCTCTATACACTCTCTCTCTCTCTCTCTCTCAAACTCAGTCACATATACATGGCAGTCATCTCTCCATCACACACACACACACACACACACACACACACACAGCAGTTGAATATCATGCAGCTCCTCACTATTAGATTTGCTGGAAAGGAAATCTAATAGTGAAGGGCTGTGTGACATAAACCTACAATGTGCGTGTTTGCGCATGGCAGGGATAGAGAGGGCGGGGGAGATGAGATGTAATCTTGTGAGTAGAACCTTTTGTGGGGAAACTACCTAGAGCCCTAGAAAGCCTTTCTGGTTTCTTTAAGGAATGGGTGAAAATTTCCTTCAGCTTGTTTCTAGAACTTAACAAAATTCAAAATTTTCTTCATAAATAGGATGGAAAGAATATGAGATTTAAAAAATGCAAATGTCGGAGTAAGCCGAACTGACAGATTTGTCCACCTAGGGTCAGGCCTTTGAGAGCTTAGCTCTTAAAAGTCAGCTTTCAATCCCTGTGTATTCTGCCACATTTGCGGCACTGATTAGGGTTGTCACCTGTTTTTTTGTTTTGTTTTTTCCCTGACAGGCTCCTAATCTTTTATAGCTGCATGGAAGAAAAGTACAACATGGTCCTCTCCATGTGGGAACAGCTACACCTATTGACTTTGTCTGGTGCAGATGGGTGAGAATTTTGTTTTGGTTCATTTTTTATAAGAATTTACCAACATTCTCAAATATCTTCATATAAGGGACAGAAAGAACTTGAGATTTTAAAAGTTGGGATGTGAGAAAAAGCAAAACTAACATATTGATCTATCACAGTTTTCTCTCGATGTGACCCTGTGTCTGTAACTTCCTCTTCCTCCATGAATGTCGTTGTGCTTCCTCATTTTAGAATGCTGGGCTTGCATTGAAGCTGAGCATGCTCAATTTGCTATAGAAGCCATATTTGATATTAGACTGCTGCATGGCCATATTGTATCTTGCGGGGCAATGAGTTATTTCCTGATCCAGGCCTTTATCTCTGGAAGTATTCAAGATGTGAGGTTTTCTGGAAGTCCTCAGTCAGCTGTCTTGAACTTCAGGAATTTCTGTATGTATTTATCTGTGACCATGAAAGTTTGCTAATGGTATATAGATAATGGGTAGTGGATTTCTGTTTCATCCTGTTTATCTCTTGTCCCACATTATATTGAATAGTTTCCATGGCATTTAAAAAAACACACTGTAATTGTTAATTTGTTTTGGATGCCAAATCTATGTTTGACAACTTGTTTAGTAACATGCTATAATCATAAGATAATTTTTAAAAAGCTCTAGAGGCAATTCAAGACAGATGCCATTTTTAATAATTTGCTTGGGGAGCCACAGTAGGTTAGGATGGACTGGGTGTTCTTGATTAGTACTAAAGTGGCTGGGAAAGACATGAGGAGTTCAGAAGTGAAAGAGACTTGGAGATGAGGCTTCATGCAGGACTCAGAATTCATGTGGACAAAACAGCTGTCATGTGCAGGCCACTGTAAACTTCTCTCTATGATGGTTAACTCTGGGTGCTTCCATAAGAACATAAGAAGAGCCATGCTGGATCAGACCAAGGGTCCATCTAGACCAGCATTTTGTTCACACGGAGGCCAACTAGCTGCCCATGGGAAACCCACAAGCAGGACAGAAGTGGAACAGAACCCTCCCACCCATGTTCCCCTGCACCTGGTGTATGTAGGCATACTGCCTCTGATACTGAAAGTAGCAGATAGCCATCAGGACTAGTAGCCATTGATAACCTTCTCCTGCATGAATTTGTCCAATCCCCTTTTAAAGCTGTCCAAATTGGTGGCAATCACTACATCTTGTGGAAGTGAATTCCATTGTTTAACTATGTGCAGTGTGAAGAAGTACTTCATAGAATCATAGAATAGTAGAGTTGGAAGGGGCCTACAAGGCCATCAAGTCCAGCCCCCTGCTCAATGCAGGAACCCAAGTCAAAGCATCCCTGACAGATGGCTGTCCAGCTGCACTTTGAATGCCTCCAGTGTTGTAGAGCCTACTACCTCCCAAGGTCGTTGGTTCCATTGGCGTATTGCTCTAACAGTCAGAAATGTTTCCTGATGTCCAGGCAGAATCTGGCTTCCTGTAGCTTGAGCCCATTATTTCGTGTCCTGCAATCTGGGATGATCAAGAAGAGATCCTGGCCCAGCCCTCCTCTGTGTGGCAACCTTTCAAGTACTGGAAGAGTGCTATCATATCTCCCCTCAGTCTTCTCTTTTGAAGGCTAAACATGCCCAGTTCTTTCAGTCTCTCCTCATAGGGCTTTGTTTCCAGTCTCCTAATAATCTTTTTTGCCCTCCTCTGAACCCTTTCCAGTTTGTCTACATCCTTCTTAAAGTGTGGTACCCAGAACTAGATGCAGTACTCAAGATGAGGCCTAACCAGTGCTGAGTAAAGGGTATGGATTGGATGAAGCATACAGATATACTAAGTTTAGATATGTACAGTAATACCTTGGATTGCAAGCATAATTCATTCTGGAACCATGCTTGTAATCCAAAACACTCTTATATCAAAGCGAGTCTCTGGCGGGCGTGAGCGGGGCCAATTTCGGCCCGCTACGCCCGCTCGAAGCGAGCGGTTACATCCCTACGTGACTTGTATTGCAAGACGTCGCTTGTTTATCAAGTCAAAATTTTTGCTTGTCTTGCAAAACGCTCTCAGACCAAGTTACTTGCAATCCAAGGTATTACTGTACTGGTACTTCCTTTTATCTGTCCTGAATCTCCTACCAATCAGCTTCATGGGATGACCCTTGGTTCTAGTATTATAAGAGAGGGAGGAAAATGTCTCCCTTTCCGCTTTCTCCACGCCAGTACTAGGCTTTTGTGTGTGTGTGTGCCATCGCCCTGCCTCATTCATGGAATCTTACTGGGGTGGGGGATCCAGACATTGTCATCTTCCACTTGTAGCCCTGTCATGTTTTCCTGCTGCTTCTTCCACCCTTTTTCTTACTGCACAAAATCAATTAAGTAAGAAAAGACAGAATAGCTACACCATGCTTTCTGATAGTTAATGCTAGGACCCCTCCATCTGGAAGCACCCTCCATGTGGCAAGCTGGTCAGGTACAGCAGCCCCTCATAGGATTTTCTCCACATCACACAGTAAAATCCCAAATAGTGACTGCACACAAATGGCTTGGCATGCAGAGACTCACTGTGAGCAGTTTAAAGTAGCATCCACATGGCGGCTGACCTGTGCACCAGCCCTTGACGTTGAATCTTACATTGAGGTTGTTGCTGCCCTGAGTCTCCATCCCACACCACTCCTGATAATCTAAGCACATGGGAAGCATGTGGGAAGTATGGGATCATGTGGGGAGAACAGCTCTATCCATGTGGGATGGAGCCATGGATGTCCTAGATTGGAGAAGGATGGGGGAAGGATGAGGGAGAATGGCATGACGTCTTTTTTCCATATGGGTTTGTACCGTTTTACATTATTGAGAGCAGTGTGGGATGGAGACATGATGAATGGCAATTACTTAATCCCTAAAATGCCTTGCTATCCAGTCTTGTGTTTAGCATAAGCTTTCCTTTTTTTTAAACTTTCAAAGCCATTAGTGGCAATGGCATTGGCCCCTATCTTTGGGCCTCTCTCTCTCTCTCTCTCTCTCTCTCTCAGTATATCTATATCTATATCTATATACACGTACAAAAGCAGGAGTTAAAGTAGTCACTGGATACTTTCCCAACTTTCCCAGTATGTCAGGGGGGAGGGCTTCGGAAAAAGGCATGATTTAGTAGGGAGGGCAAAATCCTCAGTTTTCAGGGTGGTGGGAGCCTACCGTTATGAGAACATGTGGCCGTGGGTTTTCAGTTTCTTTCTTTCTTTCTTTTAACCATAGCAGTATTGCAGTTAGAAGCCTGGTGGTGCTGCAGTGTCTTAGAGAATGGCCCAGTGAAGACAGCCATCTTATTTTCCTAACAACGCCCCTGGGAATGATGCTGCATCATGGCATAGCATTGCTGCCATTGGGCCATTCTATATGGTAACGCTGCCAGGCTGCTGATTGCAGCTCCACTGCCACTTCAAGCAGTGGCAAACCTTGTTTTGCTTAAAGCAGGGGTGGGCAACTTGTTGCCCTCCAGATTGGCCCACAACTCCCATCAGCCCTAGCGAGCATAGGGGTGAGGGACCATGGGTGTTGTAGGCCACAAGTTACCCTGGCTTAAAGTAAAGAAAGATACTGGAAAACATTCTGCGGCCTCCTCTCATAATGGCACCTCCCATTGATTGATTTCACATCTGTCCCACCAAAGTTGCCAAATATGCCTCCATTCCTTGGCTAGGGTCAAGTGGCCACACAAAAGTTGGAGGGGTCATCCTTGCATTATAACTATGATCTATCTATCTATCTATCTATCATCTCCCATTGTACATCGCTCAGAGTGGCTGGATGTCTGTCCAGATGGGCGATTCATAAATATAATAAATAAATAAATAAATAAACAAACTGTACATTTACAGAGCTGTTTAGCAGCCTGTTCCTTAGCTCGTGTGACTCACATCAGTGCTAGCAGTCCTTCATTTTCATGAGTACTAAAAATGACTCTAAATTTGATTTAGAAAAAAAAAAAGAAAAGCTTTTATCTCTGACTGATAATAAACCATATGCAACATGTAAATATATGCAAGTGTCAAAAGCTTTCAGAATGGGGAGTTGGCAACTTGCATGCTTATTTTTATTATAGGAGTGGAAGAGCTGTTTCTTTCCAACTGGTTAAACGCAGAAGCAGAAATATTATCCTGACAGCCAACTTAACTCACATACCTAATATGTTTTTTTATAAACTTTTTTTATGCTGATTTCAGGAAATGCAGCTCATATAATTTGCATCCCGACATCAGGAAGTCATGCATTAGCAGAACATTTCATCTTCTGCCAGGGATGAGCCCATACAAATCGTAAATTCCTACTCATATCAACAAAATCACAGGTGAAAAGTGTCTTTAGAAAACTGCTATAGGAATTGCAATTTTCTGCTGCAGCTTGTAAATTATGAACTCTGGGAAGTTCAAACTGCTCTGTTGTACCTTGTGGTAAATAGGAGGTTCTAGCAGCTAAATACCCCAAAGGCCCACTTTCTCCATCCTTGCATCCTTGAAGACACAGAGGGGCCTTGCCTCTTTCTTTCCTAAGACAGTGGAAGGTCACCTCTGAGATCAAACTTACCTTCCATCTGGAAATGTATGGGGCCCTGTATTGTTGGGAGACCAGAACTTTGTATCTGTGCTTTATAGTTCTTATCCCATTTGTCCTTCAACAACCATGCAAGGTAGGTTAGAAGAGGGATTTGAACCTATATCTCACCCATCCAAAAATATATCTGCCTACTGCACCTCAGTGACTTCCAACTCTATGCTATCAACCATACATCACCTTATTTCCCTAGTTCAGAGATCTCTGATCAATCAAATGCACGTATGCACACACACATACCCACAAACACATACCCACACACACCATTTCCCCCATGTATAAGGGTCCACATTAATTCCAACAGAGGGAGTCAGTCCACATGCATAAAGGAATGAATGCATGGTAACCTCCATTAAATTGGATAAATAAGTCATTTCAGCTAGAAGAGCTCTGTGAACTTATTAAAGTTACTGCACACAGGGCAAGTTGCTGGATCAGGGCAAAGGGTTCTGAGCAATGCATCCAGCTCAAGGTCAAGGGGCATGTTGGCTGGGAATATAATCAGTTTGTGGTAACACTATTTCAAACAGACATATTTTATACTAGGACTTACCGTATTTTTCCGTGTATAAGACACCACCATGTATAAAACGCCCCTCCACATTTCTGACCCAAAATTCAGAAATCAATATTTTAAACATTAAACAGAACACATTTTTTTAAATCAATATTTTTTAAAAAATAACAGAACACATTTTTATTTAGTGATTAGGCAACATTTACATACCAGTACTATGATATTACGGTATGCATCACAAGGGAACAATGGGCCGCTTCCTCCAAGCCCCTCTTCAGCCTGAGCTGAGCTTGAAGGAAGAAAGCGAGACAAGACTCGCCTTAGCGTCGCCGGCCTTTTCCTTCCACCCCCTCCCCATCACCCTTTGACTCTCCGAGGTGCGCTGGGGGGCGGAGGCTGGAAGAGACGCTGCCCGGGCAGCACCGGGAGGGGCGGGAGCGGCAACGTGGTCCGGGCCGGCTTCTTGGTTCTCTCTTCCTTTGCACCACCACCATGGTTGCCGCTCTCCTTCCTGGGGCCTCCTCTCACTCCACCTGCCTGGCTCTGCTGCTTGGCTCCCTGGTCTTACGCGGGGCTCTCGCGTGGGCCGAGGAGACGGAAGAGGCGGCGGCGGCAGCAGGCGCCGAGACAGACCCTCACGCATGGCACCTTGACTACACCGAGATGCTTCGCCATGGCGCCCAGAGCGCACCGCACTTCATGTTCTTTGCCCCATGGTGAGCAGCGGCCTGTAAAAGGACAAGGGGTGCACCGGGCTCTCCTCTGTTTCTCCCCCTGACGTGGCAGCCAGAGGGAGACCCGGTGAGGGAGGCTGGGAAGGGGCCCGGACCGGAGGCGAAGTCAAGGGAGAGGGGCTCACTGTTACACTTGTTCCCCATCTCCATTCATTATCCCCCCCCATCCATACACCCGAGGCTGTACATGCAAATTGTCCTCATTTTAAAGGGGTTTAGGGCGCAGTCCTGTGCATGTTTGGTTTTTTTAAAGCCCTACAATTCTCAGCATTCCCCAGGGATGCTGGGAGTTGCAGGACTTGTTCCTGATTCTCTCCTCGGCTTACCGTACTTCCGTGTATAAGACGACCCTCAATTTTTAGGCTAACGATTTTAGGAAAAAGTATCGCCTTATACACGGAAAAATACGGTAAAATGTGAACATATTTTTTTGTGCTTTCAGTCCAGGATCTTGAATGGTCACTAAAAAAAAGCAAATGATTGAAAAGTCCAATGGTTGTAGAGATGATGATGCCACACTACCCCCATTTTGGGTAGTCTTTTGTGCCCAGTTAAAGTTCTTGGCAGCCTATGTCAACAACCAGCAAATGGCTAAAAAGGTGTTTTTTGCCCCTTTACTTTATTTCCTCTTATTATTGACAGTTTGATAAGAGGGCATGACAGCAGCAGTCAAGAGAAATGTAGCACCATGGTGTGTGCAGAAGGTAACATGATGACACTCTTATGGTCATTTCAAACTGGGGTTTACCATCAAATGTACACTGAAAAGGGAGTTGCAGCTCTAGATTGGAGGTCCTCAACACCAAGTCTGAGATTACTTCTGTCAGCACGTTCAAGGAGACAGTTGGTACACCAACAGAATTCTGGGTCACACGCCCAACACTACGAATACTCAAGGGCAGGACTCTGCTAGGCAAGAAACCTGGAAAGGGAGATGGAACTCCTACAGAGTTCAGTGCCCTACCCTTCATACACTGCTGCTCGGGTGTTTGTTTGAATACATGAAGGCTTAAAGTGTGTAATGGGAGGGGGTCATGCACGCTGGCCACGGCCCCTATGTCTCTGGGCACACCACCCCTGCATGTTGAACTGACAAGGCCTGAAAGGGAGTTCTACTTGCATGTTGCTTGAATGCAAGTGGAATTCTCACTGCGATTGGGATTCCTGCTCAATCAGGGTCTGTGATCGCTCTGAGAGTTCTACTCAGATTCAAGTGAACACAAGTAGAACTCCCTTTTGGCCCTTGATGGTTCAACATGGCATGGTCTGTACTGAGATGGGCGGTGCACCCTGAAACATAGGGGTGGGCCAGCATGCACAGCCCTGTCCAAATACACGTTAAGCCCTCATGCATTCAAGTGGATGCCTGAATAGGGCTCATGACAATCAAACATCTGTTGATTCTTCATGGAGGATACAGCTGCTTGCTGCCGCCACCAGGTACTCCTGCCAAGGCCCACCAAGGTAGTAGGAGGGGGCCTGGAGTCACCTGTGCCTGATGTTAAATTTAATTGTTGTAACAGAATATAGGCAAAATAATAATAATAATCATTTTTATGGAAGATGGCTATCCTTTATCAAGTCTGTGGATACAAAAGAACTGTCTCTGGCAAACAGACTGTGAGTTTCAGTTTTGTCTTCCTTTATAGTGACTTTTGTTGAGTGTTTAGTTTTAACATAGTTCATTTTCCTTCTTGCTCAAAGCATGGTTAAAAATAGACAACTATGATCCACAGTTTGCTGTGCTTTATTGGCAATGATCTAGTAGTCCACATGATTTAAAACAAAACAAAACAAACATCTTTGCCATCTGCATCTGCCAGAGCCTAGACCTCCCAACAGGCTGGCACATATTCCTTATCCAATTAAATAAGTACTACCCAATTGTGAAGATAATTACCTTTTTGTGTTATTTATTTTGGTATTTTGCATGTAATCTTATCATCATCTTCTTTTATCTAAGAGCTTAATGGAATTTGACAAATAGTATGTTAATGTGATCAGTAAAAGGCAGTAGAGAACCAATTACTTATGGCATCTCTTTCACATTCCATACCTGTCTTTTGTTGTCTTCCCTTCACGTATGGGAATGCAGATATGTCTGCCCAGATTACATCCTACAATGAGCGCATAAAGGTTGGATTTCAGTTGTTGCAAGTATGGCACTCAGGTCAGGAGGTAAATGGTGAACAGGCCAAGTACTGGAACTTTCTTTTCCATCCTTCTCATGTTAGACTTTAGGGGTATTACCCAGCCATAAAGTTTCCATCCGTTCAGGGTTCAGCCTCAGGTAGTTTGTTCAGTTGGCCACCATCCAAGGCATCCCTGCATCCCAGGAGTTCAGAATATTCATGGCCTCTCCTGATTCAGATGTAGAGAAACAGGGCTGGGTGTGTCAACACCAGCATACTCTCAAACAAGAACTGAACAGCAACAGGAGGCTCCTGAATTCAGCTAGCTACAACTAAATTTCCAGAGCCAGTGTGGCGTAGTGGTGAGAGTGTTGGACTGGGACTCGGGAGATCTGGGTTCTATTCCCCGCTTGGCCATGAAACTCACTGGGTGACTTTGGGCCAGTCACAGACTCTCAGCCTAACCTACCTCACAGGGTTGTTGTGAGGATAAAATGGAGAGGAGGAGGAGGAGGATTATGTAAGCCGCCTTGGGTTCCTTGCAGGAAAAAAGGCGGGGTATAAATATAATAAATAAAATAAAATAAATAAAATAAATCTATTGCCACCTAGTGACAAAACTTTATAATGACACTATACACAAATCTACAGACTCTACAGAGCTTAAAAATAGCCTTCTGCACTGAGCTCCTTGTATGACAGTGGGCTTTGTCTCTGTGGTTCTGCTGATTGCATCCTGATTTTAATAAATGGAAACAAGTTTTATTGCAATCAATGAGGCATACTTCCAAGTAAAAGTGTTTAGGTTTGGGGTGTAAGCCATATAAATGGTCAATCCTTTTTAATTATCAAAAAGGTTAGGATAAATCTCTATTGGCACAGATTATGAACTTTCCTATCTCAAGCTATAAAAATCACACTTCAGTTTTTTCAGTGGATTATGGAGAGTACTTCCTGATGTCTTCTTATGAAATTCAATTGTATGGATTGAATGAAGCATACAGATATACTAACACTGGTGTGTGTGTGTGTGTGTGTGAGAGAGAGAGTATTCTTGTTAGCAAGAATAGCAAACTTTACAGAGTCATAGACAGATAGTCTCCTGGCTAAGGATTAACCAGAGGTATAAAACAGCAGAGCAAATCAGACCAAGCCTATAACTGAATGAAACCACCGCCGCCACTACGACCACAAAACATACCGAACATGCCAGTCTTGTTATATACGTGTATTATATATATACACACAGAGAAGCTAAAAAGGGAAGTTATTTGGCTACATCTGCTTGCTGGGCAATATCCCCCCTTGGTGATCCCTGTTTGCACTAAAGGTTCTCTGTGGCATCCAGAGATTTAATTAGCTCTCACCCTGAATGACCCTTGCTATTGCACCTACTAACTGCTTTAAAATTCCAAGAACAAAATAACCCTTAGTTTGCACTTGTGTGCATGTGTGTATGTATATTTGATCCTCTGTTGTTACTATTCAAACAATTACCGTATGTTTTTTATTGTTTGTGGTTCAATCTTGTTTGAAATGTTAGCATCATGGCAAAAATGTTGGGCATCCATGTCATGGGGGCATTCCCAACATGAGTAGAAATGAAACGAGCATGTAATTCCACGGTGGCAGACTTGTCCTCAGAAGATACTGAAACCAAAGTAACAATTAAGCTATGTCATTGTATGTCATGTCATGTGGCAAATTTTGAAAGACCTTATAAATTGCCCCAGATTGATAGTTTAAAGTTTAATGGCTTTACAGGCAGAAGTTTAATGAGACAGTCTGTAGGATTGCAGTTTTCTGGTGTCAAAAAGTAAGATATTTATTATTTTCAAACTGACTCTTGGGGATGCCAAGATGATCCACCCAGAAGATTGATGGAATCCAATGGAACACTCTTGGAGATTTTCCAGTGCAGAAAGTTGGTGATCGAGCGTGACCAAGCATGCTCTATAGCACATAATTGTACCTAGTGCATAGCAGTGCAGGCAGCAAAGATAGCATACTTTGCTGACTCCATTGCATCAAGTAGCCATCCAGTGGAGCTCTTTCAAGTGGTCCAGGGGTTGTTAACACTCGCTCCAGTGAATGGACCCCTGTTCTCCTCAAGTGCTCACCGTGACCTTTTTGCATCATACTTTGAGGGGAAAAATGTGTTTCTCAATAGGAAATTTGATGCCACTCTTAGCGCAGCTCCAGTCATGGTGTCTGATGCCACTATCTGCCTGATTTTGTGGGATCAATTTCAGTCGCTGTGGCCTGATGATGTGGACAAGGTGCTTCCAATAGTGTGACTAACCATGTGCTCTCTCGATCCTTGCCCTTCCTGGCTAATAAGAGCTAGCTGAGGAGGTATGACTGAATGGGTCTATTGAGTGGTAAATGCATCTTTGCATGAAGGGTTGGTTACGGCTGTCCTTAAGGAGGCAGTAGTGCAACCACTCCTGAAGAAACCCACTCTGGGCCAAGTGGTATTTAACAACTACTGCTCAGACACAAATACCCCTTTCTTAGGGAAGGTACTTGAAAGGGTCGTGACAAGGGAACTGCAGGCACTCCTGGAGAGTACTGATCACCTAGACCCATTGCAGTCTTGGTTTTGACCTGGTTATTGGACCAAATCAGCCTTGGTCACCCTGATGGATGACCATTATTGGGAGACAGACAAGGAGTTAGACCCTGTTAATTCTGCTCGATCTCTTACCATTGACCATAGTATCCTCCTGGATAGACTCTGTGGGCTGGGCATTGGAGGCATTGTATTGCAGTTGTTCCAGTCTTACCTGTGGGGTTGATTTCAGTAAGTAACATTAGGTGACAATTTCTTGGCCCCTTGGCAATTGGGATTCTGCAGGGTACCATATTGTCCCCAATGTTGTTCAACATCTATATGAAGCTGCTTGCAGTGGTCATTTGGTGATTTGGAGCCAAGTGCCATCAGTATGCTGATGATACACAGCTCTATCTCCCTGTGACATCTGAATCAGGTGAGGCTCTGTAAGTCCTGGATCAGTGCC
Organism: Shinisaurus crocodilurus; assembly: GCA_021292165.1. Classification (NCBI taxonomy): domain Eukaryota; kingdom Metazoa; phylum Chordata; class Lepidosauria; order Squamata; family Shinisauridae; genus Shinisaurus; species Shinisaurus crocodilurus. The sequence continues at coordinate 215,535,454 of CM037877.1, read as the reverse complement.
AAGACTCAGTGATGGGCTAGATGAGGGCCAATAAACTGAAGCTGAATCCTGGCAAGACAGATGCCCTGTGGGTGAGTGGTTGCTGAGTCCAAGAGATAGGCTCATTTCCTGTTCTGGATGGGGTTGCACTCCCTTTGAAAGATCAGGTTTGTAGTCTGGGGGTATGCCTAGATCTGTCACTGTTGCTGGAGGCCAAAGTGGCCATGGCAGTTTGGAGAACCTTTAACCAGCTTCATTTGGTACGCAAGCTATGGCCTCTCCTGGACAGGGATGGCTTGACCACAGTGGTACAGGTGCTAGTAACCTGAAGACAGGATTACTGCAATGTGCTTTATGTGCCCTTTAAGGCTGATCTGGAAGGTGGAGCTAGTGCAAAATGCAGCAGCTCAGCTATTGTCAGAGCTGCTCCTTTTCAGCATATAACTCCTTTGCTGAGGGAAATTCACTTGCTGCCTATTTGCTACTGGGCAAGGTTCATGGTTTTGCTACTAGTGTATAAAGCTCAAAACAACTTGGGGCTAGGATACTTGAGAGAGTGCTTTCTCCCTTGTCTACCTGCCCAGTCACTCAGCTCATCAGATGGGATGCCCCTGGTGGTTCCGCATGGACCTATGGCCCGATTGGTGTCCATCCAGAGAAGAGCCTTCAATAAGGTAACTCCATTTCTGTGGAACTCCATGCCTCTGGAGGTCAGGTTGTCACCAACATTGTGTTGCTTTTGGTACCTGGTGAAGACATCTTTATTTCAAGAAACTTTCCTTGATTGACCTGGCATGGTTTTTATTGGTATTCTGTTTTTAAAAACTTGAAATATGTAGGTTTATTCTTTATATGTTTTAATATGGTGTTTTATTGTTTTTATCTTTTATTGTTCACTGCTCTGGAATCTGTTTAAATGTGGAAAGTTATATAAATGTTGTAAATAAATAAGGATGAAGGAGACATTCTATGAAATTTTATTTTATTTTGAAATAAAGTTTTTTTAAAGACAACAAGGAAGAACATACATAATAATATAACTAGATTACTAAAGAAACAAAGAAATTCATTAATTATAATTCTTAGTCTGACCAATATGCTTGTGGACCAGCTATAGTAAAACAGTCTAAATAGGAGCTCACTATCTCATGAAACACTGAAAATACAAGTTAGGAGACATTGTGAAATCTAGAAAGCCTGCTGCAGGACACAGACAATGTATTTTAGAAGATTTGTATCAGATACTGCAGATGGGAGCTCCATCTGTCATTGCTGGTAGAGTAAGGAAATCTTCTATCCCATGTTTCATTGGATGGCAAATCTTTACCTTTCTTTGATTGATTGAGCTGGCCTTGAGCTTGTACATACAAATAGTAGCCTAAGTACAAAAATGAATCCTCCAGCATATGATGAGCTGCCATTAAAGAGGTGAAACAGTGCAGGGCATATCCTGAGCATACTGCCTTTTATTAATAGTAGTTTTGATGAAGCTGCAACACAGTGCAGCATCAAGGCGGTAACATTCAAGTTAGCGATAAATTTCCCTAGTTGTCAGACCACCACCCTATATTGGTTTGGAACCAGAGACTGTATTGATATTCACATTTTACTATTCACAGAATCTCATAGCAGCAAGTAAGTCAAATGAATCATCTGGCCCTAACCCCTTCCTAAAGACATATTTATACCTAAAGTATCCTTAACAAGTGAATGTCCTTTTTTTTTAACCCTCCAAAGAATTGATGCATTTACCCTCTGGGCAATGTAGTGCTGCTTTATATGTGTTAATTTCCCATAGAGATGTGTAGACCAGATGCATACAGACATGTATGTCACATCTGTATTTTATCATGTGTACACAGCATGTACATGCAGCCAAATAGAATTACATGCAATGAGACATGTCATGTGATCTACATGCAATTTTCCTACACTTTGGAGGCCCCCTCCCCACAGCATAACGACCTAACTTCCATTATCATGTAGTGTGGAGGACTCTGGGATATATATATATATATATATATATATATATAATTAAATATACCAAGGACCCAACATTTGCCATTTTTTTTACTTCACCCACAATTAGATTTTTGATTAGAGCTCAAAATGCTGGTGACATTGGGAATACTTTATGGGGAAGAATGCTATTCCTGTCCCTGATGCAGTGTGGGGCACATTTGTGGTGGTATGGGGAGAGAGGTAGGGCCAAGAGGAAGCAGTCAGCTGCATGGATTCATGTTGCAGAAGCCAATGAGATGTTGGCTTCAGCTGGTTATATGAGCCGTAAGTCCCACTGTTTACCACACTTCAAATGCAGCCCAGCACCCACCCTTCCTAAGTTATAAGGCAGGATTAACAGGACATCATGGGTTAGTATGAATGGCTCCCCACTTACCCTAGCTGCATTGGCCTTGGGAGGTTTTTCCTCTTCCTTCTTCACCTACTCTGAGGAAAGGTTATGGTAACAATAGTTGCTATTAAATATCTCCAGTTAAGGTCATAACTGACAGCCACAGAGCCTCTCATGGGTATCAGGCCACAAAAAGGGGGAAAGGAACATTATTTAGGCTTGCCTGACTCACCCAGAATGAGTTGGCTCAGGGAAAGGGTCACAACCATTGCCTTAACAAACTATGAGGTGAGACAATAATGAAATGGGAGCAGTATCCCCAACTGCTTCCTGTTCACATCCAGGGTGGAGCTCGACTGGACATTATGATCCCTTCTGTAAGGAATACCCACATTGTGAGTTTACAGTAGGTAGGGGTCTTGACATAGATCCAATGTAAATAGTTAATAAAGTTGTGGCCCTTGTCCAGGGCTGACATCAACGGTAGGCATGGTTGGGCACCTGCCAAGTGCTCATACCCCAGCAGTGGCCCACTAATAATATTCCTCTGGACTTGCTCCTCCTTGTGCCCATTGCAGTCTGCTTGTTCACCTGCCTCTGACCCAGACAACAGTGGTGGCGATAAGGAGAAGCAGTAGATGCCACTGCCTGCTGGCTCTCTGCATCTCAAACAAGCAAGTGGTTGCAATGATGAGAAGGAGAAGCAATAGCAGCTGGTGACAATGGTGGCAAGAACGTAGACTCATTGAGGGAGAGGGGCGATTGAGGTTGCCCTCAAAAACCTGGAGCTGGCACTGCCCTTGTCTCATCCCAAACGGTGGATCTCATCATTTTATTCCACAGTGTGCCCAGAATGGGTTATATAATTATAGTTTTAGTCAAAACAAATATCTGAAAGTTCAACAACTCCAGAATTAAGATTCAGTTTGGCTATCCAGACATTTCAAGTGGTTTCCATTTTTCCTAATAGTAATAAGGAGGAAAAGTGTTTGACAACAAAATTCCACTCTAGACAGAAGTTACAATTTCAAGCAGATGCTGGCCTTTGAGATGAGAACTGTCCAATTATTTCTTGGAAAAGACCTACCGGTAACTTAGCTGAGGAGCCACATCAAATGTACAAAAAGAACAGTGCCGCTCTCTAGTCACATTAAGGGAGGAAGGAAAGAATATGAAGATGCAAACATAGTAAATTAAATCCTTACTCTGAATCAGATGGATAGCCAAGCTATCTTCATTTCTTTTTTTAATGTATCACTCAGCAGGGACGAGCTCTTCTTTCAGTGGGAAGCATGAACAAATAATTCTAACAGTAGATCCAATTCTTATTTCCCTCTTATTTGATAAAATTCTTTCCTTGGTAAGTTATTAAGTCTTGACTCTCCCTGATAGTAAGCCTGACAAATGAGGCATCAAAAATGAGAATCGAATGATCAGGACTTGTGAAACCCTCATTTTGTTTTGCTGTCTCATCACATTACAAGGCAACGGTTCTTGTGCCATCTATGAGCTCATTTCTCTAGCTTACTGGTTAGCTTGGCACTTGCACTAAGAGAATTGAGAAAAAGCCATTTATTTCCACACATTTTTGTTCTAGTGTGTTTGATTTTCAGTTTAAATTTCATACAGTTCTGCAAGGAACAACACAGGTGCATTTAAACCTTCAAATAATACTCTCTCTCTTTTAAAGAACATATTAACATTAACATTAACGTTAGCATTTTGATCAATTTGTAAGAGTTTTTTGGAGGGGTCATTAGGCTCCATAAACATAAAGTAACAGCCTAACTGAATTCAGCAAATATCAGATTGGTGAATATTTGAAATGTGCAAATGTGCAAGGGGACACTCCATATCAATCTCCTCCCATGCACAAAGCTGTACCATACTAGTGTTCCAGCTGTGGCTATTCTTAGACTGGGATAGATTGCCCAGGCATTGGTATCCTTGAGGTTGGCTTATTGCAATGCACTCCATGTGGGGCTGCCCTTGAGGCTAGTCCAGAAGCTGCAGCTAGTGCAGAATGCTTTGGCTAGGCTGCTGAGTGGGGCAACCTACTGGCAGCATACTGCACCTGTGCTGAAGGAACAGGACAGGTTGCCTATTTGCTACCAGGCCGGGTTTAAGGTTTTGCTGCTAGTATTTACAGCTCTAAACAAAGTGGGACATGATTAACTGAAAGATTGCTTCCCCCTCCAGTTGGATCTTGAGGTCATCTGATGAAGCCCTCCTGGTGGTAGTGGTGTATGTATGTATGTTTGTGTATGTATTTATTTATTGTATTTTTAAATCGCCCATCTAGCCGGTACCCGGCCACTCTGGGCGATGCACAACATACAATAAAACAAAACAGATTAAAATACACTTTAAACTGTATAAAGTGTTAAAATCCTAACCCACCCCATATTCCTGCCTGAAAAGCCACGTTTTTAATGAACGGTGGAAGCTCATCAAAGAGGGGGTATGGCAGAGGTCACTGGGGAGAGAGTTCCACATCCACAGTTTGGGGGCCACCACAGAAAAGGCCCTCTTCCTAGTCCCCTTCAGCCTGGCTGCTCTGGCTGATGGGATAAGGAGAAGGCCATCCGTGGCGGATCTTGTTGAGTGGCCTACTTGATGCTGCTGGAGACGCTCCTTGAGATAAACTGGACCGGAGCCATATGGATTTGTTTAATCTGTTCCATCTGTGTTTTGTGGATTGTCAGGTGAATTTTATTCTATCGTCCACTCATTCACTAACTTGGATTTTTCCCCGTTCAGAAAAAGTCTGCCACAATTTACGTAACTTTTGCTGGCCTGTAAGATTTTGTGTATTTCTCTTAGCTCAGTGTACAATCAATGAGCAGAGCACTCACACAAAAAGAGTGCTACACAACAGAGGCTGAAGAGTGATCAGAGATAGAATATCTCTGTAAAATGTTGTGTGTGTGTGTGTGTGTGTGTTTTAATGGTATATATTATAGCACATACTCCAGTAACGTTTGTACTTTTGTATGAATAAATTTGCATACAATTCCAGAAAGTAAATAATGGTTTGCAAGTCTGTGCAACTCAGAAGATGTCAGTCCACTGTGGAATCCATGGGTCGGATTCATAGAATGCCAAAGTCATTTGAATCCACCACATCCCTACCTGGTGGTGTCACACACTCGGTCCTGAGGTCTGCTCCATGGTTGCTCGGAGCAGGGCATTTAGTGTGGTAGTGCCTACAAAGAGAAATAATCTTCCCTCTGAAATTAGACATGCTCTGACATTTCTTATTTTTAGGCACATGCTGAAGACACATCTATTTGTGCAAGCCTTCCTGGTGTAGTTTAGCTGACCCTGAATTTTATTTCTATGGCTATGTAGATACAGTATGTTCATTTTATGTATTGGTTTTATATTTTATGTTTCTTATGACTTGTGTACATTGCTTTGACATCTGTACATGTAAGCAGTTTATAAATACTTGTGAATAAAATAAAAAGAATATCAGCATACAACTCTAATAGACACTTCTGTCTAAACAAACACTGTAAAACAAACTACCTCTTTGTTGAACTCAATGTATTTGTCTGTGGCACAAAGGCCATTACAAAATACAATTCTATATAAAATATAGCAATGCAGAATACAAAATAACGTACTAGAAAAAGCAAACCAAAGAGTGACACACATTTACAAAAGCTGTATAACAGATCGTCTCTTTTAGAAACCACTGCAGACATCTTTTAAAATTGCGACAAATTTTCTGTGTTGCGACTGCAAAGGTAGCAACCTTGTTTGTGATGGAATTACTATAATCTGCCAACAAGTCACAAATAACGTCAGCCAGAGGTCATCCAGCTCTTCTTTTCAAAAGATCCCCAAGAAAGCAAACCCTGGTTCCTTATACAGGGGACAATATAACAGGTAATGCGCTACATCTTCTACTTCCCCAGTGCCACAGAGACTCACACAACTGCTGTGCACAGGTGATCTCTTTATATTTTCTCTCCAAATATGCTGAGGACATTGTTTGAAAATGAAGTGCAAGAAATGCCTTTCTAAGGGCACAAAAGTCAACTCCTGAAAGTCGGAAGTATTGTCCTCTCTTTAAAAGGCTGAACCATGGTGAAAATGCTTGAAATTGGCTGGCACATACATTTTCATGACACTCTACCTCAAAGATTCTGCCTCTGATGAACCGTTTCACTCCAAAATAAAACTGTGACAATGTTAGCCAATAATGGGCCCATCCACCTTTGGCAAGTTGCTCAACAAAGCATTGTCTTGCTAGATTTCCTTCCTCAGCATTCAGCAATCTTTTCCATACAAAATAGATGCCTTAAGGATTCTTGTCTTAATAGATGAGAGTCCAACTTCCACTCTCAGCAAGGAGGAAGGAGCCCCTTGAGGGAGTGCCAACAGTTCCTTCAGGAACCCATTCTGGATGGTTTCAACTATAGAGTACTGTCTCTGCCCCCATATCTCAGCCCCAAGTAGAAGTTGAGGGAGTACCTTGGTTGTAGAGATTTTCAGTGTAGGACCTACCAAAACAAACAAACAAACCAACTTATTTTGCTGTAGTGCAAGTAAGATTGCAGCCTGATTTTCCCTGAATGTTCTATCCTGTTTAATTATATCTTCACAAAGGGCTGGGAAAAAATATTACCTATGTTTAAATGCTGCATTGCTTTTAATACTGTAAAGTTGCACTCTGTGATGTCTAATTCAGATACTAATATAAGAGACTAGCTGTTGCCTGCGGCTTCGCTTGGGTGGATTTTAGGATTTGGTACAATTGTTTTAAAAAGGAACATGAGTTTTTTGTCCAAACTGTACGAAATATAATTTACAGGCTGATGTCTTAACGTAATAAGCAATGTTTATTACAGACGTTAGTCAGGGTGTATTGGCAAGAAAGCAAAGATAGTTGTTCCATTCATAACGAAAGATACGAAAGATAGTGCCCGGAATAGGCACGCTCCTACAATTGGTATGACTGTGTGCGGTATCATCACACCATTTACATCTAAATTTTCAATTTGCATTTTGAATTTTTTTACGGAAAAAAGAAAAATAAAAAAAAACAGGTTTAAAAATGAAAAGGGTCCCCCCCCCCCTCCTTGAAGGCCTGCGAGAGCTGTATGGAAAAGATACAGTGTCTCTGACTGAAAGTGTAATGTTTAGGCTGGGTGCTGGCAGCAGAAATCTTTTTATGACAGAAATATCTGATCTTAAAGAAAAATCAGGTTAATCATGAGAGTCTACAGGTGATGAAGAGTGACCATGCCAAGTTTGGGGTAGATCTGTCAAAACATGATGGAGCCTATGCAGCGACACCCCCCACACAACAGTCATTCAGTCATTCAGTCATCTAAAAAGTTTCCCTCCCTTTTCACCCCCTTCTAAATGGCCTAGGGGAGATTTGCATACCCACTCCTATTGGCCCCTGCAGGAATTCATATGAACATCCTAAGTGTCGTATGGGCTATTTGCATAACTGCTCCTATTGGCTCCTGCAGCAATTATGAGGTGAGGCCGACTTGCATAACTGCTCCCCTGTTGTTTTGCCCATAGGAGATATGAGAGTGGGGTGATTTCCCCCCCTTTTTTCACCCCTTAGGGACAGAATTTCCAAAAATCCTTCCTTAGTGGGTGTCTACGTCATAAAAACAATGTTCCTTCAAAAAATTCACGTTCCTAGATTAAACGGTTTGAGCTGGGCATTGATGAGTCAGTCATTCAGTCAGTCAGGACTTCTTCTTTTATATATATAGATGGGCAAACTTACCCCTAATCACCTTGGAGAGACTTATACATGAATTGGGTGATGTTTAAAACAATAGGAAAATAACACATTTCCTTTTCAGAGCCAGTCTGAAAAGATAGTTGCTTTGCTAGGAGGCTGCTTTGAAGAACTGTCCTCAGGACAACAGCAGCAGAGCTGGGGCGGGGGACTCCCTCTGCAGAGAGTCCTTAGGGTAAGAGGGCCCTTTGTATAGGGCAAGCTTTTACCTCTCAGCCCTTTTTTCCTAAGATAGAGCCTGTAAATCTTTTCCAGCTTCGTTTGAAATAATTTTTTTTTTTTCAGAATAGGGCTACAAGTAATCAATGTATAAAAGGAGCTTTTTAGAAAAGGGGGGAAAAGGCAGGTCCTGCCAGCAGACTCACCATGTAATTATAAATGCAATAAGGTTTCTCATATGTCCAAGTAAAGCTTGATGGCTTGGCAAGTTAATATGGCTTCAGTTTAGAGTTTTTTATAGGGATGGCTGAGAATTTCATTTCAGTTTGGACTTGATAAGAATTTACCAGCATTTGCAAAGTTCTCCATATTTGGGATAAAAAGAACTTGAGATTTAAAAAAAAAATAACAATAAAAATGAATGTGTGACAAACTGAAACTGACAGATTTATCCATCCAGGCCCAGGGCTTTGAGTGCTTAGCTCTTAAAGGTCTGGGTTTGAATCCATGGGTATTCAACTGCGTTAGTCAGTGTGGTGTAGTGGTTAGAATGCTGGACTGGAACTGGGGAGACCCAAGTTCTAGTTCCCACTTGGCCATGAAGCTCACTGGGCGACATTGGGCCAGTAACTGACTGTCAAACTAACCTACCTCACAGGGTTGTTGTGGGGATGAAGTGGAGAGAAGAAGGATCATGTCTGCCACCTTGGGCCCCTTGGAAGAAAGATGGGATGTAAATGTAAAAAACAAACAAAAACAAATGGACAAATAAAATGTCAGTGCTTAATTAGGGTTACCACTCCTTTTTTCTGCCATGCTCCTCACCTTTAACAGCTACATGGCAGACAGGCACATCACGGCCCTCTCCATACTGGGAATAGCTGTCCCTATTGAATTTGGCTGGTGCAGATAGGTGAGAATTTAGTTTCAGTTCATTTTTGACAAGAATTTATGAATATTCGCACAAGCTCTTCATATTCAGGAGAGAAAAGTCCTGAGATTTTAAAAACTCAAATGCAGGAGAAAGCAAAACTGACAGAGTTGCCCACCCCTATTTTATGCAGGATCTTGTTATCTACATGACATGGGGGCAGACCGAAGCTGCTCCCCCAAGAAATGGATCCTCCCCCTCCCCTCCCCCTCTGCTTACATGGAACTCATGGCCAGATCTGCCAATGGAGTCTTGGATCTCAGACTTAATTCTCTTTGCCTATTGCAATTCCAGCGCAAGTCAGTTGAAACTAGAAAGTATCCTTTTGACTTCAAAAGGGAACACATGGGACCCAGGGGCTAGATTTCCCATTGTGTCACAGAATGTGAAAAAGTGAACTTTTTTCCTCCCTAGACATAAATTCCATCATGCAGTGCAAGCGCTAGAACTTGGTGGAAAACTAATTTTCCTATGAACAACGTGCCTGCAGCTTAAGCCTTTAATGAACAAGGATTCAGTGCGGTGTGTGCATACAGATGTCTATTACAAACCACAGAAACACTTAGTCAATGGCAGTGTGCGGCCAGAAGAAATATTGGGGGAGGCTGGGTAGCTTCTTTTTCTATCTGACTGAATTTTAATCTTTCTTGATTTTCACTGTCCCTGCTTTTGAGACTCTCCCTGAAAGATTTGTAGCACCTTCATGTGCCAGGAGGACAAGGCAAACAGGCAGTAAGCTTCCATATAAACTTATCCAGAATACCATGAATGTGTCCTTCAGGAGTACAAGCAGTGGTGTATGCCTTTATTTTAAGCTTTCCACTCCAATGAGTGGGCCTTTGCGGGATGTTAAGATCCTCAACCTTTTCCAGTGAAATGGTCTCTGAATAGCTCAGACACCTTCTCTTGGCCTTTGGCTGAGGTAGACTTCTTCCATTTAGCTTTGTCAATATGCACTTTCCCAGGCCCCAGGGAGCAGGTAAGTGGAATTGTTTCAAAAGGATTTCTGTATGTGACATCGAGTGGGATATGGAAGATGGTCTGAGGAGGGAAAGAAGTAGCTGGCAAATTATTAGGAGACAAGAAAACTGAAAAAGAGGTTGAAAGATTTACTGCACTGAAACTCATAGATGAGTGTGTGTGCTGCCTTTAGTATGGATTTTGTTCTGTTTATGTGGGAAGCAAAACTATTCAATAATGAGCTCCATATATATGTCTAATAATGAATCATTAGGCCCTGATAAGCCGCAGTGCTCAAGCCCCTAGAAGACTTTTTGACAGGAGCTGGGTAGTATTGTCTCATATTTGACCAGTGCATAATCTACAAGGGGAAGGGCTGTAGCTCAGTGATGGAGCACATGCTTTACTGAATGATTAGAGTTATAAATCACATAGGGAGTCTACGTAGGGATGTGAAGAAATTCGTTGGGTTCATGAATTTATACAAGCTTATGCAATTTGCACCTCCCAGGACGAAATACGGACCCAAACAAAACTTACAACCAGAAATCTGCATGTTTACAGGCTTGTGATCCAATTTGCTTGCTTGTCAAAAGAAATCCATTTGAAAAAGGTATGTATTTTTGAAGGGGGGAAAGTGCATGGAAAATATGTACATTTGAAAAATGCACAGAAACACGCTCTAGTTAATTGGAGAAAAAAATGCATACTTTTCAAAAATGCTCACCAAACATGTGCAGGTTTAGAAAAATGTGCATGGAAATACGTGCAAATTCGGTGTGAGGGGGGTGTATGTGTGGCGGGGGGGGGAATTGCAAGGAATAAGTTTTGAGGTGGAAATTGGAGAAGCTCGACAAGCTTGAATTTTGCTGATTCACGCATCCCTAGAACCTACATGCATTGAATAGTCTCCCCACTTCAGACTCCACCCCTCCAGGCAGGGCCCTCCAACATGTGCAGGGCGGTGTGACCAGGCTATGGGAAGGTGACCAGTGAGTGTCTCCCTGCTCTCCCCATCATGCCTGATTTAAAATCCTGAATTAATATCCTATGATCCCCCTTTCAAATCAAACATTCCTCTTTTACTGGCCAGCTGTACAGCTCATTTATTTAGAGAGATGAACATCTAGATTAGAGAAGTCAGAAGCTCCAGTTTTTCAGGAGAAAAGACCCTGGTTAAAATGGGGAAGCAGCTGTGATATCATACGCCTACAATGGTGTCCTGTATAGAAATACAAGGGGATAGAAGTGCCTGCACACACTTACATGCATGCAGTGCAAAGCTCAAGAAAACTGCAATGGCTACTTCATGAGAAATGGAAAGAGGATGGCTTGGCAGGCTGCCAGTGGACTAATACTGTGTAGCTAATCACTTTTCATAGATGTGATTTCCTCAACAAAGAGAGGCAGTTGCTGCAGATGCGCAAGGTAGACAAAAGGAGTAAGACCTGGGAGCTTTAGAGAAACCAGGTGTGATTACATTCAGCAAATTCAGCAAATTAGATTTCCACATATGGTGAAACCATCAATACTGATGCTTTAGACAATTGCCTGTCCTTCTTGTTCTCCTTTGACCTCATTCACCTTGCAAGGAAGATGCATCTATATTAATGTCACATGTGGACTTGTTACCTATTGAGCTCCCCTTTAAAACATTTCAACTTTGCCTTTCTGTAAAAATGTCCAAAATGGCTAACAATAATTAAAACCAGTGGAATCAACAATAGCAAAGAAACTAACAGCAGATCAAATCCAAATTACCAGCAGCTCAAGGATTAAAAATATCAGAGAGAGTCACACTATCGGTAGAAATGTAAACAATTACCCATAAAGCAGCCACACAATGATTTACTATGGGATGGAGGCATGAATCAGACATATCAGGATGAGTTAAAAACACTTCCTACAAACCAAATGCCTTTTTAAAAAGAAAGGTATTTGATTACACTGCAGTGGAAGACCTTCAGAGAAATAGCAAATCAGGCCTCCCTTTCTGGGAAGGATATCCAGAGCCCAGGTGCAGCCACAGAGAAGGCCCTGTCCCTTGACCCACCAAAAGCACACCAGACATTAGTAGGACACACACGAGAGCCTCTGTTGATTAGGATAATCAACAGCACAAGGATTTCCATAAAAGGCAATAGTTCATAGAACGAATCAAACATGCACTGGTCACTTGAAATTGCTGTTCAAATTCGCTTCCTGCCAGCGAGTGGGTGTTGTGCAGCTGAGCTACCTCCATGCACAACACTTTAGAATTCCACTTCCAGTATGCCACCACTAAGCATAATTTAGAGCTGAATTTGGTGGCATGCAAAACCACCAATCCTATGTTGTTCTTTTCATGTGCATGCATGGCAGATTCCCAGCATCTTTAAGCCGCTTCCCCAACAACTCTCTTCTTTATTATTACTGACTGGACATATTCCAGGGGCCGAGCCCCTGCTCAAACTGAACCTTGTCTAAAAGAGTCCATGGATCTCTGCCAATAAATGTGCAAGGGCTGACACAGTAGCAGCTGTGTATGATAATGGCCATGCAGTTCCCATGACAGGAGGATTGTGTTATGTAAATCAATCACTCTGCAATGCATTCACAGAAATATTCTGGATATAGGTGTTATAAATCCTGATTTTGCTGTGAGTCCAGGTCAGCTGAGAATAATATTTCCAGTGGTGAGATTTAAATTTCATTGAGTTCAGTGTGAATTAGGCACCTAAAATGCTTTCTGTTGTGCCTTTTGAAATCTATCCATCTTTTTCTTTACAGAACATTAGACTAATCTTGCTGGATCCAACCAAGGTCCATTTAATCCTGCATTTTTTCTCCAACAGCAGCAGGGATGGGAAAATTTGTCACTATTTCAGTTGTGCTCAGTTTCTCATTTTTGTTACCATAGGTTTGGTTCAGCCCAGTTCTGTGTGTGTGTGTGTGTGTGTGTGTGTTTAAAGCATGAAAATGCAGAGGCATTTTGTGTGCACTTCCAGTGTTCTTGTGTGTACTTTTCCCAAGTATATACATTTGTGTGAGCACTTTTTGCCGATGCATGCATTTTTGCAAACCATTTCCTCAATAATAATAATAATGCATTTCTGTTATTTTCGCTATTGTGTGCAGTTTTGTGCACACTTTTCTGTAGCGTGATTTTTGTGGATTTTTGTGTGCATTTTATTTTTAGTGGAGGACTGTAGTGCTAAATTCACGAAAGTGCAAATTTTGGTGTGCAGCAAAGAGTTTGCAAATTTGATGTAAATTTGCTTAAGAATTTGGAGAGAACAAATTTCTCACCCATTTCTAGCCAGCAGAGGTCTCTGAACATTTATGAGCAGGGCATGAGTGCGATGGCCATTCCCTGTTATTTGTCCTCAGGACTTGATATTCAGAAGTATACTGCCTCAGCAAATAGGGCTCCAATTAGCTGTCATGGCTAAATAGGTACAACTATCATCCCTAATTGTGTGTGTGTGTGTGTGTGTGCTTTAAAGAAAAATCCAAGCTAGTGGTTGTCATCACATCTTGTAGTACTGAATTCCACAAGCCAATTATGGGTTGGTTCCAATATTGTTCCATCAGTGGCCAAGAAACCACTGGTAGAACTGATTTCTCCTCACCCTGCAGCCCCCCATGTGCCTCCCACATCTACTGTGGAGGGTTGGGGGACCCTCTAAAGCAGATCTGAGGATGCACAAGGAGCTACAAGGGGAAGAGAGAATGGGGAAGTCTTGTTTCATGAGGGGAGGTCCCATTGTTCAAGTGGACTTCTGCTCACATGATGTTGGATCCAACCATATGCATTCTAGCCATAGAATCATAGAGTTGGAGGGGATCTCGTAAGCCATCTACCTATCCCCTGCTTAGTGTAGGAAATCCAGAGCTAGCGCATCGCGCATCACACATCGTGCATTGCGCATCCCCAACAGGTGGCTGCCTCACCTCTGTTTGAAGAGCCCACCAATGGAGGTCTTCGTGCCACATTAAATTGTATGAAATACTTCCTTTTGTCAGTCCTGAATTTCTTGCCAATCAGCAGCATTGGGTGATGCCTCTCATGATCGTTCCTTATTTCTCATCATATAAAATTAACACAATAATACTTTGTGTATAAAATGTTAAACATTTAATCTTATGTTTAACATTACCCTAATAGCTATTGGGTCTTGCGTGGATTCAGCTGGTACCACAAGTAAAACATGAAATACACAACTAAATTAACTGGCACAATCCTATGGGGATGCCCATAACCCTCTGAATTCAGAGGATTATGGTCACCTTCACATTTCTCCCGCCCTTCCAAACAGCTAGATAGCCTATTTCGGCTGTTTAACTGCGGCACTTAGGAGCGGGAAGGAAGGAGCCTGAGGCACTGCCAGAATACCTCATATCTTGGCGGCACCGGTGTCCTTCCTTCCCTGCCCCCAGAACGCCCCCTTAATTCCTTCTCCAAGGTCACTTGGAAGCAGCCGGTGCGGTTCTTTCTGCACCGGCTGTGAGGGGTGGGAGGGTGCTCCTAACGTGGAGTCCCAGCTCTGATGATGGAGCTGTTTTCTGATGTCAGAGCTGGGACTTCAAAAAATCCTGTGGTCCTCTAGACACTGTCTAGGGGCCATAGGATTGCACTGTTAGGCCATTGGGGATTGCAGAAGCAAAAGGAGAGGCTTAATTAAACTGTTGGGTACTGTTAGGATGTTCTGACTATACTTCACAAAGCATTCCCTCAGGGCCAGTACTGGAACAGTCCCATAGACTTCAGTGGATAGCTCTGCAAGAATGCTGCAATATATGTGTATTTCAGACTTTGTGTTGTGCTGGCTGAGAATCGAGTTGGCATTTTAATTCTCCCCCTTAAAATGGCTCAGGTCTTGCCTTCCTTCACAGTAAATGGGTCCAACATCACTATTTGCTGAGGCCTCAGGAGAAATCAGCAAGACTGTATCAACAAATTTTAATACCTGCCAGATCCAGTTCATAAACCTCTCACAGCAGATTGAACAGCAGCAGTGCAGCACGTAAAACAAGTAAATAAAAATTGAGCTAATGTAAGTGTAGAAATAACATTAAAAGAATAACACCCCACAACCCAGCGTCTTTGATGTGCAAAATGTGAATCTGAATGACACACTGCCAGCTACAGATGCACTAATTTGATTTCATGCCCCAGAATAAACTGGCCTGCTGCACTAAAAAGGCAGATTAACATCCATCTGTCAGAGGCTATTCTTTCTTTTCAAAAGTTGTGGTACTCACCCCATCAGTGCATGTGCTGCCCATGAAATGCGACAGATGAGATTGAAAGTCCTTCCTTGTGTATGTCAAGGACCAAGAGAAACTAATACTAGCTTTTCTTTCTGCCTTTTATGTCCTTTAGTTTATGCTCTGTACTTTGGCTCAAACTACATGTTATGTGCATTTCTGTGATTTATTATTCCTCTGTTGTTGTTTTAAAACTCATAGGAATAGAGGTTGTTTAACTCTTCCCATCCCAGGCCCCTTAAAGCTCAAAATCATCCTCCCTATGCTGCTTTTTCACCTAAAGGTATAAATATACAAGTAAGATAAGAAGGAAAAGAAGATTGGGAGGGTGATTTTCAACCTAGAGTAAGAGAAAGGGTTAAGCATCCTTCCTCCAAGTGCCGTTCTTCTGCTTAGACTTGAACTGCCCCGCCTGGCAGTTTTGGGTTAAAAAATAATGCAGAAGACAGAGTCACACAATTACATGGAACATTTAGTTTGAGCCTGAATCTTCTTGAAGATAATATTGTCGGATTATTATCCAACCGAATGGAGAATATGAGAGTCTAAATTCTAATCCTTATAAGCTAAAGCCCTGACTACAAAGCAGAGCTAAAGATGGCATTCAAAATCAATTGAGACCCAGCAACAGAAATCTTAGCTTTTCTTACTAACATACATGTATCTTCAATGTCATGCAGTTTATGATTACACAAAGTGCTGCTAGGTACCAATTTATACTTATATGCAGGTTGGTGGTACTTTTTTTTTTTCCTGTGGAAAAAGTTTGTACAATGCTTACCTGTTACAGTGAGAGTATCAAGCAAGGGGAAAGGAGGAACATGGGGACAAAAAGCCTGGGCTTTAAGGGAACCAAATGGCATTGGCTGGATTCCAGTCCCGAACACTGGAATGATAGATGAATGTAACCAGGTGGAAAGGTTGGAGGGGTGGAGACAGAATAAGTATAAAAAGAGGAAGTGGGAGAGCAGGATAGAAGAATGAAGAAGCTGTTGATGAATGAAGTTCCTGTCATCTCTGGTTAGTGTCACATCTATTCCTGGGCTATAATGTGTCATTCTGCTCAGGCCTTTTCAAGCTGGATTTCATGCATGGTAAGACTAGTACTGTGCCAAAATCTGTCTTCCAGTTTCCATTTTTCTGCCTCTTTCACAGGGCACTTTAGAATTTCTTTTGATGGTGTTTTTGAGCTTACTCTATTATCGAAGTGGCCAAAGGTGCTGTGTCCCCATGCCCCCCCCCCTGCCTTTCTAGTACACATCTCTCCATTGCTCTGCAGCCTCACTGGTTGCCTGCACTTCCTGATCTGGAAAATCCGCATCTGGAAACTTTTCCTGATCTGGAAAAGTTACCTCTTAACATCTTCCCCTGGTCTTTAACTGAGCCATGGTAAGCTGGGACTCAGGAGGCTGCAGGCCACAGGAAAGATTATCATACAATGAAAGACAGGAAACTCATCCCCCACTCCACTGACTACCTCATAACTACGGTAAGTGCAAGAATCCTGCATCCCATCCATGACAATGTTCTCCTTTGAAAAGTCTTTTTAGAAGCATTTTCTATTATATGAAATTGAATAAGGATGGTTTAAAAATGCAGAAGAAATGATCAACCCAGCTGTAGTTAAAAAGGACAGGCTGATTTTGTGGTTAAAATGCTGAGCTGGGTATACTTCATTTGCCTAGACATTTTGGGTGCAATCCTATGCATATTTAGACAGAAAATAAGTCCTACAATTCCCAGCATTCTGGCTGGGGTCCCATAATTCCCAGCATGCTGGCTGGGGAATGCTGGGAATTGTAGGACTTTTTTTCTGTCTAAACATGCATAGGATTGCACTCTAAACTCCTGCATTGCCTTGGGTAGATTTCAACTACTTGAAGCCAGTTTGAACTCATAGATCCTGTTGCTTGAGGCAGAAAACTTTTTGTGGTGATAAAAAGATATATATATATATATATATATATATATATATATAATGATAATAAATGAGATGATTGACAATTTGCAGCCCTTTAACAGGACCACAAAAGCTGCTGGGTTTGGCAGCATCCCATATGCTGTTCAGTGGTAGAGGCCTTTCAGAGGGACTGTTCTGTGTTATCTGTGGTCCCAGTTTTGGAAGGGCTGTGCATGCTCTGACCAATGCACAGTAGAACAGTGACATCCAGATCACAGATCCCCTCTTTTCCACCTCCCAAAACACTGGTTGAGATTTTTCACAGGTTTAGTTAGACCTGTAACATACAAAAGGAAGCCAGAAATCAAGAAAATATATCTTTAAAATATATATTTTTAAAGATATGGTAGCTGAAAGGCAACTTTAAGCTTGTACTAAATTAGTCTTATCAGAAAAAAATCAATGTGCCAAATGCTCTCACCACAATATAAAACTTTTAAAGGTGGGAATTAACTGTGTCTGACATATCATTAAGGAGCCGATGAACCTCTTTCTCACCTCCTCCTTTCTTGCATTTCAGAATGGACAATTTATTGGGGTTTCGCTAAAATAAGCTGGAGGTGGCTTCTGTGTCTAATGACCCATTTGGATATAGTTGCTATCAAAAATCCATTACACCTCAGGTACTAATTTCCAGCTTGGTGTTAATGTTAATGATGGGAGGTCTGGCTCTTAACAATAGGTTAGAAAATAGGTTTTAAAAATAACTTTTGCAAGAAAAGGTTGTAACATGATTTACTGTGCAATCCTACCGCTGTTTACTCTGAAGCAGGGATGGGGACTCGGACTCGAGGACTCGACTCGTGAGTCGGAGTGAGTCCCCCCTCTGACTCGACTCGGACTCGAGTCCCAATATTTTTAATGGGACTCGAGACTCGACTCGGGACTCGAGACCAAGGACTCGTCAACATCCCTGGGCTGTTGACGAGTCTTCTGGCTGTGCCAGAAGGAGCGCGATCACTGGTGAAGAGCGCATGGAAGCGAGGCGCGCCACTGCTCGGCCACTATGGACAGCTACCAGGAGCGCAGCCCCAACGATGTGTTGAGATTTATTTTGATTGATGTGTTGTTGTGGGGGGTTTGGGTTAGGGTCAGACATTTTGGGTTTGGCTGCCTCTGCCTGCCTGTTTGGGGTTCCCAGCCTCCTCTGCCTGCCTGGTCTCTTCTTGACCTGTTCAACAGTTGAATTGTCCAAGACAAAGGCCTCTTCCTGCCTGCTTTGGGGTTCCCTGCCTCCTCTGCCTGCCTGGTTATTTTGGGTTTTTCTGCCTGGTCTGTTCTTGCCAAAATCAGTTGCAGAGTTTTGAAATAAAAACTTGTGCCTAGAATTTATTTAAGCCACACATCTGAAGTAGCCTTATTTTGTTGGGGGGAAGCCCCATTGATTTTAATAGGGACTCGTGGAGTCAGTTTTGGGAGTGACTCAGGACTCGTGACTCGTGAGTCACCATTTTGGACCAAGGACTCGGACTCGGACTCGAGACTCGGGTCCAAAGACTCGTGACTCGAGACCAAGGACTCTTCAACATCCCTGCTCTGAAGTAAGTCCCGGTTTGTTCAGTGGAGCTTACTCCCAGGAAAGTGTGCACAGGAAGGACTACAGTCTTAATGTATATAGGTGGATGGAGAGAAACCCCTGCTACAGAAACTTACTCAGGTCAACCTTAGGACTTGTAGAAAGTCAGGTTTGAATCTTATGGAGCAGTATAAGTACCTCCCTGGACCTTATTTTTTAATCATGTAAAGGTTACGACAAGACCACCATACTAGGAACCAAGTGATTGGCCAGTTTTTTACTGCATGAAATGATCTCTCTCCCCCCACCGCCTCTCTCTGGCTTCGTTCTATTTTCTCCCATGCACCTACCTCACACACACACCTGTGCGCCCACCTTCCACAGCTCCTGTCCAGGAACCCCCTTCTGCTGCCTACCTGTCTTCTGTGCTCACCTGAGCAGCTCCAAAGCCCTAACAAGAAAGCATGAGAACTGCAGTTTGGGAGAAGAGGGGCAGAAGAAGAGGCATTCCCTAGTAAGGACTTTGGCGCTGCTGAGGTGAGCATTAGGGAGGTAGGCAACAGGAAGGAGAAGAGGAGAGCACAAGGGGGCCTGATGAGCATGGTCGGGGGTCTTGGTGGGTGTCAGTGTGCCTGCGGGAGCCATGCTCCTGAGCCCTGCTCTACAGTGTATCTGTGAGTGTTAACCAGTGTATTTTCCCCCAAAAGGTGAAAGGGCCTTTTCTCTGATGGTCCCCAAATTGTGAGTGCTCTCCCTAGAGAGATCTGCCTTCACCTACTTAGCTGACTTTTTGGTGCCAGGCAAAGACCTTTTTATTCTCCAAGGCCCTTTTAGGGAAACCTTGACTGCTGCTTGCTTTGTTTTTACTGATATGTTTGGTGCTACATAAAGCCTCCCCCAATGTCTAGCAAGGCAGGAGATCCCACAACAGAGGCAAACTGTCAGGCAGGGTAGCAACTGAAGGCAGAAAGAATGCACTGTTCTGTAAGAAAGAATGAATGTGGGATCCTCCTTCCCTGCCTGAAGAATCTCCTATGTGAGAAGGCCTGGCGTGGTAACGGGGAAAGAAAATTGCAGGGAAGAACCCTCCTGTTATGATGAGGGGAGTCCTTGTCCTTGTTAAGAAGATCTGGACAGAACTCAGGGTCCCTTGAGGCAGAGAGATCGGTCTGACACCAGAGTGGGCCTATTTCCTCTAATGCGGTACAGGCCAGGGGAAAATGTACTCGTTGCAAGGATATGTGAGGCAACTTTTCTCTCAGTTCTGGACAGTAGCAGCTATACTGAACTAGAGTCAAATCTGTTTAGTCTGTGCACATCTCTTATCTTCAATGCTGAAAAATCTTTATTGGGCTTAGAGCCAACATACTTCAGGGATCACCTCCTTCCCCCTGTTGGTAAGTGGTCATCTATATCCACCCAGATGGGGACAGATGAGTGGATATACAGATGAGTGGCTGCAATTCTATGCTCACTTCCCTGGCAATATGCCCCATTGAACACCATTGACTTACTTCTGAGTAGACCTGCATAGGATTGCACTGTAAGGACTGTTACGAAGTATGCTTTAATTTACATGGACATGTATTTCACATGCATGTTAACTAAACACATACATGAGGGATCTTTTGGCATTGAACTCTGGGCTCTTAGGAAAACCTGATACCACAAAGGCTGAGAGAGTGAACAACAGCAACATGGTCTTTGAAAGCAATTCTTTGTTTTATTAAAGAAGAATTTAAAATGAATTAAAATCACACATCAGGGGAATTAGAACTATACATGCATGGCTAAAGATAACAAGCATTTAAAGTCAACACTGAGGCTAAGTGCAGTAGGAAGCATAGAAAGTGTGTGTGTGTGTGTGTGTGTGTGTGTTTGGGCTGATTATGGTGAAGGGGGAAGAAGAGAGTTGTAGGGGAGAAAGAAGTTTCAGCCTGGGATACTTTGAGTGGGGGAGAAACAGACTGAACTTGTGATGGATTGTGAGAGGGTTTTAGAGAAGGGAGTTAGAGCAAATGCAGGGGTTTGGGAAGAAAATGGATAGAGAGGCATTAAAAGAGCAACAGGGAGCTCCAGACTCCAGAGCCAAGGGGTTTTGGAGACTGGAATGGGGTGGAATTTTAGGGAAAAGGGAGGAAAGAGAATAATTGGGGTAGAAGGAAAATAGAAGATAATGCAAAGATTTACCTCTCCATACCCGCTGCCTTGTGAAGTGATGGGAAGCTCTATTGAGCTCCTTCTCTGGAAAAGAAGGGGAGACAGAAGAGGAATGGGGGGGGGGTTGATCTTCTGAGTGGAAGGTGTGAGAGTTCCTCACACTTGCCACCTTGCACCTGGATGGAAGGGATCTTCTGTGTGTGTCTATGGATTTGGGTTAGTTACCCTTTTTATCTTTCTTATTCTCAGGATTTAGTAATCAAAATAAAACAAGTTCTCATGGATGTTGGAAAATGAATTTTTAGGTGTCAGACACCAAGGGAAGAAAGAAGACAATGAGCTCTTCTTTTTCTTTCCTTCTTGATGTGAGGAAAGGATGGGAGTTGTTGGGGAGTATTTTGCCTATTTTTGGTTGTTAGGTCCAGATGAGCAAGATAGCTAGGAGGGATTTTGGTGATTACCTTAAATCAAGGTGACAAAAGAGTCATGTAGGCGGCATGCCTGCTTACACAATGTTGGGTTGTCAGGGTTTTACAGTGTTAAAGATATGAATTCTTTATTTTTTTTCTATTCAACTTAAACAAGAAAGTTAGAAAATATTTCATGGTGTGGGCTTCTGTGGTTATAGTCCTGAGGCAAGAACTGAAATTTGCAAGTGTTCACACTGAGGAATTAAGGCAAACAGAGTACAATGGCTGGCCAGAAAGTTGTATGCAAGATGTCTGCAGCTTCACTTGGGAATATCCTATGGAACCTACTTTTCTGCTCTTCTCCAAGACCAAAAAAACCCCTAGTCCTCTTCCAGATACAGTCCTCTTCTTCCCAAAGCAACAGGATTTGTGGGGTGCTTCATAACAGTACCATGGTTAAAGGGCATTTCTAGATGTTCTTGTGAACACATGGATATAAAGTGTTGGATAGGGCAACTCAAACCACTGGTGGACATGCAACGTGGCAAGTGGAGGAAAAGAAATCTAAAGAATGTGACACTTCTAGTCTGGTTTAGACTGATCCTGAGACTCTCTGAAAAAAGTGGGTGGGAGGCTGCTAGGCCATGGCTATCTAAACAATTGCATTCACATTCCTATCTTGGTAAGGTAAGCAATGCCATGATGAGCTCCTCCCACCTTTGCCCCCCCCCTTCAGATAGTGACCAATTAAATAGGGCCCTAGGGCTTGCCAGGACCAACATATTTACATGGATAACTTAGTACATTGTTTAGTCCACTGGAAGTAGCTTTCAAAGACAGAAACCTGAGGAGATGTTCCCTTCCCTTCCTCCTCCTTGTGTAGAAGGATGTGACTAGAGAGGACTCATGGCATGAAGAATCTAACCATTGAAATCCCAAAGTGACAGGCACTGCAGGATTCGTGCTTTCTCTATAACATCCTTCTGCCCCTAACTTGCTTTTAGACAGCTTTGCAAAACATGACCAGTAGCAGACTCTTCAGAAACCTGCTGAAGCATTCAGAAAATCAGCTCCCATGCCCCAGAATAACTCTCCGTGCCTTCATCATGTCACCACCGCAGCACAAGGATTGTGCCTAAGACACTGCAAACAATTTCCAATTTCTGAACTATTTCCAGTTATTGAAGACTTCTCTGTCCTAATCTCTGAACTGCTAGCTCTGATACGCAACACATTCCCTTCCAAGATTCGACAATAATCCTGCTTTCTTAGGGTGACCTTCCCCCCCCCCCATAATCCACTCCTCCCTGCTTTCATAATTGCTGGGACCTGAACGGCACCAGGTCTCTAGCCTGACTTGAGAATGTAATGATAATTCATTCTGAATGGAAGCAGGAGGCAAAATATAATCCATCATATCTGTTACATCTCATTACAAAGGTGAGATACCAGCGAGGGCAAGTTGTTAATAAACTGGTGGGTGAAGTTATTTCTTCAATCTGTTAGAAGAGACAGGGCAGAGAGGAGCAGTGCTCCATTATTTGCAGAGGTTTCAAATATCTTTTATGGAAATACGGTTTGGAAAGTCAATGAAGCAAAATGCTTTCCTTCCCAGATTATAATATTTTCCTGCTGGCCTGTTAAAAGACCCTGGTAGAATTGTAGACTGCACTGTCAGCATCTTCCTCATCCAGGATGAGAAAGAGGAGATGCAGCCGAAATGGGACAAGCTTTAGGAACCAGAGGTGGTTCCTAGGCATGTTCAGATTTTATTTAATCCATTCCACATGAGTTCTGTGGATTGGATGGAGTTTTCTGTTCCATCGTTTGCAAACCCATGAAATCAGATTTTTTTTCGCTCTGAAAATTACGTAATAAATTTGCAGCAAATATGCAATTTTTAAAAAGTGCTTTAAATGTTGCATATACATTATTGTAACTTTTCTGAAAAGCATAATGTACTTTATCTAACTTGCAGTTTTGTCAATGAATTAATTTATATAAATTTTGGAATTTCAAAAAAAATCATGTCCACAGAATCTGCCTGAGCCACAGAAGCCAGTTTCATGTAGACCTGTGTGTGGACTGGATTAGCAGAAATCTGAACTCATTTCAATCCATTTCAGATTTCACTGACATCCCTACTGGCTCCAAGTTTGAATGGGTACGCAGCAAAGGCCAGTCGGAGCCACCCTATTCCACCCCACCCACTAACTTTCCTGGCAGAAGCAGCTGGGTCTGGTACACTGTTTAAACTTTGGGCAGTCAGGGGAATTGTGGGAAATAAATAGTGGGTGACTTTACAGACCCACTGCTTTCACAAGAGAAGCTTGCAGCTGGGGGAGAAGGAGGGCCAAAGGAGGTAGCACTGCCAGGAGGACCTAAGCATGCATCAGAACCAGTGGGCCATGCTGGAGCACTGGGGCTCTGGAAGCTGCCTGAGGGTACAGGTACTGATGCCAGCCCTGCTTGCAGCATTATACCCTGGAGTTGAAACCTGCAGTGCTGGCTAACCTACAATGTCTGCTCTACAAGCTGTCTAGATGGGAGACTGTGTGGGTATATCACACTTAAGTTACTCTGAGCACTACAGAAGAATAGTGGTATATAAGTATCATGCCCCAGAAAGTGTAGCTCAAAGCACAGTGCTTTTTCTTGGCCAGGGACACTGATCACAGATTCAAACTCTGTGTTCTGTCATGCTTAGGGGGACTTGGCTGCTGTATCTTTATAATGAGGAGAGGGGATATAGTTCAGTGGTGTAGCACCCATTCAGTCCATGACATTACCAGTGGAAATCCATCTTTGTTAGTGGGGCTCAGGGGAGGGTACCTTCTTTCTAAGACAACAGAGAAGCAATTCCAATTGGAGTAGACCGGTGTGGGCAACTTCTGGCCCTCCAGACATTTTAGCTTACCATCAGCCCTAGTGAGCATAGCCAATGGCAAGGGATGCTGGGGGTTGTAGGCCAAAACACCTGCAGGGCCACAAGTTATTATTATTAGTATTTGTATACTGCTCCATATCTAAGTAGATTCTGGAGCGATGAACAATAAAAAGATAAAAACATATAAAAGTTGCCCACCCTTAGAGTAGTCAATAAACCAGTGGTCTGATACAGTATAAGGTAGCTTCATATTTTCAAACTTTGATTTCCTGTCTAACTTATACTGTTTCCCTAAATTTTAGAAATTGGCTTGTCCTCTTAGTGACCCATAATATGACACAACAAATTCTTGCAATGATTGCACCATATTTGTTATCCTTGCATTCTGTTCCCTCATATCTTCCCTTTCTGTCTTTTTCTTTTTCTATCACTTTCCTTTAAAACACTAGAAGATCTTTGGGACAAGGACCATATCTTTTAAGTGTACTAGGGACTGGGAGCATTATCTGCTGACAAGAATAAGAGGGCTTCAGTTTCAGCAATTGTCTATATTTATGAAAGAGCTTTGAAACTACTCTGTGTTTTCACAGTCATGCTGAACTGAACAGTGACACTACGAGGAAAGTATTATAAGTAAGGGGAATGTATGAAATCGTGTACAAATGCTGCTGTTTCTAGACCCTTTCTTTCCATAGCCAAAGACAATCACAATAACGTTACATATTCCACTGGAACAAATCAATTTAGTATGGCCTTAACATTTGCAATGGAGATGTTCTTCAGAAACAATAATTTGTTTCTGTTAGCTATGGAAAAAAATCCATTTACGCTGGATTAGAAAAAATAATCTTTTCCCTTCACTTATCTTCCTGAAAGCAATGTTGTAAGAACTATGGAAATTTCCAGTGGCCATTAGTCTGCTGGCTATGATTACCCTTCTTGGGGAGTAATTAATTGTCCCTTTTCACATTTAAAATCTGTTAAGTACTGAGCCATTGTATTGCTTAGTCTAGCAGATGCACTAACTCTCCTACGGAATTTTGTAAGCCATGATGGGCTCTTTAAAATCTATCCTGCACTGGAACACATGATGAGAGCATTTTGACCTATGGTGGTTGTACACATGGAAAGGTTCACCATGAGTCCTTGATGCGACAGAATCAAAAACATCTGACAATCCGTGGGGCACAGATGGAACTGAGAGATTTAACAAAATCTGTACATCCCTTGATGTGTGGTTACCTTACCAGGGAAATCAGTTGAATGTGTCATCTCTGTGGTCAATACTTCTGGATTTCTTCCTGTTCCTGTGGTCTTCCAACCAGGGCTCCATGTTCCTTTGCCTAATGCAGGGGTGCAGAACCTCTTTCAGGCTGTGGGCCAAAAATTCCATTTTGGAGAAGCTCTCAGGGGCTGCATTCCAGTGGTGGGCAGGGCCATAGGCAAAGGGGGTGGGACCAAAGGCAAAATGGATGGGGCCAAAATACCAAAAATACCAGTATATTGTAGCTTAAAGCACTTACTGTGAGTAACTAAATCTTCAGAGAAGCATTTCAACCTTTTAGATTGGGGAAAAAACTGCACAAAAGGTGGGAAACCATGAAACCATCGGTGGTTGGTTGAGAGGGGCATGGCCAACTGGGAAACCCTGGAGGGCCAGATTTGGCCCCCATGCCTGAGGCACTCTACTCCTGGCCTAATGGAGGATTATGGCTGTAATGGCCTCAAGTAGCTGCATCTCATCCTTGAATCTGAATTCCTAATCCTAATGATAACCAAGCAAGAATGTAGACTTCCTATAATAAGGAATGAGTAAGAGATGCATTTTAACCTTCTGTTTTATTGCCTAAGATGTGATGCTCTTCTGCCTTTGGTAAGTAAGTTCCTTCTTTTTAAGCATCAAGATTTTGCTTTGTGATCATTCTAGAAATAGCTTTCCTATTCATGTCATTATACTGCCTACTTAAAGGAAGACAATAGTAGAGCCCATTCCTTGCACGTAGGGAGTCCTAAGTTCAATTGCTGGCATCCAGGTAGGACTGGGAAACACTCCTCTCTGAAACCCTGGATAGGTGTCGCTGGTCAATGTAGACAATACTGAACTAGTGGTCCAACACAGTATAAGGCAGCTTTCGATGTATCTTATAACTCCAAGATTATGAAACTTGGTGTTTGCACATAGAACTCTCTAAGAAATGGGTTTCTTCCAAATAAGCATGAGTCTCTGGCTCCACATTTCCTCTATACTTGTTGCCCCAACAAAGGGCATCAGTCAGCCAAAATTGGAACCCCCAAAAATCCATCTCACATATTCATTGTAGACTGAAGACTCAGTGGTCCAATTAAAGGTTAAAGCAACTGGGGTTGCATTTTCATTCCTCGAATTCAGTCACAAAATGTTATGCTGATAACAGTCATAATATTATTAGTGATTAGAGTGTTTTAAATTACCAAGGTGTTCTACAAGGGATTAGAAGCCTGCAGAGAAAAACCAGAATGTTTAAGGTTAGAAAAAGTGTGTAGTGTAACTAGAAGTGATTATGATTTGTGTGTGTGTGTGTGTGTGTGTGTGTGTGTGTGTGCTCATGCGTGCAAAAACAACAACAAATGAAGATCATTCTTATCTACACATGATACCTATGGATAATGTATCTCAAGAGCCACTGTTCTAGTGAGGCTGTTCATAGATTTGCAGTAAAGTTTCCTGATGCCATCATAAGTTGACAACAACCCATTTTCTTCATGACATTGCTGGGACCTGAGTCCTGCCTTGTCAGCTCTGCTCTACTTCCTAGGAATAGGATTGTATGATGCAATGCTGCAAGTCAGTAACTTAATGGGATGTGTGCATCTGTTTGCCAAATATATAAACTATTTTGTGCCCTAAGGTCCCCCTACCTTAAAACCTTCTAAAAGGCAACTCTTCATGAGTCAGGCATAGCATGGGTGCCAAAGAACCTAACCATAGCCAATTGTTTATTGCTCCATGCACATTGTTGATCACTTAGAACCTGTCACTCATAACTCCTCAGACAAAAGGCAAAATAAAACTGTATAGTTGTAGAATTATTAGTAGAGGAGTTTCAGATTCATCAATATCACAGTTTGAAAACATGTCCTGCTCTTATCTGTACTGAAAGCCAGCTGACGCAACATGAATGATTCCAAGAAAGGCTATATAGATTACTCCATTTTTTAGAATTATAAGAGACAGAGAACAGTGCTAAACCTATTCATCTCCTGACTTTTTTTTTTTTTTTTTTTTAAGAACAGCTGTAGTGGCTCATATGTTAGGACAATCTCTAGACGACAGGACTGCAATTTTGAGGTAAAAAGAAAAAGAAGTATATATGTGATCAAATATCAGAGGGACAGTTTCAAGCTTTTGAAAGCTGATCCGCACAAATGACATTTTGAGGTGGAAGGATCATCCTGAACAACTCCCCCTCTGTCAGTTTTTATATAGTAAAATCAAAATGGCCATGAAAGTAATCATGTAGTTATTTATGTATTACATTTACATCCCATCTTCCCTCCAAAGAGCCCAAGGTGACTTACATGATCCCCCTTCACTCCATTTTATCCTCACAACAACCCTCTGGACCTGGTAGGCTAGGCTGAGAGTCAGTGACTGGCCCAAAGTCACCCAGTGAGCTTCATGCCCAAGTGGGGACTAGAACCTGGGCTTCCCGAGTCCCAGTCCAGCACTCTCACCACTGCGCCACAATGGTTCTCTATAACAGTACTGGATCTAATAATATCTGCTATGCTGTCTAGGGCTCATTGAGTTTTCCAGTATTGTATATGGCAGCCTTCCCCTACCTGATGCTCTCTAGACATTTTTAATATAGGTAGAAGCATAGGGCATGGCTTACTTTCACTACACAATAGGCTTTCAAACTTCTGATCTGACTCCAACCAATCAGGTGGATAGTTTCTTGTTCATTTCTGGAAACTAAGCTTTCTCTTTCCCAAGTTTAAAACTTTCCCCCCCTTCCTCTGTCCTTCTGTTGAACCCCATAATCTCCTGGCTTCCTGAGGAAAACTTCCTGAGCTCTACATTCTAACTAAACCTTTTACCTCTAAAGTATTAAGTTTTGGGCTAAAACTAACACACACACACACACACACACACAGAGAGAGATTTAACTCCATAATGTCGTAAAAACCAACTAAACAAAAATGGAGGACAGCTCTTGTCCATCACGACCTATGCTGGCTACATGAAACCTTGATGTCAAGAGGCAGCATGTCAGTAAATGACTGTGAGAAACAGGATGCTGGACTAGATGGACCCTTGGTCTGCTCCAGCAACTGTGTTCTTATGTTCTTATTTGGTGCCCCTTCAAAATCCAAAATCATCTGTGTTCTTTTTCATTTGAACCTGCAGTTCTTTTTGGCTTCTGATCTGAATGATTCCCTGCAAACTAAGATATTCCCTATCAGCATTACTTGCAGAATGAGCCATCCTTTGAGGGGAGGGTAAGAGCACTTGGGCAAATAATTTTTTGTATCCCTAAGGGAAGGTTCATCCTGAAAGGGATTTGAGAAAAGGTGTTGGTGCAATGGTCCATATCTACTGCAGGCAAAGGGCTTCATCCCCCCCTCCCAGCTGTCATTCTGACATCTTTCTCTATTGCTAGATTCATTTTTGGTGATTGGGGTGGGTCAGTAGGTGTGAGGGTGAGATAATATGTATATGTATGCACCAAATCAACTGGAGCTTAACTGAACCCTGGCATATGACAAGGACAAGGATAGCAGTGATGGGCTGAAGCCATTGTCAGAAAACCTAGCAATATCATGCCTACAAAAGCAGGACTGTAAACATTTGACAGGTGCCTCACATATCTCTTTGAAGCCCATGAACTTCCTGGATAATGCAAGAAATTGCATCCAGATTTCAAATTCCCCTTGACATGCACAACATATGTCACCCTCAAAAATTAAGATAAATGCATATTATTATCATTTAAGCCTTCCATCGATAGGCACTTTCTGGAGTGACTTAAGGGAAGGCATTTGAAGGGAGAATTCCAAATCTGCCACTGTCCATGGTGCTGAGAGACTAACTTGCACATCTCACCATGGAGCAGCATTAATGAAGATAATTGAAGATGTTATTAGGAAAACGTGTTTGTTATCAGAGGTTACTTATAGCTTTATTACTCAGAGTTACACTTCATTAATATCCATTTTTCATGGCTCTGATTTGCCATTAATTAGTTCTGTGACCTTTTGTCATTGGAAGAAATGTCACCGACAGCAGAGGAAGAAACACATGTTTGTAAAACCATGACTTTGCCTTATAGTAGCTTGTCTATTTGCATTTTAATCCATTGCTCCTACTGGTTGAGGAGCATAGTGATAAAAGAAAGAAAGAAAGAAAGAAAGAAAGAGAAACAGATTTCTCCCTAGGCTATAAATCTGATAGCCATATTCCCTAGATAGAAGACTTTAAAAAATTAAAATAAAGAATCCACTTTCTCATTCTAAAAAAGAAATGCTCCAGTGACTTAAATGGTTGTAAAGCATTTTAAAATAGTGGTGTTTGAAAGCATCCAATATGAACAATTTTGCAAACCATTTTCAGGTTATTTCAATAGTAAAAGATCTGGAGCCACATTTACATCTATGAAGCTCCTGGGGTAATGCAAGCACTCACAGTCAGATCTCAAATTCCCTATAACACAAATAAAAGCATACGCTGTCCTCAAAAATCAAGATAAACACACATTATCATTTAAATCTTCCATACTGAGCACATTACGAGAAGTTATACGAAATAGCCACTGTGCTGAAAGGCTGGTGTAGAATCTGGCCATATATTTATCTGAATATTTTACTATTCAACTTCCCCACCCCACCCCACCCCCCAGCCCCATTTATCAAATGATGGATTCCTAGATGGCAAAACAGGAAAACTAACAGATGATTAGCACTCAGATCACTTTAATCAAAGATAAGAAATTTCAGATGATTCTTAACAAACACCTAAGCAACGACTGCTTGAAAAAGAGCTGTCATTTATGTAAATGCTGTTCATCTTAGACAAAGAATTCTGCATGGTGTTATCAAACATTGAGGGAGTCGTATGCCAAAGTGCCCAGGATCTAAAGGATAGCAACATGGGATTTGCTGCTTGCCGGAATCAGACCACTCATCCATAAACTCTGATATCCAATGCCTGACAGCAGACAATGCTTCATGCTTCAGTAGAAAGACATAATTCTAGGGATTTGTCTGAAATGGACAAACACTCCAATGTAGGTCATTATTATGATGGGTATCTGGCAAGCTTGTGTTAGTATTATTTCCTTTTTGTAATATTGGCAGGTTGATTAGTATGTTAATGATCTTAATTTCTGTATTGAGTTTTGTCATTGTAATTTATCTAATATGTCCAAGGCAACATATTGGCACTCTAAAATCGAAATGAAGAAATAAATAAAGCCAGGGGCTCAAATGTAATTATGTCACATTCTATTTAGCCATCCCACTCAATCCTTATTTGGGGTGTTCACACTCCACCATTGTTTCTTAACTATTGCTCATCCTGGTATGTGCCTCATTTTACTTTCATGAACAGTCATCAAATGGGATAACCAAGTGGAAGCAATTCATCCATGCCTTAGGGCCAATTAAAAACAACAGCTATATATTTGACCAGGGACCTGAAGAAATACCCCTGTGCTCATAGTGTGCTACTGGTCAAAACTGTTTGTCACAAGTGCAATTAGATTTTGGCATGCCACCATACAGCCCACTTTAGCAGAGTTTCAAGAAGCATGCCAAATTGTCATCTGTGGTGGTAATGAACTCTTCAGATCACTGGTTTGCCCAAGCACAGCACTGTCTGCAGACAATAAAGCAAGTGGCCAGCAACATACGCAGTGATCATGCAGAGCGGATATTTATTAAGTCTTTGCATAACAGAGGCCTGTCTAATGGACAAAGATATACTCCCTGTTCCAGAGATCTGTGACTGTGAGCACCCCAAGCTGTAACGGCATAATGTGCTGCCACAGACATGGATCATTGAACTAGGGGGCCCACTGCAATAACCTCCTGAGGTACTCTGTGTGATTGATCCCTCTCTCTCTTGTCAAAGGCCTCTTGCATGTACGGCACAGGAGCCCTGCTTCCACATGCACATGTGGAAGCTTGTATCTCCAAATGGGTTGCTCCTTGCTGGATTACAGCCAAAGAAAGTCTATTATGATCTGGCTCAGTATGAGGCAGCTTCACATGTTTGTACATTCATCTCAGCCAATTTGCTCCAGGGTGATGTGCAGGCAAAGGGCTCTTTAAGCTCCGCTCCTGCACTCTGAAGAGCAGCAGCAGATCTGGCAGCGCCTTCCCCTTATTATGTACTTCAGCTGCTCACTCTGATGCAGAAGCCAAGACAAAGAGAGATAATAGTGAGCAGTTGAATGGTCTAATAGAAGGGCACTTTATTTCTTTTTCAGCTGAAAATATGGCCACAGGGTTGTTTAAAAAAAGAAAGAAAGCTCACCAGCAATTTATAGGCACTATAGCATGGTGTTTTTTTTGTGGGGGGGGGAGGGAGGGGTTGAAATGAAGAAGAGGAAGAAAAAAACCACCAGGTTGTTCATAAAGAAATGTACATGAATGGGAGCCAACCAACCCTTTTGTTAACCAGAGCTCTCTCTCTCTCTCTCTCTCTCTCGCTCTCTATCTCTCGCTCTCTCTCTCTGGCGGCACAGCACATAGTTAATTTGCTTCCACAAGACATACTGATGATCACCAATTTGGATGGCTTTAAAAGGGGTTTAGACAAATGCATGGAGGAGAAGGCTATCAACACAGGCCTGTGGCTTACGCTGGCTCAGCTTGTCTGAGCATGGAAAGCGGAGCAGGGTCAGGCCCGGCTATTACTTGGATGGGCGACCCCTCCTCTAGTTTCCTGCATTGAGCAGGGGGTTGGACTCGATGGCCTCGTAGGCTCCTTCCAACTCTATGATCCGTGAAATCTATGAGATGGCTACTAGTCATACTGCTCGTATCAGAGGCAGTATGCCTGTGTACACCAGCTGCTGGGGAACATGACTGGGAGGGTGCTATTGCACTCGTGTCCTACTCAGGGGCTTCCCAGAGGCATCACTGTGTGAGAAGAATGCTGGGCTTGATGGACCTTTGGTCTGATTCAGCATGCCTCTTCTTATGTTCTTATGTTTCTAACTAATCACACATACCGAAACCAGTTTAGTTTTACCTTAAGCCCTATTACTAGGGCATTCTAATTCCCCACATGATTAGAATTGTGTGAGGCGGGAGACAGTGAGGATGGGTGTGCTAGCTTGGCCCCTTCCATTACTCTCCTTGGGTTGGAGGGCAAATCCCCACAGTGGGAAGCCTGCTCTACATGTGTAGGCACTCTGCATGATTCAGTAGCCTAGGAGATCAGGGCTATGGAAAATCAGGGTTCAAAATTGTGCTGGGAGCCTGCATGAGGAGAGCAGATTTCAGTGGAAGAGATCATCTCTCCCATAGAAATCAATGGAACGTAGAGGTAGGGATAGGAGAGGCTCTAAGGCTCTCCTTGGATTGAATTGGGAATTTCCTGAGGTTTTCTGTAAAAACATTAAGAAACCTCAAATATTTCCTGAGCCAATCCATGGGTTCCGAAAAGTGTTGCCTGACACCCCTCCCATGCCAGCCTCTTGACACCTCCCCCCCCACCCCAATAAATTTCCTCTTCCCTTGCATTGCCAGCATCAGTGGTGGTGGCGTCAGGAAAGTAAAAAAAAAAAAAGTGTTCTCTCTTTCCCTCCCTCTGTTCAGTCACCCTGGCCAACAGCATGCTGGGGTGCTGGGGACTGTGGGAGCTGTAATTCTTCCAAGGTCCTATGGAACAACTACGGCTCTCAGAGTCCCCCATGCCCCAACATGTTTTAGTCAGGGTAACAGGAAAAGGAGGGAAGGAAGAAAAAAACATCCCTTTTCACATTTGTTATTGCTGCCACCACTCCTATGCCATTGCTGCAGATGTAAGGGGAGGGGAGTTTATTTGTGGGGAGTGGGGACAACTTTAAGAGAAGGCTGTGGAGAGATGGGTGTAAGG
Organism: Shinisaurus crocodilurus; assembly: GCA_021292165.1. NCBI lineage: Eukaryota > Metazoa > Chordata > Lepidosauria > Squamata > Shinisauridae > Shinisaurus > Shinisaurus crocodilurus. The sequence goes on along the minus strand of CM037877.1, from coordinate 215,502,031 downwards.
GAAGCTGGAAATTCTTCTATTGCTTTTAGCACTATCTAGTGATAGTGATGTCACTATCACTATTTATCACTATATCACTTTTATCACTTCTATCACTACTATCACACTTTCAGAGTTTGTAAAGCTGTACACTCTTGGTTTGTGGGAGACTTTACAAGCTCCCAAAGTGTGCTTCTGGGCCCAAGTGTGGAAAACTTTGCTGACATCTTTATTTAAAAGTAGTTGGATTGTGCCCTTCTTCTGTAAAAGGGAGCTCTTGCTATATATCCAAACCAATAATAAACCATATATTTCCACAGTCTCCCTAACTAGAGGGCGGGGGGGAAGAGAGACTCCTACAACAATTTAAAAAAATTATGTTCCCTGTTTTTACAGCATCCTTAATTCCAATCTGTTCCAGCTTTCTTATAATAGTAAGATATTTACCTTAGGCATGTCATTTCTGTATGAAATGTATATTGGCATCAGTTCTCAATCTGCTGGAATCATTACTTAGGGATGGATATTAATCAGCTGCTGTTTTATTTTAGTGGAGTAATTTGGGATTAATGAACATGATGGCTTGATTTAGAGAGATCACTGATTTGTAGCTTTTATTGTGCCTTCCATTTTCTTCTGCTATGCATAAATTTAAGAAAGCTGCAGACCGTATGCAATAATACTGGGTAATGAATAATGGTGCTCTTTTAATAATGGTGCTCTTTTCTTCCAAGGTATAGCAAAATGCCCTATATCAGTGCAGCTTGTAAATCAGCAGGCTATTGAAATATTTGCTTTAAACTGTTCATTTTAGCAAAATCATGTTTGTATAAGCCAATGTTGGCTTATCCAAATGGACAGCTAGAATAATTCTATCCCAGACATGTGTGCAAATAGTATCTTGTTCGTATGTAAACATGCACAAAGGTCTTATGTAGCTGCAACATTATTTTCCTCCCCCCCCATCTTTTCTCTGTATTAACTGTTTTTTTCAGTTGAATTTTATTTCAATGTTTCCCTGAAAGCTGACTATGATTTTGTGGCATTTACCTGGAGAGAAATTTAGCTTTCTGCTGGAGTGGTTCTCATCTGCTCCCAGGCTTTGCTAGAGGTAGGTTATAATTACCCTTTGCTAGAATCTTGTTTACGTCAAGTGAATTATATCTAACTGAAGCTAGCCTTATATAAGTGTCCTGTTTTGGCTGGGTCAGGCTTAGTGTTAAAACAAATTTGCCCTTAATTTGTTAGGGCAAATTAAGGGGCAAGTCAATAAACAGGCATATAGTCAAACACAGAAGTATCAGTCCACCAAGAAAGCAGTACTTCCAGAGTAGTCAGTAAACAGGCAGTGGTCAAAGACACAGTATTACCAGGCAAGAGGGTGAGTTCCAGAAGAAACATCTAAAGTGCAGCCAAGGTCCAAGCATGAGTGAGCAGTCAAATACAAATGCCCAAGAAGGAGAGTCAAGCAGGAGCCCAGTGGTTAGTAGTACAGTGGTTCAGTCACGTGGCAAGGTCAGGGCTACAGGACATTGGAGCTGAAAGTAAGGCATTGTTTCCAGCAGCTAGTAAGCACTGACTGAAGTCTTACATAGCCAGAGCTTCCACAGCCCACCTACAGCTCATCTGCAGTTCATCACACACCCTCTGGCAACAGTCTTACCAATGAGGATGGCCTTGTTCCTGAGCAGTGGTTTCCTTTTTAGGAGTTCTCCTTTGTAACTGGGCACTGAGCTCAAAGGAACCTTACCTGGCCTGCCTCTTGAGACAACAGTGCTCTTGGGGGCTAAGTGGTCACCTAGCCTTTGCCTCAGGGATGGAGCTCCCCTCCTCATGTGTGGATGGACCTGTGATCATCTTTCCCAGGCTCCCTCGTGTCTCCTGACATGGGTGGTTTCTCAACATTGTCAGTCTCTGGGAGCTCTAGCTCCTTCTCTGAGGAGGATTTCTCCAATGAAGGCATGACAGGAAGCCTACTTCAGTTATTTGCTCCAAAGAATGTATATATAGAAGGGAGTGGGGCCATGCATATTGACTCTTCTCCTAGCATCACCATCCTCAATGTCCCCCACCAGTTCCTCCTTCCCAACTGCTGCACATTGGATGGAAGGTCTGAAGGGGTAGCCTATGTGCATGATAGAATCCTACATGTGTAGGCTCTTCCACATGATCAGGATCCCTGAAAAATTAAGACTCCTGCTTGAGTAGAGGAGCCTACAGAAGCACAGTTTCCATCCAACACATGGGGGTCTGGGATGGTGCAGCTGGTAGTGATGGTGGAATTGGGGGTGGGGCCAATATGTGTGACCCTGTTCCTCCTTCCTTGCATTCTTTGAACATGCAGAGCTGGGCTGTTGAACCTCTTTCAGCCCAAGGGCCAAATTCCATTTCAGAGAATCTCATTTCAGGGCTGAAATTACCGAAAATACGAGCATACAGTAATACCTTGGATTGCAAGTAACTTGGTCTGAGAGCGTTTTGCAAGACAAACAAATTTTTTAAATAAATTTTGACTTGATAAGCAAGCGACATCTTGCAATACAAGTAGTGTAGGGATGTAACCGCTCGCCTAGAGCGGGCGTAGCGGGCTGAAATCGGCCCCGCTCACGCCTGCCAGAGACTCGCTTTGATATAAGAGTGTTTTGGATTACAAGCACGGTTCCGGAATGAATTATGCTCGCAATCCAAGGTATTTCTGTATTTTAGCTTAAAGCCCTTACTGCCAGTAACTAGGAGATGCATTTCAACCTTTCAGAATGGGAAAAACTGCACAAAAGCCAGGAAACCACCAAATGATTGGTTGTTGAGAGAAAGGGAACGGGGCAAGGGGAAGGAGGTGTGGCCAACTGAGGAACCCCTAAGGGTCACATTGGGAACCCAGGTGGGCCAAATTTGATCCCTGGGGCTGAGGTTCTGCACCCCGGTGTAGACCAAATGTCTGAAGGGGACTATTGTCTTGCAATTAACCAGAGAAATGTAGCATACATGTTTCACTGCCCAGAGAGCTTCTGCTTTCGAGTGGTATAGAAATGTATAAATAAATAAATAAATAAATAAATAATATTCGATACAGCAACCAAAGGGCAAACTGAGAAGCCTCACCTTTCAGGAGCAATCTTGCAGTGTGCAGGGCAAAAGATTGGTGATCTCGCAGACACTGTAGTCTCCAAACCCTGGCTGGCTAAGGATCAAAACCCTGGCTGGCATGACATTTATTGGGAGGTCCAGAATAACATTTCTGGTAACATTTTGGCAGCACTTTCACTATGCTGGTTTGATGCTTTGAGTTTCAGCCAACTAAATTTGCAATGGACACAGAAATGGGCCTAGGCCATGGTCTGAAGGCTCATGATGAGTCAAATTTGCTGTAGGTAAGTGGGTCTAAGTTTGGGCGATGCCTGAATGAGAGACCACCTGGGAACCGTGTGTTGAGTTCCATGGAAGAAGAATAGGATATAAATAAATTAATACACAAATACAATGAGCCATGCTCTAGAACATGCTGCTATCATCACTATGGGCTGGTTTATATGTAGACCAAATCATGGTTTGGCCATCCTTTGACTCGCACATTCTCCTCCCCTTCCTTTTCCACAGATCAGTTCCAGCTCTGACTTCCTTATTGCCCATACAGCCAAGATGGCAAACTATGGTTTACACTGGTCTTCTGAACCAGAATTGGAGGCTACTAGTGAAGGAATCTGAGGGGAGCAGGCAAGGGAAGGTGGGAAGGTGAGGCTTGCCTTGAACCCAATGGTTTAGCTATTACATCCAAACCTGCCTTATATGACTCCTGGTGGAATGTACCAGTTTCTGCTCTCCTCCCATGTATTGCCCTGCCATCACCATCTTGTAACTGAAGTTAGCTGGGTCTAAAAGTACAATTTCAGAAGAAGTGAATGAAAAATGAGGGTTGGGAAAGGAGGTGGACACAGTGGTATCTCATTGGATGTACTTCTAAAATAGCACCTTAGACATTTCATCACATATCACTATTAAATCCTCTTTGTCCATTCACAGAGGAAGTACTTTTTCATCTATTTGAAAAGGCTGTCAATGGCTACTAGTCCTGATTGGCTATATGCTTCCTGCAGTATCAGAGGCAGTATGCCTATGTACTCCAGTTGCTGGGAAACATGGGCAGGAAGGTGCTGTCGCACTCAAGTCCTGCTTGTGGATTTCCAGTGGGCAACTGGTTGGCCACTATGTGAACAGAATGCTGGATGAGATGGACCCTTGGTCTGATCCAGCATGGTTCTTCTTATGTTCTTATGTTAGAGTTTTGTCATACTGTCTAGTGTCACTCCAAGACCTAGAACATTATGGGGATTGGGGAGATATGCAGGTGAGGATGAAAAAATGGGTCTAGACCATGCATAGTTCTTATTTGCTCAGTTCTTATTTGCTTCTGCTCAGTTCTAGTGAAAAGGTAAGCAGGCTGGAATCTGAGATACAGCTGAAAGGAGACAAAGTCTGAACCTTAATTCAGATCCTAGGGTCATAAGTGTTTGCCCTGATCATGTCCCCATGCTCACCCCTTTCTTCTTTTCCTATGTGTGAATGGCTTTCACACATTCATATGAATAAATACAATAAATTTCACTTGTTCATATGGATAAATTCTGATACTTGGGAGGAAAGAGTGCAGTGAAAGCAATACCTGCTCACCACCACTGATAGTTGTCAGCCCAGTCTCCACAAGTAGGGATCCCTACAAGAGTGTCCTGTGCCACCACACTGTGGTCTCTGCAACATGTGAGACTTCTATCTATGCACACATCCATCATGTCAGACATTTTGCTTACATGAATATATATATATTCGGAGTATATAATTACTAGTATATAATTACTAGTGCATGGCCCTGGTAAAACAAAAACTTTGTACATAAACATAAATTTTCTATGGTATGGGGTATTTAAAGATTTCGTGGAACACTGAGACATTTATGGTGACAATTTCATAGGAAGTTGCCTTATACCAACTCAGACATTGGCCCATCTTGTTCAGTATTGTCTACACCAGGGATAGGCAACCTGGTGCCATCCAGATGCTTTGGACTACAGCTCCCATAAGCCCTAGCCAGCATGGCCAATGGTCTGGGATTATGTAAATTGTAGTTCAAAACATCTGCAGGGCACCAGGTTGCCTACTCCTGGTCTACATTGACTGGCAGTGGCTCTCCAAGATTTCAGTTAGGAGTCTTTCCCAGCCCTACTTGGAGATGCCAAGGATTGACCCTCAGACTTCCTGCGTGCAAAGAATGCACTTTGTCAAGGAGCTACAACCCTTCCTCTTTTCTTCTTGAAAGCCCTTTGCTTTCAGGAAACAGCAAATTACAATTTGCTCATGAGAGAATTCAGAGAGGGATTCCAATTTCCTCCTTGAGCCCAATCCACACAACTGCCCAGAGGCAGAGCAAAACCAAATGAAGGCTGCTGCTCCATCTCCTTGCTCTTATTATTGTTGGCATGCTCAGAGAGGTTAAGGTGTACAGGAAGAAACAATGAGGAGGAGAAAGTCAGGAGGCCCCAGAAAATGGGCAATGGCCCCTGCATAGTTTTGGGCCTCAGCAGGTGCCCAGTCAATTATGCCTATCCCTGACACTGGCCCTGAGTCCCTCACATTTTATGCAGAACCTAGATGAAGGTCTAGAAAAATCGGCTTTTCCCCACAAATCCCCTCCTCTTCCATTTCACCCATCTGGACAATTTTGGAAATGGAACTTAAATTCTGTAGGTATTTCCAAACTCACTTTTAGGTATAAAAGTTCTGAGCTGCTTTAGAGTGGATGCCTAGGGGAGCCACAAAGTGTTTAAAAGCTCATTTCTTGAGTGATGGCACCTTTCATTCACTCAGTACATTAAAGCTGAGCAGATAAGATATGTGTATTTTCTATCAACCTTTGTGCCACTCTGCCTCTCCTTAGATATTGTTATTGTTTATTCTATATATGGCTAAGAGAATAATTAGTTAAGCACTACTTCTTATTTGCAAACGGGTTTGCCAAGATGGCAGGCAGACATGTACCATATATCATAATTGAACAGGCCCCGTGCAGATGTAATAGATGGAAAAACCACTATATAAACAATGACTCAGTTTGAGTTTGAGTGATCCAGTAATTTTGATTTATACTTTGCATTTGATGGAAGTGTATTAGCAGTTAAGGTCTGTGGCTAAATTATTCCCAATGCAAAATGAGTCAGAAATACAAAAGAAGGTTTTGCAATGCACAATTTAATGCCAGCGACATAGCTAAAATGCCAGAGCTGCAGAGTAAATTACAGCTTTGCTTGTCACTTTTAACTAACAATTCTAGCCAGTGCAGCATAGCTGGGTAATTTGTCCACTGTGGTTTTATGAGACAATAAACTGTAGTTTAATTCTTATCTCAGCCCCCCCCCCCCCCGAAAGGCAAAGAAAACAAATCCCTCGAGTACCAAGTAATGGTGTGACCCCAGGCTCACTTTCAGTGTAAACCTGGCTAATCATAACACTGAGTTCAGACCTAACACTGGGAAAGTTATTAGTAGCAAGAACATAGAGCAATAAATGGGGGGGGGGATATCCTTGTTACCAATGGGTTTCTCTGGCTATAATGGCACTACAAGAACAAATAGTTTCCATCTCTGTGTACAACATTCACTTCTACTATTAACAAGCTCTTATAAAAATAGAAAAAGGAAAAAATCACCTATCCCCAAATGTATTTTCTATCAAGGGAAGATCTATGTTTCTAAATGGAAAACTGCACTCCTGTTAGGGGTGCTAGAAGATTTCATAAATGTTAACATATTGATGGTGGCAGTTCAATTTTCTACCAATGTGGAATTTTGAGACATTATGCTCTAATGGGTATAAAGTTGTGGTTTCACCTAGGAGATCTGGACTCAGCCCACCTTTGCCATGGATTCCTTGTATGGCCTTGGCCAAGTTTTGTTCAGACTGCAATCATAAATGCACTTACATGGGAGTGAGACAACTGAACACTGTGGGACTTGCTTCTGAGTAAATAAGATTGCACTCATATCTCCAATTCATCTGGAACATGGGAATAATAATGGCAACAGGATTGTTCTGTAGACAAATGTAACAAGACCTATAACGTATGTTTGTATATTAAGTGCAATATAAGTGATTAAAGTTATTGATATTTGTAGACCTGATACAATTAGAATACTCTGGTAAGCTGGAAAGTGATAAAGCTACCATGATACAGTATGAAAGCCAGGATCATTGTCTAGGTGCTCCTGTAGTGCATGGAACTCCAGCTACAAGAAGCAAACAACCCCACCACCTTCCCAACAATCAGGTTTACAATGTATTCTGCCATGTTAATGCGTGCTGGTTTTAAAGCATGCTGATTTTTATAGCATGCTAGCAAAATGCCCTTCATTTCAAGGGTGGGGCTGGGGTGCAGGAGAGAAGGGCCTGTATACAGTCTGACTTGAATATATCCAGATCAGACCTCCCTAGCTGTTAGCTCAGCTGATGAGGTGCTATGGACTGTGAACTGTTCAGAGGTTTTTTGTTTTTTCAAAACCTATCAGCACAGAAGTGCTACAGACAGGTGAGTTGCTGTGCTGTTTGGTAAATGTTCAGCAGAGAATGGAATAGGAGGAATTAGCACAGTGTTAGTTTGTACTAGTGTAGTGTTAGATGCTTAGTACTAGTGTAGTGTGTGTGCGCGCGCACGTGCGTGTATATACATGTGTATGACAAAAATGCCCAGAGAAGAAAAGAAAAAAAGACTGAGGGCAGAACACAACAGCACTCTTCAAATAGCTGAAGGGCTGTTGCATAGAAGAGGACAAAGACTTGTCTTCAGCTGTCCCAGAGGGCAGGATAAGATTGAAAGGCTTCAGTTAGCAGAGGGTAGAGTTTGGTTCAACATTATGAGAAACTTCTTGAATGTTGACAGTATGAGCAGTTCAACAATGGAATCAATAATCTAGACAAGTTGTGGGCTCTCCCTCACTGGAGGTCTTCAAGCAGAGGCTAGACATCCACCTGTCGGGGATGCTCTATCTCTTGATTTCCTGCATCGGGCATGGAGTTAAGAACATAAGAAGAGTCATGCTGTAATAGACCAAAGCCCTATCTAGTCCAGCATTCTGTTCCCACAGTGGCCATCCAAATACCTATGGGAAGCCCACAAGCAGGTCACGAGTACAATAGCATCTTCCTGTCCATGTTCCCTAGCAACTGGTATATTACTTGATGCTGGAGGTAATAATATACAGCCATCATGGCTAGTAGCCATTGATAGCCTTATCCCCATGAATTTGGCTAATCCCCTTTCAACGCTATCCAAGTTGGTGGCCATGACATCTTGTGGTAGCAAACTCCATAGTTTAAATATGTACTGGTACTTCCTTTTATCTGTCCTGAATCTCTCAATACTCAGCTTCACTGGATGACTCCGAATTCTACTATTATGCACTTTCTCCACACTATGCTTCATTTTATACACCTCTATCATACCCCCGCCTTACTTGCCATTTTCTTAAGCTAAAAGCCCAAACATTGTAACCTTTCTTCATAAGGAGTTGCTCTTGTCCCTTGAACATTTTGCTTACCCTTTCTGCACCTTTCCCAGCTCTCTAGTATCCTTTCTGAGATGTGAGGGTCAGAACTGTACATAATATTCCAAGTGTAGTTGCACTATAGATTTGTATAAAAGCATTATGATATTGGCAGCTTTCTTTTAGTTCCTTTCCTAATGATCTCCAACATGGAATTTGCCTTGGAGATAAAAGGTGGTGGGCTTTCCCTCACAGTCACAGGAGGTCTTCAAGCAGAGTCTGGACAGCCACCTGTAAGGGATGCTTTACCTCTTGATTTCCTCAAGGAGGAATCTAGTTGGACTAGATTGCCTATGAAGCTTCCTCCAACTCAATGATTCTATGGTATTGGCAATCATATGACTATCCTTCATGTATAAGTGCACCAAGGCTATGAGTTTTCCTCCATGAGGCATTTATTGTGCACTCATGCTTCCTTACTCACAGTTGTTTACAGGTTCTTTAGATGATGCTGTTATCCTCCAGTTTTCCTTCCGTTTTTAAGAGCACTTTCCCAGGGTTTTTAGAGCAGGGAAAATGGGATGTTATTTCTAAAAGTGAAATAAAAGGTATTTTCCTATTTGTGAAATTGTGATATTCCCCTATACACAGTTCTACCTTGAGGTAGTGGTGGAAAAGCAGGAAAGGAAAAGCTCTTTGTGTAGAGCTCAGACTTCAATTCTGCAACAACAGCAAAAGTAGATACAGCGATTAACAGCCTCACGTAGAAAAGCTTGGTGTCTCATGCAGCAACTTTGCTGAAGCTAAGCAGGTTTGGGAATAGTCAGTTCCTGGGCAGAAGACTGCTTGGGAACCCATGTACACCACTTTGAGATCCATGATAGAAGAAAGATTTAATAATGCAATAAATAAATAAATAAATAAGTGTATGTATGTGAATGGGGGACTATGGAAGAAAGTGAAAGGGGAATGGACACATTAGAAATAGCACACACACACCGTCATCTCATCACCACCACCATCCATGAGGCAGGTCTTCCTTTGCTGCTGTATATTTACAAGACCAGGTTGAATCTGCATTGGAACCACTGCTCGTTCGCCTCCTTCCAGGGATGGCAGTGTTGCCTTTTAAAGGTAATAGCTGTAATGACCAAAACAGAGCAGAAGTCATAAGCATTGGTTTCATTTTAGAAAGCTTGTTTACAGACAAAGCTGAAGTGCCCTGATATCCCCTTGCAGAAGCAAGATTCAAAACCAGTCTGCAAGTACGCTCATCCAGGGAGGAAGATGCCAACCAATTTCACTCTTTAATTTCCCTGCTCACTAAATCTCCACTTCTGAAGTGTGAAAATGTCTTCAGGCTGGAAATAAACTGCAGAGAAATTTGTGATTATTATATGTACTTGTTTTTTTCTTTTCTTTCTTTCTTTCTTTTTTTTTTTAAGGGAAAATGCTTTCCCCAGAAGGGATACAGTGGCACAAAGCACAATTGCTTGAAGATCAGCTCCATTGTTGGCTGATGACTGTTCAAGTGTTTCAGTTATTATAAGAGTATAAAAAGGGCTATCTAGCTGCTGGTAGTAATACGTAGCACAAAGGGCCCAGATCTCCTTTGTAATCAGGATGGTTTTGTGTTCTTCTTCACACATAAAAAATATCTTACTCTTGGAGTTGAGGCCACAGAACCTCAGAAGATTGAAATGACAGAATTATTACTGGGTATGGGGAAGAAGCAACTTATTCAAAAAGCTGGATAATATATACATCAGTTCAAGAAGCATCAATCCATCTTGTAGCCCAAGAGTGGTTTATAGTATAAGCTCAGTACTTTTTGGAATCATACATACAAGGAGTTTGAAGGAACTTCATGGGCCATCAAGTTCAGGTGATTTTGTGTGCCTAGTTCCTCCATTGGTATCTGTATAGCCCCTCCTGTATATATAACCAATTATTCTGAATCATTGAGTATGTGGATATCTGGGGAAATTAACTGGTGAATAAAGTGAAAAGCCTGCTGTAGCCCAACTGGTGCATAGCCATGTGGCAATTCCATTTTGTGATTTCACTGCAATTATCAGAGCTCAGCTGTTGTTCCACTGGCAGAATCTGTGGCATGGCCATTAGGCCAAAAACCTTTTCCAGGCCCAACCTGTCCTTCAATCCTGGGAGAGCTCAAATCAGAAAGATGGAAGGGGAAGAAATTGCCTTGGCCAGGCTGTTCACTGGCTGTGGGTATCCTGTGCATCAGTTCCTTTTCATAAGCAAAAGAGCCAACAATATTAGTCATACTTTGATGGACATAGATTTAATAGATCTGATAGAGTTGGAAGGAGCCTACAAGGCTATCGAGTCCAACCCCCTGCTCAATGCAGGAAACTAGAGGAGGGGTCTCTCATCCAAGTAATAACCAGGGCTGGTAATAAGAGTGTGCTTAGCTTTCCACACTCAGACAAGCTGAGCCAGCGTGAGCCACAGGACATGCATCTTTTGCTTTCCTGTGTGTGCTTGTTCTATGAGCAGCAATAGTTTCTTATGAAGCCGCCGAAAGACAAGACAGCCCATTGTTCAGGGTACATATTCGGTATGTGCACAGACCCCCTCTGCCCCCACTTTACCTCAGACCCTGACTTGGCACTTTGGAAAATGGGCCACCTGCTCAGACTAATTCAGCATTAGTCAGCTTTGACTCAGTACTGAACCTGAGCCAAGTTGAAAATCTGATGCTTCATGCTTCCCATTGACTATCATGGAAAATCCAAAAATTGCCAGGTTCCTCCTTCTTGCCCTTTTTGAAGATAGAAACAACATTAGCCCACCTCCAGTCATCTGGCACAGTGGCACTTCACCTGTCCTCCACGATTTCTCAACGATAATAGACAGTGGTTCTGAGAGTTCTTCTGCCAGTTCCTGTATTACTCTAGGATGCAGTTCGTCAGGCCCTGGAAATTTAAACTCGTTCAAAGTAATCAGGTGTTCCTTGACCATTTGGCCTATCAATCTCAAGCTGCAATCCTGCCCCTTCAGTCTGCACTTCAGGTTTGCCAGGGGGGACATAAACTCTCTTTTTGGAGAAGACCGAGCCGAAGTAGGAATTGAACACTTCTGCCTTTTCTTTGTCTTCTGTTATCCATTTCCCATCTTCGTTGCATAGTTGAACCACCATTTCTTTCCTCTGTCTTTTACTATGCATGTATCTGAAGAAAGCTTTTTTGTTGTTTTAGCATCCCTCGCTAGCCTCAGCTCATTCTCAGCTTTAGCCTTCTTGACACTATTCCTGCAGTTCTGTGCTACCTGCCTGTAGCCTGGCCTTCCTTCCACATCCTATATGTGTCCTTTTTTTTGTTTTCAGGTCATGTCTGAGTTTTTTATGAAGCCACATTGGCTTCTTCTTTTGCCCTCTGCCTTTTTTCCATGTGGGAATTGTCTGCAATTGTGCCTCTAGAATTTCCTTTTTTAAAAATTGCCACCAATCTTGGGCTCCTTTTCTCATTAGAGTCACTTGCCATGGGACCTTACTTATCATTGTTCTGTTTATTAAAATTGGCTTTCCTAAAATCCAGGGTACGCATTTGGCTACACTCAGCTTTTGCTTCCTTTAGAATCAAGAGCTCAAGTATAACATGGTCACTTTCCCCCAGAGTTCCCAGAACTGCCACTTTATCCACTAAGTCGTCTCTGTTGGTTAGAATGAGGTCAAGGATAGCTGATCCTCTAGTTCCATCCTCCACACTTTCTGTAGGAGGAGGTTATCGGCAACACAAGTCAGGAATTTCTTGGAGGGGCCATGTTTGGTAGAATTTGTCTCCCAACAGATATCGGGGAAATTGAAGTCCCCCATCACTACTACATCATGCCTCCTTGAAACAAAGGCAATTTACTTTTCAAAAGTTTCATCCTCGTCTTCTCCTTGATTGGGTGGTTGGTAGTTATGAGCAGTTACTACCATAAACAGCTGTAAACAATGAGCTCTCTCTCTCTCTCGCTCGCTCTCGCTCTCTCAGACTGGAAATTCTTGAAAAGCAGGGTTCCAGATTATGCAGAGAGTGCCCTCTATATGTATAACTGAATATGCAGGAGCTCTATGCAAATGTTCTAATCAATGCATGTAGGTTGTGTTGGAAGAGCTTGCCACTGTGATACTGTTCACCTTATGTATGGTTCTGGACCTCTGACTTACAGCCTTAGACACACAACACACAGGTGCTAGTGATACTATTGGCTGCACAGGATTCATATTCGTATATGAATTTGAATTTGTATATACAGTAGTAGTGACTTTGCCATGGATGCTGAACCAGGGAAGAAAACTGGATTATTTAGGGTGTTAGAATGAATAGAACTCTTTTTCACATTCACACCCACAATGAAAAGTTAATTTGTTAAGAAGATCAACAAGCATTTATTCTTAAAAGTACTTGTAGCAGTAACAAAGCAATACTTTTTCAAATCTATAAACTAAATACAAACATTTATTGTCCAGGCTACATTGTGAAATTTGCATCATGTTACTTTAACTTTATATGCTTATTTAAGTATTAAAATACTTTGCAAACATTGCAAATGCATCTAGAGATCCTCCTGGTTGCCTCCATTAAAAGGCAGTCAACTCTCACCCTTGGTACAGAATACAAACGTATATATAGCAGTGAAAGGCAAAATTGCATATTAGTTTGTATGAAGAAAATAAATAGGAAGAAGGCTGTGAGTTGAAAGTTCAGAGAGGAATTAGGTAAACATTATGAAAGTCATCCAAGCTGGAAAACAGCCAGGATACAAGGACACTCATCTGAATTCACTGAAATGTTTATGTGATTCACTGTGCATTGCTTTAGTTGGCAGTGAAATGAGCACTAATTTTGTTGAAATGCTACATCTCAAATTTAGTAGTCCACACCAATGCATTAGTTGTACAGATGTCCATGACTATTCTGAATGCAATGAATGCAGTGTAAAGTGTCAATCATCTTCAGATCAAGACTCCCTAAGGATATATTGACACAATCGAATGGAGCCATTAAGCACTATTGTTTTCATGATCTCCAAATAATGGTGGTGTCTCAGTCACCTTTATCTCTACAGAGCTTGTAATTGTTCCCGTGGGGCTACTGCGGTTTGCAGAAAGGACAGTATTGATCCCATACACCTGTTCAGTTATACAAAACAAAGTGTGCCAAGTTCATCTGATGAAGTCAGTGCCATTATGGTAGGGATTAATTGCATACAGTTCGTAAGATGTAAGCCATCTCATTTTCAGATGCAACAAGCAGTTCTCCTTGATTTCCCCAGGCTTTTAAAAATCAAACCAAATGAGTGACATTTCAGATCTCTTATTGCCTGCTGTTTGCCTGAAGGAATGCAATGTTCATTCAGTCCTTGTAGGTATTATTGTGCAAAATAGTGTTTTTCAGCTGAAGTCTACACTGGAGACTTTGAGGATTGCAAGCCAAGCTGTGCAAGTTGATTGATTGGAACCACAAGCTTCATAAGCTCAAGAGCACAATCGGAAATGTCTACATATTTCTCCCATTAAACATTCCACTACACCTTGTAAAGTGCCCCTTTTACATCCCCTTCTCGAGTCACAACAATTTAGGAGAGGAGGTATATATATATATGTGTGTGTGTGTGTGTGTGTGTGTGTTTCTTTGTTTTTATGTATAGCCTACTACATCTGAATGGGCTAGAGTGGGTAACATGTTGATCATAAAGCCCTAATTACCAATTTCCCATTATATTATAATAGCATGCATAGCTCATGAAGTAGGGACTATGTTTGGGGAAAAGCTGTTCAACTGCAAATAAGTGAAACTCCAATTCATACTAGATATAGATGAGAAATTTGCTTCATCAAGTTTTTTTTTTTAATGGATTTACTCAATTCACATCTCCCAAGCCTTTCAGCAAGCCTTTTGTGAGTTTTCCAATGCAGCTCATATTAGGAGAAAGTGAGCACAAAACGTGTATATTTGAGAAATTGTTCAGCAATTGTAGTTGGCCAAAAATGCATCTAAACTGTGCACAAAAAATGTTTATGTTAGGAAAGATGTGTGCAAAAATGTATGAGTTCCTGTATAGATTTTTTTTTAAAAAAAACTATGCTACCCAAAGTTCTTTTCCTTTGAACAGGTGTGGGTGCTTGTTTGTTTTTACTTGCCCATTTTCAGCATGAACACAATGATCACAGGCCACAGCTATAGATGTGCCTAAACAGCCTCTCAAAATTCTGTAGGCTGTAGGCTGAGGCTCCTTCCAACTCTATGATCTATGAAATCTTTGAATTCTCCAGCAGTTTCTTATGGGTGGGGCTCTACATTAGGACTCAGGTTCTAGTCCCCGCTCGGCCATGAAACTCACTGGGTGACTTTGGGCCAGTCACTGACTCTCAGCCTAACCTACCTCACAGTGTTGTTTCAGGGATGTACTTCGAGCCCTACCTGAGCCCAAAGTTCTCCGTGGCTCGGTCCTCCGCGGTGATGGCCCGATCCCGCTCTTCTGAGTGGCGCAGAGCGTTCTCTGCGCCGCTCGAGCCTCTGCCGCTGCTGCCGTACCTGCCTGCCGCTGCCGCCGCTGCCACCCATCGCGTCATGTCCGTTGCGCTGGACCCCCGCGCTCTGTTTTTGGCGGGGGGAACCAGGGCAGCAGGGCTTAAACAGCCCTGTTGCCCTGGTTTCCCCCACAAAAAACAGAGCGCGGGGGTCCAGCGCGGCGGAGCAGGGTCCCGTCGCGTCACTTCTGCCGTGCCGCAAGTGACGCGACGGGACCAGCACGGCCGGCGCAGCCGGCTCTCCGTGGAGAGGAGAGCTTAAGGTAGGCCCGCACTTGCGAAGGAGAGCACCCCGCGGACACGAGCAGGCCCAGTTCGGGCCTCACCTCGTGCCCGCGAAGCTCTCATACATCCCTCGTTGTTGTGAGGATAAAACGGAGAGGAGAAGGAGGAGGCTTATGTAAGCCGCCTTTGGCTCCTTGCAGGAAAAAAGGCGGCGTATAAATATAACAAATAAATAAATACTTTAGCAGTGTCAGTAGCACAACTTCGTTTTATTTCCCCCCTAAAATATAATAATCATAAATTAACTAACCAACAATTTGCTACCATTTCATGACACCCAAAAACAGCTGCCTGGGGCAGCCATCTCACTGTGCCTCATGGTAGGTCCAGCCCTGCCCAGACCTAGCGTCATTCTAGGGCAGTGATGGCGAACCTTTTTGAGCCCGAGTGCCCAAACTGCAACACAAAACCAACTTATTTATTTTCAAGTGCCAACACTGCAATTAAACCTGAATACCGAGGTTTTAGTTTTAGAAAAACAACTCATACAGTTGTCCAAACTAATTAACATCTTTTGTTTTTAAAGAAAAACACAATAACAGAGCTTTCAATGATACAAACAGTTTTTTGTTGGGAAAAAAATCAACTCAAAAAATTATTATAGTACTACATTGTACACATAGCCTGAAGGGAATTTATACAAACTTTTTAAATAATTAGGCATATGTATTTTTGGATAAGGGATTCTCAACTTGTAATGATTATATGCCAGACTGAAATTGTATGGGGCAAGCTTTACCCCGAGTCCTTTCCCTGCTTCTACAGGTGTCGGATTAGTAAAAGTAAAAGTCAACCTGTACTAGGATGAGCAAGATAAACAAGAAAACTAAATGTGCTTAACACATTTTAAACACTTTATGTCTTGGACTGCAAACACTGCATTAGGTAAAAGTTTGCATTGGACATGCTTTTGCACAATTAATGTGATTTTTGCTATTGCATGCATGCTGATAATTTGTCAAACCTTGGCTCATACTCCATTAGTTTGAGAGCAACACATGCAGCACTCGGGTCAACTGTTAGGGCTTTACATCCAAGCCATGCTCTGTGCATCATTCTTCAAAATCTTTTAAATGTGATAACAATGTAGAAAAGAATTCTGTAAGAGGAATTCTAGAATAAAATCATTCTGTTCCACACTGTGAGAAAGAACAAGATCATTAGTGTTTTGCAGAAGGGGACGGTCTTTTCGCTATCTGGTGACCAATGGCTCGAGTGCCCACAGAGAGGTCCCTGCGTGCCAGCTGTGGCACCCGTGCCATAGGTTCGCCATCACTGTTCTAGGGCATCGTGGGCGGAAAATGGTGGCTGCCGCTAAAAGTCATAGTTAAGAATATTCAGAGAAAATTCTGCAAACTGGCATTATTTTTCTAGGGAGTGAAAAGAGAGAAAAATACTCAGAAATTTCCTTAGAAAAATGTCTTCTGAGAAATTCCAGCTCAGCTGTAATGGCAGCTTTCCCAGATTAACAGTAAGACAGCATTGTGAATGGATCTGAGCTAGCTTTTAGCTCTTTTATATGTACATCACAGTCTCCTATTAACACGTTAACCAGCTTCACAATAGCAAGGCTGTTGTAAACAGCTGACAAAATACACACTTTTACAGCTCAAGGAATGACCTGCCACTGACAAGGGAGGATGTTGTGTGGTCCATCTTCCAGAAATTGCTGGCACTATGTCAAGCTCTTAAAATTTTTATACCTGACTGTCAGTTCTACTGAAAGTGAGTCTGTGGTGTCACTAACATACTCACTTTGACACTGCCTGCTCTTTGTCTTCCTGTCTTTCTCCATTTGAGCTTCTAACTGAATACAAAGCATTCCTAATACATCTGTCTCTGCTACCAGGAGATCCCATTCTTCTTTAATTCTGAGCAAGCCATTTCCACAGTGAAGCCCAGCTATCTCTCCTGCTCGAAATCAATGTGGTACTGGATTTCTCAAGTGTATTGCAGATGGACATATCTAGCTTTAGCTTTTCAGAATGTGCAGAGAAGGACACAGAGAAGGGCCCATTCATTTCCAACACGGATAGAGAGCGAGAGCTATCCATGCCCAAGTGGGCTGTCTGACACCTTCGGTTAACTGTTATGGCCACCCTTTATTCCAGGGATGGGGAACATGTGGCCCTCCAGATGTTGTTGGACTGTAACTCCCATAGTCCCTCACCATTGGCTATACTGGCTAGGGCTGATGGGAGTTGTAATCCAACAACATCTGGAAGGCCACACATTCCCCACCCCAATTTATTCAAACTCCATTTAAAATAATTGTATAATGTTAGATGCACTGGAGAATCCAGATGCCAGATCAATCCTGACAAATGGTGCCACTGTAGGAGGTCAAGGCACCTCCTCTGATTGAAGGAGATTCACTGTTTTTGAGACTGTGAGCTCAAAAAACAAAAACAAAAAAAACCCCTTTTGGCTTCCACACACACACGCCCACGGATAGAAGCTAATTATTTGTTAAAGATGACTAGTGACATTAACCTACTGCCATCACAGTGACTAATGACTGTGTTACTCCACTGTCATCACAGACATTGGCGTATCTTCACATTTCATGCTACACAGAGGTGCATGCCAGGTCCAAAGTGGTGCAGTGCCTTGTAATATCACTGTAGAATCAACACTGTTAAGCCAAAAGTGGCATGTAGAAGTCCTATAACTGTGATTGTTGGCATATAAATGAGGGAGGCAGTGCTGATCAAGGGGAAATGGCTCCTGATTGCACAGTCAGCTCCTTCTGAGAACACTCCTACAGCTGGGGACAGTGGAAACCAGCACAGGAATGCCGAGCTCCTAGCAGTGAATCCTTTGACTATCCCTCATGCCCTCCACCCCACCTTCTCCAGTGGGGCTCTGTCCCTTAAGGGAAAGACTCCACAGCTGCCAGTAGAGGGAGGATTCACCAAAGAAACCATTGTGCAGTGTTCACGCCATGAAACAGCCAAGTGCTATAGCAATGGCTGAGGAAGAGCAATATTATCTAGCAAACAGTGATCTCAATGACTCTAAATACCTACCTGTACTTACTTGTGATTCCAGATGTTTCTTCTTTAGTTGGATACAAAGACTGCTTTCTCCACCTGTCACATACCCGATTATCATATTACCTTAGGATTACTATTTAAACATTCTCTGTACAAAGAAGCCCTTTGCAGGTGGTATGCCTCATGTAATTGCCATGGCATGATGGGAAAAGTGAGGATGTACTCCTGGGCCCCACCACATATACCACCTGGTCCTGTCACCCTCCACACATTGGAGTCTGCAGCAGGGAGACTACTCTACACATGGAGGCTCCCAATGCGATTTAGGATCCTGTGTGATTCAGGTTCTAAATTGCATGGGGTGTTGGAGGATATTGGAAAAGGAGTCGGTCCTATACTGGTTAGGACGAAGAGAGTTTTCCCCCTTATGTGCAGCCTGGTTATTGAAACTGGTTATCATCACGTGGGTTGCTAAACCCTGGTAAAAGGCTCTTTAAAGGAACAGATTGTTCATACAAGGTTTAAAACTAGTAGAGGCATTTATTAGTTTTGCTTGCAGTCCATTTATTCATATATGCAGGGTGCATCTAGGTAGATTAGAGTCTTTGGTGTTAAGAGTATGCTTCATTGGAGATCACTGGGTGGAAGCCAGCTCACACTGTGTGCCCATCATGTTGGAGAGAGAGAGAGAGAGAGAGAGAGAGAGAGAGAGAGAAAGAGAGAGATATGGCCGGCCACAGAAAGGCCAGAAGTAGGGAGGAGGAGTTACAAAACATGCACCCTGGGGATTGTTCAATTAACCCTTTCCTCCCACTGTAACTAGTGGTTACGTTACCTCATCGATTTAAGCAGGCAACATTACAATTTCCATCATGGGGAGCCCACATGTGATGCAACCAGGCAAGGGAGACTCGGCAGAAGGGGCGGGGCCACAGAGCATGCCCCTGCTCTCCCTGTCATGTGTTAAGCACACCTGAATAAGGCTATAGTCAAATAGAGGGAAAGTATGTACTCATAACGTGGAATGTTGCATGCCCCCATCCATTATTCACAGAGTAGCTTCTGATCAGGTAAGCTATATACACTTTAAGGGAACACATCATGTAAAAAGCATCCCATAGTCTCCATTTAGAACTCTTATTCTGAACTCAGAGTATTCTGGGAAATTAGTGTAGACAGTTTGACGATGACTATAAGGCAGGCTGAGAAATGGAAACAGACTCATGAGCTGAAAATAATAAAGACCCATCCTGGAGAAGTGGAATATTTCTTCTTTTAGAAAGCAGTTTTGAGTGTGTTTTGAGTATCCCCTTGGGTCAAAGTTAAAAAAAGGTTACAGGGTGCAGAATGCAGTCCCAACATTGTTGATGACTATTAAAGACAACAAAGAATGGGAAAGGTTACACCTTAAAAATTAATTGTTCAAATACCCGGTCGTACTAGAGTAATGCACTGTGAAATGGTGTTATTCTCCAGAAGAATTTCCATAAAGTTTAACATTCCATGACATAGTCTTTTTCTATTGTAGCTAGTTAAAAAAAATAGTACATAAAAGTCCTTAGCATACAGAATGAGCATAAAGCTCAGTAGAAACAAGGCAGTTCCCAAATGTGTGTGTGTTGGGTGGCATGACAGTTCCCATTACTTTAGAAGAATCCATAAAACACTGATATCGGTAAGCGAGAGAGCTGAAGGATACATTAGTCTTGCTGCATTTTTAGTGGTATTCACACTGGGATAATGAGATTATTGGGATATTTTTTTTTTCTAATGAGGGGAAGACGGAATACCTTGGTCTCTAAATGATTTAGTCACAGAGTAAAGCCATTAGTCTCTACTTGATTGCTGTCAAATGGTAGAAAATTGGAATATTATCCTGATATTTGTCGTGATGGGCCATATTTCTCCTCCTTGTTCGGTGTCAAATGAGATGGGAGAAATATTTGTCTGAGGCACATGATTCTTTGCAAGCATTGCCATAAAGAAAACAGATATGCACCCGGGGTTTGCTGATAGAGATTAGTGAGAGATAATTGGAAAGCTGCCAAGCTACTGCCATTTTTATAAAAGTCAAGTGGGAAGGGTGGGGGACAGGAAAGTGGGGGGGGGAGAATGTTGCTTGGTTATTTACTTGACAAGGATGCATCACTATTGTTGACTAATTAGATTCTATTTAAATTCACAGCAATACACAGTTTGGAGGTAAAATATTATTATGTTTTTAAAGAACGTTAGTGAGAGGAGACATATGTTCTCCTTCACAGCTCTTTAGCATTGCAGCTACAATTTCTTAAATATTGGGAGGTTATTTGATTCATATTGAGCATGTATTTTTCCTTTTAAAATGTTCCAAGCTAATGCTGCGTGAATGAAGCCTTTTCACACTCCTATGCCTCCAGATGTCACTTCATCCTTTGGGACCAGCTAGCGCCATGGGGCAAATGTAATACATGTACAACATTGCCACCATTTGCAACCAAGTTATGTTGCAATATTTGCCATGGAAGAATATTTCTGGGTCTTTTCCCATTTTTCTTCCACCAGTTGCGTGCATATCTGGACTGGTAGTGGGTTCTTTGTAATATACTTTAACATCCTTTATATACTTTATATACTTTAACATCCTTATCAGGCCTGTGGCTTACGCTGGCTCAGCTTGTCTGAGCATGGAAAGCTAAGCAGGGTCAGGCCTGGTTATTACTTGAATGGGAGACCCCTCCTCTAGTTTCCTGCACTGAGCAGGGGGTTGGACTCGATAGCCTTGTAGGCCCCTTCCAACTCTATAGTCTATGAAATCTATCCATTATTTTATTTTTTTGTATGCCACTTTTCCAGGCTCAAAGTGGCTTACTGCAACCTCAGAAAAGTTCTTACACGTTAAAACACAGCAACATTTACAAAAAAGTCACAAACAATTACAAATCATACCAAAATTGCAATAGTAATACAAATACACTAAACAGGAATAAATATACAGTACGATCAAACAATCCACAATGACCTGGAAGGAATCATAGAGATAATCTAGCTGTGCAGTCCAGCTCCATAGCCTTAAAAAAAAAAAAGGAAACCTCTATCTAAACCATCCCTGAGTGATACTGTCAAGCTTCACCTTTCAAACCTCATGAGGAACCTACATAAACTCCCTAGACAGCAAAAAGAGGCATTCTCTCAGAAATCTATTGTTTGAAAAGAGAGAGAGAGATAAACATGGAAGGGATAGAGTTAGAGAGTGTTAAAAAAGAGTGTTACATGGAAAATGTTATAATTTAATCCTATCATGTATTTAAGAAATATGACAGGATATAACTTCAAACAAATTTATTGCTTCTGGAACTATTTATTCTGAAGAAACTTTCTCTAGACCTCTATCTAGACCTTGTGGTGTAGAATTGATATATTGATG
Source organism: Shinisaurus crocodilurus (assembly GCA_021292165.1). Taxonomy (NCBI): domain Eukaryota; kingdom Metazoa; phylum Chordata; class Lepidosauria; order Squamata; family Shinisauridae; genus Shinisaurus; species Shinisaurus crocodilurus. Next base: position 215,480,293 of record CM037877.1, on the reverse strand, counting down.
ATGGCTAGTCCTGTCTTGTTTCTGTGGGTTGGATAACATAGCCTTTCTTCATATTCAAAATGAGCATGTGATACAGCCCTCCTGCGACTGTGCTACTTCAGAATGCAAGTGGATGATCATAGGTTTCATCTGAACCAGGAGGGTGCTGTTTGTTTGAGCAGTGGGAGAACATTCATGTAGGAGATCCTGCACTTGCATTCAGGAGTGGTACAAGCCCAGGGATGTCATACTACATACATTGTCTAAATGTGGAGATCAGTTATAATGCTATGGTTTTATTGCTTAGCTCTTCTTACAGTTATGTTTTTCCTAACATTCATCCTATATTTACTGTATGCTGCTGCCTCTCAAATGTATTATTTGTTGTCGTTTTCTACAAGTCAAGTGAGAACATTCTCTCCTCCCCCCACCAATCTCATCAATCTTGAATTTGATATTTGAATTTTAAGTGCTGAGTAAATAATTCATATTGGTATTGGTGTCAGCTTGTTTGAACTTGTATGTATAAAATTGCTTCTCTCTTAAATCCCCAATATCTGTAGGAAATATACATTTCTAGAGACCTTTTTCCTAAAGAGGAAGAGAGACATGTCAATTATTCTTGGTATGATGTATTACATTCCCTTCCCTCTCCCATTTAAATTTCAAATGTATACAGATTTCCATTTCCACTTTAATACGTACCCACCCATCTGAATGAGTCAGGTTTAAAAGGTCCTGTTAGACCACCTGAAGAGGAATGGTGGCCTAGCTAACCAACTGGTTAGGGTTTTTTCAGTTCACACAATGCCTGGACTAGTTTTATTTGACAGTTCACAGCAGAGACAGCAACAGTTTATTGCAGACCAAAACCTGTGAAATTTCACACACACCTTATTCTGTAATTTTTAATTTTTACTTTTACTTTTTTGAGTTGAGGCATATAGCAGAGTGTCCACTCAGGCCAATGCCACCTATGAACCAAACACAGAAACAATCCACCAAGAAGGACTGTTGGAATTTCTCCTTCATTTAAATGGGGGTTGACACTCCTTTTTACTTATTTATTTGAGGAGCAATTCTAATTTTATTTAGGTGCAAATCCTAATACCAGGGGTGCAGCTGAAGAGAGAGATGGGGGAGAAATCCATTTAGTTCGCATTTTAATGTGGATTTACCTAACTTCACACTTTTGAACCACTATGTGGACAGCAACTTGGTTATCCTTCAAAATCCTCACTTCTCCAAATTTTGCAATGACATTTTCCAATAAAAAAGCATACAAATTGTATAGATTAGGGAAAATAACATTCAAAAATCATCTGTATACCACTGACAGTACTCAGAGGAAAGTTGGGCTAAAATGAAGTATTCTGTTGGGGGATGTTGGGGGGATGTCAGGTGAGGCTCTAGATCCAATGGATACACAGTCGATTTGGTCCTCCAACACCACCACCTCACCGAAAGGTTAAAAAAAGTATACCAAACCTGGTGCTGGTGTATTTATTTTCCCTTCCATTCATGTCAATGGGAAGGGAAACTTTATAAATGCCAAATTAGATTGAAGGCAGAAAATCAACTTCCCACCTTCTGACCTGGCCAGCATGACCCAGCAGGGATTAGGAAGTGGTGGTTTCTCCACCATGGAATATCCCCATTCCCACTTTAGGATTGCTTGGCTGCCTTACAGCCAAAACTTTCCAGGTGACTCAGAAAATAGTATGATACAACTGGGGCAGGTGGGCGAACCCATAAAAAAATCAATTTTAAAATGTAGCAAGAATAAAAATAAATAAAACCAGAAGCGGAGGAGGAGGAGGAGGAGGAGGAGGAGGAGGAGAGAAACACTGTGATAAAATCAGAAACAGCAAAAATATTATTATCCATTAACAGCCTAGTAGAATAAAATTGGCTTCACTTGCTGCCAAACAGATAATAAATTCAGCAATAGCCGAGTATCCCTGTGGAGAGCATTGCACAACTGGAGTGCCACCGCTGGAAAGGTCCTGATTCAGGTTAAAACCCAGGACAAGCAGAGTCCCTGATACAGTTCATAACAAACAGGCAGCTTCAGATGGGATTAGGCCTTTTCTGTGATGGCCCCGTGTTTATGGAATTATCTCCCCAAGGAAGCTCATCTGGCACTGACACTGTCATCTTTTCAGCACCAGGCAAAGACGTACTTATTCCCCCAGGCATTTGGACATTAGTAGTTATGGTCCAACTGTTGTGGGTTGCTTTTGTGATGATCATTCTCAGCTTTGAGCGGGGATAGATTTTGTGGATTGGTGGTTGAACACTTTTCATATTGTATTGTTTTTCAATTACGTATGTGTTTATGGTATTTATTTTTATTTGTATTATTGTGCTGACTGTGGTTCATATTGATTCTCTCCCCCCGAACCCCATTACATTAATCATGGATTTCTGTATTGTGTGTATAAGTTGCTTCAACTTATGTATTGTGTGTGTAAGTTGCTTTTTGTGGCAGGCACATAAATTTTAACAACAACAACAAGTGATCCTTAATGAATTGCACTTGTCATCTGCCGATTAACAAATTTAAGAGACTGTGTTATGGAGTAGTGGCACTAGAATATTGATCTGTATGATGTGAAACCCTAAGATCAAATCATCATTCAGTTATGAAGTTCACTGGCATGACTTTGGGAAGTCATTGTCTCTCTACCGAACTTATCATGAGGCTACATTACCACCTAAGCTCCTTGGAGAAGGGTGAAATGCAAATATAGTCTAAAGAGTAATTTGGAGAATCAAAAGCCAATTCTCAAGCTGGAATTTATCCCCACAAATTGATATTTGAACTTTGGGAAGAAAATCCAACATCAAATATTCTGTTAACACAAATAAGACTTCAGCATCCTCCTCAGTGAATTCAAAATACAAATTTGCATGCTAAATCCACTTCAGCTTTATCAAAACATATAAAGCATATTACCTTGTTTAACAAGCATATCCTTCCTCCTCCACCCATCCACCTACATTTTCATGCAGTCTGTTCTAACCATCTTTATGGGCTTCCAACTCCATCAATCCCATCTGGAGGATGCTAATGATATAAAAGTTCTTCTTTCTTTGTACTTGTGGCGGGTGTTAACAGAGGCAATAGCCCAAAGTGACTCACTCAAGATAGCTCAAGTTGATGCACACTGAAATGATGATCCTCACCTTCATAATTTGGCCAGTTTTACATCATATGGAAGCTCTTAAATTTCTTACCTCCTACTTTACAGAGGACACTCTAGTTGGAGGCAGGGATGGGGACTCGGACTCGAGGACTCGACTCGTGAGTCAGACTGAGTCCCCCCTCTGACTCGAGTGAGACTCGAGTCCCAATATTTTTAATGGGACTCGAGACTCGACTCGGGACTCGAGACCAAGGACTCGTGTTCCAAAATCGTGTTCCTCAAATGCAACATGGATAGGTTTTAGGAAGTATAGCAAGTTTATTTTTTAAAATCATTTTCCTAAAATGCAACCTTTCAGACATTTTGGGTTTGTCTGCCTGGTCTGTTCTTGCCAAAATCAGTTGCAGAGTTTTGAAATAAAAAGGCACACTTGTGCCTAGAATTTATTTAAGCCACACATCTGAAATAGCCTTATTTTGTTGGGAAAAAAACCCATTGATTTTAATAGGGACTCGTGGAGTCAGCTTTGGGAGGGACTCATGACTCGTGACTCGTAAGTCACCATTTTGGACCAAGGACTCGGACTCGAGACTCGGGTCCAAAGACTCGTGACTCGACTCGTGACTCGAGACCAAGGACTCTTCAACATCCCTGGTTGGAGGTGTTCTCTACTTGTCTTGAGGGGCTGTCTAGTCCAAGTCCATTTTAAAGATAAAGAACTATAAAAAGGGAGAGGAGGAGCCCTTAAGTGGGCTACACAGGTCACAGTCTTCTACATCATGGTGAGATATATTATATTTTGTGATGCCTCTAAATTTTGTAATTAGTTGGCTTGTTGGCTGAAACTCATGTGTTTGTAAGGCTCACCTTTGTAGTGAGCCTGGATCACTGTCTTATGAATCCATAAATTAATTTTGGAACTGATTGTAAGCTTCAGAGCATGCTCAGTCTGCATCTAAACTATGCCATTCTGTGCATGTGCTGAGCTGGCTCTAAGCCCTTTTCTTTCTTAAGGAAATGTGAAGATGTCACTTTTAACACTTTAGTGAAAGGGTCCCCCCCCCAAGTAAAAGTAACTAAAAGTATATTTTGGTAGGTGCTGGTGGGTGCCACTGGAGTCTGTCTGTGAAAGGGATACTGGAAATGGAATGCAAGTATGAAGAGGTCTCCATGGCATGGCACAGGCTGGCATGGTGGAGTGCAGGGCTTTGGTAGAAGTTTGTGGCTTACTTGGACAAAATATGAACAAAATATGTTCCTGGGAGGGGGTGGTAGCAATGATAAGAAACTCATGGAGGTTGCAGCAATACTTTAGGCGAGCTGACAAACCCACTACTCACACATTTCCTTTCCAATAAACAAAATAGTTAGACTTGATTATCAGACAGGCCATCTGAAAACAATCAGGTGGGGGTGGTGCATAACGTGGTGATGCATGATGTCACGATGCATTACATGATTCCAAACTACAGCTCCCAAGATGCCGTTTGATATTGCACATGTGCAAAAACTCATACAAGATCTCGAATTAAAGGAGAACTCTCATCAAAGATTACACAGGTGAATTAGTAACTTTCCAAGGAATAATGAATTCACTTGGGGAAGTTCACACATCACTAATTATATTTCTATTTAAATTGTATTATTTCTTTCTAAATCATCATATGCACATCTGTTCACTTTTTAATTCTCTTTTTTGGGCAATGCATTCCTTTTGTGTGGCCCAAAACATAAATAAATAGTTGATAGTCCAGACTGATTAATTTGGAGTAGCCTGTGCAGACATCATCTTAATTAATCCATTTTTACTGAATTTTACTTATGAATTGAACATGGGGCAGGGGGGAAAGGAGCCACCTGTATGTTTCAAAAACATACTGCTTGGGTTTTCTTTCTTTCTGCCTTTCTTTTTCTGTGCCACCAGACATTTGGGACCTACTTCTGATTGATCAGATAAAATTGCCTGATTCATATGGTGAGCTTGCAAATAGGGTGGCCAGGGGCCCTACTTCACAGAGGACAGTCCTCTATTTGAAGCCATCCCTTATTTGATGGGCTATCCAGTCCAAGCCTGGCTTAAAGTCAAAGAACCCTAAGAAGGGAGAGCAGGGAGCGGCCTTGAAGTTGCCCATCCACAGTTAATACCTGGACATAGTGCTGAACATTCAGGAACACAGCTCACCTGGTCACAGTCTTCCCCACTATGGTGAGATGTATTGTATTTCTATTTAAATAATATTATTCTTTCTAAATTTGCATTTAGACATATACATTGGGATATGCCAATGTTGTGAAAATTGGTGTCCTCTCTTGTCCTCTTTTTATGGGGGGATGCATTTTCTATTTTTTAGCAATGCATAAGTGGCCAGTCTAGGGATGTGCGTGGAGCTCGATTGGGGGGTGGAAGCGGGGCAAACTCGCCCCGCTCGACCCCCCCCGAGCTCCATGTGACTTACCTTTCTATGGCTCAGCACATCTCCTCACGAGAGGAACCGGGGAAAGGAACTTCCAGGTCCCTTGTGCTTCACTTCCAGGTCCCTGGTGCTGCATTTTTTATGTAAAAAACAGGGGAAAGCACCTTAAAATGGCCACGATTTGCGTAAGCAGCGCTTTGTTTTTCATGTTAACATGAAAAAGCACCACTTATGCAAAATGCGGCCGTTTTAATGTGGTTTCCCCTGTTTTTTACATAAAAAAACTCAGCGTCGGGGACCCAGAAATCCACCTAGCACCTCGGCGAGCGCCTCAGCTGAGGCTCGTGGGGGCACGAAATGGATTGCACGGTGGAGGTGCTCGACAAGCGCCCTGCAAGGCGAGCAGCCTGGTAAGTACACAACCCTAGCTGGCCACCCTGCTTGCATAGCAGATGTGGATCAACTGAAAGAGGCCTTCCTCTTGTGGCCGTTGCACTCCTGTGAAGCCAGCCCATTGTACACTAGCTGCAAATGAGATAGCAGACCGATAGGCCTAATCTTCTTCTGTTATGGCACTGCGACATCCAGAACATACTTTGCCGCTGGGAGTGAGCATTTTTGCTGGAAAGCCCCATTTATTCAGCAGCACAGTTAGATTTGAGCTAAAGAAACAAGAAAGAAAGGGGTCGGGTTTTCTGCCAGTGGATGCATCATGCTGGCAGCAATCCAGATTGCTTCTGGACAGCTGAGCAAGGCGAGAAACCTGCAGCCTCAATTTATTACAGTAGCTCAAAGTTACAGGGTGAAAAGGAGCAGAGAGAAATGTATATTAAGGTTGCCTCTTTTTTCCCTCTCCCTCAAAGCAACTTCATCACAAAGATTGAAAGGTTTGTGATAATGTTTCAGATATATCCTCATGAGGAATAATGTCAGTTCAGAAGAGAAGAAGGGGGGGGGGGGTTACAGAAAGTCTTCCAGGAGCAAATAGAAAAGCAAATGGACAAGCACTTGGTCTGATATTGCAATGTGAGATGTCTGTGCCTGTTGCTCTCAGAACACATCCCCCCCTTCCACCTTTCATTTAATGGCTTAGCAAAAAAGCAAAGATGGAGAAATGACACAGGAAAGAACATTCTGCAGATTCCCAAGGAGTTATCTCTCTTCTAAATCATAATATTTTCTTCTTAAATGATATAGATATAGGTATATAGATACAGATATAGATATATGTGAAGGACCGCCACCGGTCCTTTGATTTTGGGCGGGAGATCAGAGGCTTCCAAAATGCTAGCCTGGATCTCACCGACCCCAAATTCACCCTGCCAAACTCGGCCTGGTCTGAGACACTGGAATTTAGCACTGAATCAACAAAGAACCTACACACTCAGCATAGGGCAGTGATGGCGAACCTTTTTAAGCCCGAGTGCCCAAACTGCAACACAAAACCAACTTATTTATTTCAAAGTGCCAACACTGCAATTAAACCTGAATACCAAGGTTTTAGTTTTAGAAAAACAACTCATACAGTTGTCTGAACTAATTAACATATTTTGTCTTTAAAGAAAAACACAATAACAGAGCTTTCAATGATACAAAACAGTTTTTTGTTGCGGAAAAAAATCAATTCAAAAAATTATTATAGTACTACATTGTACACATAGCCTGAAGGGAATTTATACAAACTTTTATAATAATTAGGCACATGTATTTTTGGATAAGGGATTCTCAACTTGTAATATGATTATATGCCAGACTGAAATTGTATGGGGCAAGCTTTACTCCGGGTCCTTTCCCTGCTTCTACAGGTGTCGGATTAGTAAAAGTAAAAGTCAACCTGTACTAGGATGAGCAAGATAAACAAGAAAACTAAACGTGCTTAACACATTTTAAACACTTTATGTCTTGGACTGCAAACACTGCATTAGGTAAAAGTTTGCATTGGGCATGCTTTTGCACAATTAATGTGGTTTTTGCTATTGCATGCATGCTGATAATTTGTCAAACCTTGGCTCATACTCTGTTAGTTTGAGAGCAACACATGCAGCACTCAGGTCAACTGTTAGGGCTTTACATCCAAGCCATGCTCTGTGCATCATTCTTCAAAATCTTTTAAATGTGATAACAATGTAGAAAAGAATTCTGTAAGAGGAATTCTAGAATAAAATCATTCTGTTCCACACTGTGAGAAAGAACAAGATCATTAGTGTTTTGCAGAAGGGGACGGTCTTTTCGCGATCTGGTGACCAATGGCTCGAGTGTCCACAGAGAGGTCCCTGCATGCCAGCTGTGGCACCCGTGCCATAGGTTCGCCATCATTGGGTAAAGAAAAAAGTAAGTTTATTTTGGGTTTGTCAGTTACAAATTAGGTGGGGAGATAAGGGGAATGAAATTGACAGAATGGAATACCTTCATTACACACAGTCCGAATTACAAAACAACAACTGAGAACCTACACTAGACTAAACTAGCAACTGAGAACTTACACTAGCATACCCAGGCACTTCACTTGCGGGTTGATCTTTCCGGGCTGGCCTTAGCCGATGGCCCACTCTGTGCTCCGTCGCACCTCGATCCAACAAAAAGCAGCAGCCACGGCTGCCCATTTATCCCTCTCCCTCGCCTCCCCCCTTTCCAATAGCCCAACCCTTCCTTTCTCAGGTAGGACAAACCGGTCCGGCTCTGGCCAGGTAGGAGGGGTGAGGTGGCTTCGGGTGCATTCTTGACCATGAACTATTAAGGGTGCTTGGGGATGCTTGGGAAACCATTGAGGGTGCTTGGGGAAAACCATTAACATTAGAATGTGTCACAGACTCAGAGGCCCCACCTGGCGTCCTTGGAGGAATATGCACATTCACTGGGGTTCCTCTGCCTCCAGCAGAGATTATGTAGGTGGTATGTGGGGCAATATAGATATAGATTTATGCCTCAGGACAAGGAGAGAGAAAGGCATCCTATGCAGATACTGGCACAAGAGAAACAGAGATAGCAGCATTAGTCTGTGAACTGCGGGAACATGGATGATAGGTCTGGGACACATTTGTATCCAGTTCACCAGGGATTAGCCCTGAAACCTAATTTCAGTATTTGGCTCCAGCCCTGGAATGTGTGAAAGGAAAAGTGCCCTTGAGCATGTAGAGCTGGAATGGGGAACCTACACCTAATTACCTGCAGTCCTAACTTCACATGGTTCTTCACAGTGGCTCCACCCACTGCCAGCTCTTACCCATCCACTGTTGGCATGAGGCTCATGACAGATTACTCCAAGTGAATGCAGCCCTAGACAGAAAAAAGGTTCCCCACCCCTGATGTTCCTTTCACCTCAGGCTCTGACCAATCACAACCAATCCCCATATATCTGACATTAGCAGGAAGAGTTTAAGACCAAAGCGGCAGCCACTTCACTTTGCCTAATGGTAGGGGAGGCGCTGCTTGAATGAAGCCACAACACCTTTCATTCTAAATATTAAGCACATGACAAGGGTGTAAATATATGAACAGGGTTTATTGAAACATCAGAGAGTGATAGAAGCTGTGGTGAGGGAATAATAGAGAATGGATCCCTAACTGTGACCCATAGGTCAAAAGTGGGGTAGGGCTGCTGAGAGGATTCATGGGCCCTGAGCAAACATAAGGCAGGCACAGAGATAAAGATGGTGGAATCTTCACCTGCTGAATTTCTGCCTCTTATACATCAAGTTTCAGGAGCCCTGAAAAAAAGTATTTAGAACATTTCAGAACAATCCTATCAAGTCAACTACCTATTCCTCACCTTGGAAAACTCCTGTTTAAGAAAATGTGTTGCTTCTCTGTGACTTGAAATCACAATGAATGTGCTTGGAGATCAAAAGACCTGCTCCATATACAAACCTTGGATGTCAGGATTGAGCCCTTACATTCAGGGCCAAAACAGACATTACTTTTAATGTGTGTCTAGCAGTTATGACCTTATTTTCATTTTTAATCCAGAGTAAGGCCAGGAGCCCTAATCCAGATTGGGACCCTATCGTGGAAGTGGGGGGCTTTTCAATCCAGATTGGGGGACCATGCATGTACTCTAGAGTAAAAATGGAAAGAAGATATAGCTGCTAGGCACACATTTAAAGTAATGTCTGGTTTGGTCCTCAAATCCTCTGCAAATCCTACTCATTAGGACTTATTCTCTTGTAACTATGCTTAGGGTTACAGTTTTTAAAGGTAATATTTTAATTTATTCAATCCAGTATTCCAAATGCTAGCATTCGTTTCAGTTCATTTTTTATCAGGATTTATCCATTTCACACCTCGTGTTGTGCCTCCAGCTGAGATGGAGGAGGAGGACCTAGGGCAACCAAGCCAGAGTGTGCTTGGGGAGGGGCCAGACACGTGTCATCTGCAGCCTGGCCCAGCTGTGCTGCCTTGCCAATCAGCACTTACTTAAAAGACATGCCCCAAACACACGTCAGATGCTGGAAGCAATGGTTGCAATCAGCTGCAGCCAGACACTTTTGCCAGCTTCCGGAATGAGGCTTGGGCATTTTGACTCCAGAACAACCTTGATGACTCTTCGGCCTGCTCCTAAACTGGTTTGTGTTTTCTTGACTTCGGATACTTATTTTGGCTTCTAACCTTGGACTGTGATAATGACTATGGCTTATCTCTGGACCGGACTAATTTACGACACCTTTTGGACTAAACACGGATTTGGATGCAATCTGCAGTCAAAGTCTGTATGTTTCTGAGTTTGCAATGGGCTTCATGGACCAAAAAAAGTGTGTGACAGCATACGTACATTTGAAAAATGTGCACACATATGCTTTAAACAATGGGAGAAGAATTCGTAGATTTCATAGATGCACACATTTGGGGAAATACACATAAAAATATGCACAAACCAAAAACAAAGCTCACAATCTGATACAGACTCAAGATGGAATGGGCTTCAAGATGGAATGGAGAACTTCAGCAAGCTCAAGTTTTGCTGATTCCCACATCCCCTATTAAAAACAGGGGCCACTCATACGGCTTCTGTTGTGTCAGCCTAAGCCAGAGGTGTAGACACTTTTTCAGCCATAGGGCCGAATTCCATTTTGGAGAAGCTTTTGGGAGGCACGTTCCAGTGGTGGGTGGGGCAGAAGGTGAAAGGAGGTGGACCCAAAGGTTAAAGAGGTGAAGCCGAAAATACCAGCATGTTTTAGTATTTTAGTTTACAGCACTTAGTGCCAGTAACTAAGCCTTAGGAGAGGCATTTCAACCTTCTAATATGGGGGAGGGGGAAGGCTGTACAAAACTGGGACACCACCAAATGATTGGTGGTTGGAGTGGGGGTGAGGCCAGGGGATAGAGGTGTGGCAGTCTGGGGAACCTCAGAGGGCCAGATTGGGACCCCAGGCAGGCTGGATTTGATCCCCAGGCCTGAGGTTCTGCTCTCCTGCTCTAAGCCATGTTTACGGAAGAGCTGAACACAGTAAACAATAATTGAGTTCTTTGGAAATCCCAAAACCTAATTTTAGAGAAACTGAAAACAACATCTGTCACTGCATAAAAAGAGCACAGCTCCAGTTTAAACTAAAACCACCACCAATTTCCCTAATCATACACAAAGGAATATCTGAGATCGGGGGCATCACTATTCACTACATTTCCCCCCTCCCCTCATTTCAGTAAGAATTTGCTAATGGCTGCAGTCTATACTTGAGGAATGGGCATCAGGAAAGAACGAGCAAGCCTTCAAAAGAGAAACCGACCTGGATGGACTTGTGGAGGTCCTTTGCTCAGCGGGAAGCTTGGGCTCCATAGGAAAGGGGTTCGGTGGTGTCGTCCCCTGGGACAAAAGTTTTAGAATGGCTATTGGCCAATATGGCAAGTCCAAAGCCATGAGTGGGTACTCTAAAGAGAAATTAGGAACTTGTTTGTAAGGTAGCAAACACAAGAGAAATCAGGGGAATGTCTCTCCCCGATTGCCTAATCCTTAACTTTTAATTGTATATGGCAGTGAGATTAATATTTTGTGAACATGAGCTTTTGGCACAACAGGTTAAGCTGTATATTGGTGTGAGTTAAATAACCACTGAAGTGTAAGGATGTGACTAGAATGTGCTGTTTTTGTTAAGGCTGACAGAACCATAGAGCCATCCATGGGTGACTTGTCATGTGGTTAAAGCTACTGAGTAATCACCATTCTGTTTCTATTTTTATATAGCTGCTAGAAAATCTGTCCTTGATTTTTTTTACTTGGGGCCTTCAAACTGCAATATAAATGCAGCAAGAAAAACAACAGCTTGTAGAGCACTGGAGAAAAATGCAGGTTTGATTTTTACAGGGCTTTGGAAAAAATCAGGAGAGGTGTCCAACTCATGGTACATGGTACTATCAAGCTGCACATTGGTAGAGTTTAGGATTTACAACAACAACAACAACGGGAATATTATTGCTTCACAGCGCAATCCAATGTGGCTGCCTGTAACCCACTGAACTGTGAGGATTATGGGCATCCTATGAAGGGTGGAAGGAGCACGGAGGCCAAGATTGCCTCCATGCTCCTCCCACGCTGCAAAAGACATAGATAGCCAATTTCGGCCACTTTAAGTATTTTGCCCCAGAGCGTGAGGAGGGGAGGCTGAGCTGCCACCAGGATACTACATATGCTAGCAGAGCCTGACTCCTCCCCTCACTGCCCCCTGGAACGGCCACAGAACTCTGCCTAGTCTGAGGTCAGTCTTACAACCTCAGAGCCACGGCTGGTGCGGTTCTTTCAGTGCTGGCTGCGAGGGTGGAGGGAGAACACTCTGAAGTTGGAGTCCCAGCTCCGACCTCAGAGCGCGTTTCTGAGGTCGGAGCTGGGACTCTGACTTCTCCTATGGCCATCTAGACTCTGTCTAGTGGCCATAGGACTGCACCCTCAAAGGTCTTAATCTCATTATTTCACCGTTTCATCATTTCAGAGATCTTGGCTTCTTCTGGCTCCAGGGTGGCGTTGGCTGCAGTGCAATCCTATATCTATTTACCTAGAAGTAAGCCCCATTGAGCTCAGTGAGACTTACTTCGGTGGAGACATATTTACAGTGTAACTGTACATCTCCTTTAACAGTAAATCCACCTACTGTGCAATCCTCTGCATGGTTAGACAGAAAAAAGTCCTAGAATTTGCCTGGGGCATGCTGGGAATTCTAGGACTTTTTTCTGTCTGAGCATGCATACATAAGATTGCACCCCTAGTCTGGTATATTGGCTGCTGAACTGGTGATATGTGCTTATATTTTGAGCCAAAGCATGGGTTGTATTTTATTATCCCCTTGTTTGTTGATACAGTAATACCTTGGATTGCAAGTAACTTGGTTTGAGAGCATTTTGCAAGACAAGCAAATTTTTAAATATTTATTAATATTTTTTTGACTTGATATACAAGCGACATCTTGCAATACAAGTACTGTAGTACGGCTTAAATTAAAAATCTCTGTACAATTTGGGGGGGGGGGATTTCGTTTTGATATAAGAGTGTTTTGGATTACAAGCACGTTTCCGGAACCAATTATGCTCTCAATCCAAGGCATGACTGTATATTGTGTATGAACTTTGTATCATTTATTAATTGTAGTGCTGTTTTCTTAAGCATTGTAATTGAAGTTTATTTTAGGCTTCTTGTAGCTGTTTGTTGTCTGATAATTATTGTATTTGTTTTTGTACAATGCTGTTAGATGTTTTGGGCTTCCTTTTGGATGGAAAAGCAAGGTAAGATGAAGATGACAGAACAAAGGAAAAGACCCCCTCAACCCTATCTTGATGCTTACTCATGTTTTGGTGTCTTGCCCTTGGCAGTGGTGCAAAAAGCCACAGAAACCCACTCATCCTGGCCACAATTCAGAAGTAGGGCTGCCACAAATGTCTCCCTTCAGACAGCTTAAAAAGGGAGGAGGAGGAGGTGGGTGGTCTGGAACAGGTGATCTGGACTAGTGTAAGTGCAATGGAAGATCATGGAAGATCTCAGAGAAACTGGCAAAAGATACTGGAAAGAGAAACTTTGCCTAAGGGTAGAGCAACCTTCATCAACCTGGTGCCCCCAGATGTTTGGGACTTCAAATCCCATCAAATCAGCCCCAGCCAGCATGATCAAGAATGCTGGGAGTTGTAGTCCAAAACATCTGGAAAGCACTAGGTTGGAGAAGGTTGTGATATAGTGAGGGTCAATACAAGCCTTTGGGGACAGTCTACCACTGTGGGATCAGGAAAGCAGCCTTCCAGCAGACATGCCATTCATTTCCCCAATCTGGGATAGGCAACCTGGTGCTCTCCAGATGTTTTGGACTACAGCTCCCAGCAGGGCCAGTGCTACCGCTAGGCAAACTAGGCGGTTGCCTACGGCACATGGCTGAAGAGGGCGCAGAAACGCTGAGCTCCTTCCGGCTGACTCTTCTCTGCCGGCGCGCTCCTGCCCCGCCCAGCCGCCTCACCGACAAAGGCACCACCTGGTCAGTGGGGGGGGGATTGTGGGCGCCGGGCCTCCGCTGATCCTCCTGCCCTGGTAGTGGTGGGGCCGAGCCTGGATTTGGCTCGGGGCTTGCTCCTGGCTCGGCCCTCGAGGCGGCGGCGGCCGATCTTGACATTCAGAGCGGCACGGAGCGTTCTCTGCGCTGCTCGAGCCGCCACCGCCACCACCACCCCGCAGCCGCCGGACCCCCCCTGCCCCCCGCAGCCACCAGAACCCCCCGCAGCTGCCAGACCCCCCGCCACCCCCCGCCGCCGCCAGACCCCCTGCAGCCGCCGGACCCCCGCAGCCCCCCCACCTGCCCCCCGCCACCCCCCACAGCTGCCAGACCCCCACAGCCCCCCTGCAGCTGCCGGACCCCCGCAGCCCCCCTGCAGCCACCGGACCCCCCCTGCCACCTACCTTCTCTGCCGCCTCCGCCGCTGCCAGAGCCCTGCCCTAGCTCTGTTTTGGCGGGAGGAACCAGGGCAACAGGGCTTAAACAGCCCTGTTGCCCTGGTTTCCCCAGGCAAAAACAGAGCACGGGGGTCCCGTCGTGTCACTTCCTCCGCGCCGGAAGGATGCAACGGGACCAGCGGACGGGGAGGCAGGCTCGGAGGCGGCAGCCAGGGAGGGGCCCCCCCACGGCACGAGAGGGGGGGCGCTAAATATAATTTTGCCTAGGGCGCCAAACTGCCCTGCACCGGTCCTGGCTCCCAGACTGCCAGACCCTTGGCCATATGCAGGCTGGGGCTGATGTAAGTTGAACTCGAAAACAATCTGGAGGGTTCCAAGCCAGGGAAGGGTGGGACTGTTGTGTCATGTAGCACAAACACCAGCTGTGCCACATTGTTGACATTTGTAAGGTACAGAATGGCTGGTAAACAAGTCATGTTTAGTCTTCTACTTCCTGCCCGTTTCTCATGGGAAAAGTAGGTGTGAAAGAAATATGAGCTGGTCACATGGTTTGTATGTTCTGATGACATACTACTGACCTGTTAGCTTTCTGTTCTGTAGCCATTTTTTGGAGAGAGATTGAATTGCTTGCTTCTTCTTCTCCCTGTTCTTCTGACTAGTGCTTGCTGGACTTAATGCAATCATGTAATGTCTTAAGCTGAGGTGGAGTGATAAACAACTTGCTCCACTGGATTAATGCTTGCTATGCATTGTTCTCTGCACATGGACTGCAATTAGGAGATGTATACTCTGTAGTATATACTTGCTATAGTAATAAACAGGTAGAACAATAACCTGTGAAGTTTACAGAGTTATTTCCTTATTACTGGGATCTGCAAGAAGGAAGCTGAGTTGGCTGACATCCGATACGCTTGGAATGCTGCGTGGAGTGGGAGAGACAAGTCTGAACTTCTGTGTGTAGATTTATGGGCAGCTGCACACGGGAACAGGATTTTAAATCTTCCATCTCACACAAGTGAAGCGCTCTGCTTTTCCAGGAGGCTTGTGCGCCTTCAGGGTGGGTCAAAACACCTTCAGGGACAGGCCCAAAATTGTGTGCAGAAGAGATGCCCTCTGATCCTTCTAGATACCCCTCCAACTGGGAAATGGGTAAAGATGGGCTAGCTTGCTCAAGCTTGCCAATCATTTTTCTGAGCCAGCCCAACAGCTCAGAAAATTGCCCCTACCCATCCCTGGCAGCCCGTGTGGTCCCTAAAGAAGCCCTCCCCACTAGTCCCCATTTGTGAAACCTCTCTCCCTCTTCCCTTGATTTACCTGTCAAGTAGCGGGAGGTGCTGCAGCAGCAGCAGCATGCTCTCTCCCCTTGATGTGCTTAGTACGAAGGTGTCAGAAGAGGCCCACGGAAGACATACGAAGTTCTCCCAACTGCAATTGCAACTTTGGCTCTGCTAACATTGCACTTCATACTGGAAAGAAGGTTGTTGCTTGTGGAGCCAGTGATGCAGCCAGGGTCGA
Source organism: Shinisaurus crocodilurus (assembly GCA_021292165.1). Lineage (NCBI taxonomy): Eukaryota > Metazoa > Chordata > Lepidosauria > Squamata > Shinisauridae > Shinisaurus > Shinisaurus crocodilurus. Next base: position 215,464,379 of record CM037877.1, on the reverse strand, counting down.
TCACTCCCTGGGCAAAATGCCCTCCATCCACACTAACTCCCCACACCATTCTTGGCACTCTGTTATCCCACTTTCTCCCCCTGGGTCACCCTGACTTTCTACTGCTGCCACCCTGAATGTTTGCTTTCTTCGCCCACCCCTAAGGCAGCAGGAAGGGAAGAAATGGGTCTGTCCCTTTTCCTTTCTTTACCCTCCCCCCCCCCTTTTAAGAGGTTACCTGGCATGCTGGGCAGTTCAACGACTTCAGTTTAAAAAAAAAGAAAAAAAGGTTTTCTTAAGAGCGGAAAGAGGACTTATCTATTCATTTCCTACCACCTGGTTGCTCTCCCTCCCTGCTCACTCTCCCCCCACTTGCTCTCCCCTCCGTTAAGTTCTTGCTGCCACTGCTGCACTATCATTTGGGTACCCTCTGGGCTGCGGGGCCCAGGACCTGTGCATTGCAGACTGACCCTAATGATGCCACTGGGACCAAAAGTAGTGCAAGTGAGTTATGTTCTACTTCCTACCTTCCCACCAGTATTGTTGCCACCTCCTTCAACTTCAGCCCCTCTTCTTGGGCCGGAAGGGCTGGGTATAAGCTGGTGGAGGTGGTGGTTCTTATGTTCAACACTGGCCCTAGAAAAGGGGCCAGCACTGAGGAAGAGAGGATGGTGAGAAAGGGCGAGGCAGAGGAGGTAGCAGCAGCAGCAGCAGCAGCAGCAGCAGTAGTAGCCACAGTATGCTGGTAGGGAGCCACCATAAGTCTCTGCCTAGGCCCCCCCAAAACCTGAAGCTTGCCTGATGCAGAAGAAGGCTCCTGTGGTGATGCCACAACAGAGCAGAGGTCTGCTGTGCAGGCCTCACAAAGCCAAGCTCAACATGAGGACTCTTTGGGCCACGCTGGAACTTTCTGTGATACAGAGCACCAAAAGGATCAATGGCATCCTCTTCCTCCTCCTCCTCCTCCTCCAGTGTAGCTGCCATTTTTATCCCAGATTGAGCTTGGGGTAGAATTGTAATTTCTGGAACAGAACAGTACTCCCCCATCTTTCTTCTGTCATTGTTTTCTGTCATTGTTTTCTTTCTTCTGTCACTGTTTTCTCCACCCTCTTACTGCTATTTAATGACTTTATCTACATTTTCAGTATTTATATTCTCACTCTCTTCATTCCTCAGCTATAAACCATTCTCCTGCCCTTAGAATTTCTGCCTTCATTCCCTGTCTGTGAACATCCCCCTTGAATTTGCTGGAACACTGTCCACATGATACCATCTTTTTGCCCATCGCTATATGTTGTTGGTTTTGTAACTTTACCCCCTGCCCCAATCTTCCCTGCCTCTCAGTTGCTAGTCCATCATTAGCTATGACATTTTGCTGAGAGGCATTATCTGCTGCTCTCCACAACTCTACAGTTGTGCCTTGACAATAAGAAAATAACATTTCTTTGAAAGCCAGTTCCTGACCTGCATGGCTCTATGAGCACAAGGGTTGAATTTCAAGCATGGAATATTTTTCCCCCTTCTTTCTTCCACCCCTGCTAATTTTACAACACAGCAAGAACTCGTCATAACAATTTAGCAAGGAAAGTAAAAAGATTCATCTAGATTGCAGTAGGTCGGCTTTCGGTAATGCTCACTTCTACTCACTGTGTGAGCCTTTCTACACAAAGCTGTTAATCTGCTGTATCTACTTTTGACTTCATCACAGGATTGGAATCCATGCACTACACGAGGAGCATTTCTTTTTCTGCTTTCCCTCTACATAACCTCTAGTTGGCACTGTACTCTAGAAGAATAGAGCAATTACACAAGTAGGAAAATACATTTTCTTTCACTTTCACAAATACTCCATTTTCCACACTCTAAAAAAACCCATGGGAAAGTGATCTTAAAAACAGAAATTAAAATAGAGGGTCACATCATCTAAAGAATCCATAAACAAGCATGAGTAAGGAATGATGAGCACCATGGGCCTGCCTGGGCATGGACCCCGGATCTTCAGAGCTGCCCCAATTGCCATCATCTGTCTTAATGCAAGCCTGCTTCTTGCCTCTGAACTCAGTAGCCTTGCAGTTACTAGGAGATCTCAGGATGTTGGTGTAATATCAACAACATGCTATGATTTTTTACTTACAGTACAGATGGTCTGCTATCTGGCATTGCTAGGCATTGTTTATGTCTAGGCTTCACTGTGTTTGCTGTGTTTTTCTTGGCTATTCTTGGTAGTTCTCAGGGAGCATGTGAAGCAAAGTTTTGTCATGTGATCTTTGCTGGTGACGTGTGTATGCTGAAGACAGCAGCCATGTTATAGGTTCATCTCAGTCTGGAGTTGTTCTTCTTCTTCTCTCTACTGGACCTATCCTCTCTGGATGTATAAAGCTTGCTGGACTTTTGCTTGCTTTGCTTTTGTACTCTGCACATGGACTGTGTATATGGAATGCAACACCAACACAGGATTCATTCCCTTAGAAGACTAATAGGGAGTGTAGCATGAAGGCACCAGACTTTTAAACTAGAGACTGCCCCCTATCTTCCCTAGTCTGGTCATTATTTTCATTATGTCCAGAGTCCAAAACTGCCTAACAGCACCACTGTCACCCAGCTTTCTTGCAATGTGCCTGACTCTGCAGGGACCTGCCCAGCCAGTTGCTACCGGGCAATTATAGGCAGCAAGGCTCTGGTCCATGAGGAAGAGCAGGCACATTGGCTGCTCATATATCAAATGTAGTGCCAATGGCCATTGTCATCTGTTGCTTCCTCCTCCAACTGGCCCAGACCCCTTACCTTGGGGGAAAAACAAAATTGGGGTTGCTTGCAAAATGGGGTTGAATGAGCAGCAATGTCTGGATTTGGGGTAAAGTAATGTATGAGTGTATGGCTTGTCTTGAATTGCTGGCTTGCTTGAGTGTGTCTGGAGCTCCTTGGCTCTGCAGTCATCTTTCTGGAGTGCACCTACTTGTTGCATGATCCATGTGGCCAGATTCTGGTGGCTGCATAGTTCTCTTGGTTATCAGGGGTTTGCACTAGGCTAGAGAAAGGTGAATAGATGTGGGAAGAGAATAGGGGCTTCTTGCTCTTTTGTGTTCAAAAGCCACAATGCCTTGTGGCACCTTAAAGAAATTTAAAGACCTTAAATTTACTGTGGCATAATAAGCTTTCATGGACTGGAGTCCACTGTAGAGAAAGTTAATTTGAAAGATGTTGCTTTTCATGTAACTCGAGAAAAATGGCACTTGCTGAAGTAAAGTTACAGGAACCCTGATGATTTCTGTTGCATTTGATCCCCCTGGATTAGCTGGCCTTTTGCCCACATGTGCTTCCCCTCCTGTTGCCTACCTTGAATCTTTCTGCCTGAGTTTTCCCCCCTGAAATCAAATGCCCTCCTTTCCTCTGCCTATACAATCCTTTTTTTACAAATAGGAGTGTCCTTAGAAGACAGGGTCCTTTAAACACACACACACACACACACACACACATTTAGAGCCTGAGGCAGCTGTCTCAGACAGCTGATTTGGGATGTCATGAAAAAGCAGCAAATCATTCATTATTTAATTTATTAGTTATTACTGTATTTTCACTGCCAGGGAAGCGAGGGAGGTGCTTGTAGGATTGTCTGCCTCAGGGGCCAAAATAACTTGACTAGCTTTGAGTACTAATCTGCACCTTGAATGGGGAGGGGGGGAGGCACCATTTGCTGCTCTGCCTCAGGCAGCACAATGTCTTGGGTCCAGCCCTGGACATGGCTTTCAAGACCTGTGGGGTCAAAAAGGTAGCTGAGATGGTACCGGAAATTATGTGGGATAGGAAAAGGACTGGGGGTACAGAGAGATATGTAGATGCGGAAACATGTTCAGAATTACATCAAACATACTGTGTAATCTTAAACATGTTTACTAGTAATAAGTGCAATGGGATTTGCTCCCAGGTAAGAATATGTAGGATTGGAGTCTTACTCCTTAGTAAATGTACTCAGAGCTACAGCCTGCTTCATTCATCCTGAAGATAGTTCCAATATCTGGATCTAGAAAGAAACCTGGGGATAGATAACTTTGGTAATTTAAAAAACAACCAATCAAAAACAAAGGTAGCTATGCTGGTCCATGAGAAATAAAAGCCCAAAATCGACAGTTGGGCAGTACCTTTATTAGGAATTTTGGTTAGTCCTAATAAAGGTATCCAACTATGTATTTTGATACTTTAAGAGTTGTATGATGATACGGTTGCCAGAAACATAATATTGTAACATTTGATGTAGATTTTAGGATTTCAAGAAGTTAGAAGAACCCAAGAACTGTAAAAGAAAGAAAAAAAGTGCTCTAGAAACCCAGTAACTATACAAACAAAAAATGGTTTTGAAACAAAATGAGGAACCACCTTTGGCATTGGCTTTTTCTGCCTCTTCATCTGGTCTGGTGATGAGAAGCAGCAGCAAAGCAATGTTCTCCAGTCCTGATGTCTCTGTCCAGTGCTGTTGTGCTTGTTGGTGATGGGGTGCGGGGAGAGCGAGTAAGGATTTACTGAGAGGAAAATCCCACTATGTTTAATGGGGGTTACTCCCTAGTAATTGTTTTAAGTTTGCAGCTTAAGAGCTTGGGTTATTATAGTCTACAATACATTCCCACGCTCTCCCTTGCCAGTGTGCCATGTTCAGTTTGCAATTAATCAGTAAATGTTTAAGGTGCCATACAGCGCTTTATGGTCCCAGGCACCCCATCCTCCCCATCTGGATTTGGGCCTGAAGGACCAAGGAAAAGTGTGGATTCATGGAGGGTAAGTTTTAACCAAGCACAATTTGGGATGTTGCACAGTTCTGTCCTGAAATAAAGCTAGAGGTGAATTAGCTTGCCTTCTATAAAAATAAAATTATAGTAATTGTTTCTAATTATGCACATATATTTGCATATGTAAATTAGCACATGCAAATTTGTGCAATTTTTTGTCCCATGGCTTCTGCTCTGGATCTTTTAGGTACCTAGCACCACCCCTGATGAGCGCACAATAAATGCCTTGTGTAGAAAAGCTCTGTGTCTTTTAGCAACAACAGAGTAACACATTTGGGTAGATGGGCTCTATTGAATACTGTGCTTTATCCTGTAGTTAGTTCTGCTGTGAACTGTGAGACTTCATAATGATTTCAGCATCCACACTATGAGAGGATAAATTCCAAATCTCTCCTCCCCCCATCTGTGTATAAAATAATATATATATATATATATATATATATATATATAGTATCCCAGCATGGCAAACCACTTTGGATCCATTCTGGGATTAATGATTTTTTTCCCAGGAGCTATCAATTACGTACCTTAACTGGGGAGTGAAGATTATAAAGAGGGATATAATTACTGGCAAATGCTGTGAGATATATAAAGACAAATAGAGAGGAGAAGAATGAATAGGAGCTCATACATTTCACTGAGAGCCATATTTGGATGTCGTAATTTATTAACTGGGGTCTCTTAAAGTGATTATCAAAGACATTTAGCATGTGCTGGACTGGGAAAGAGATTGTTGGCTATGCTGAATGAAAGGAGCTATTGATTCACAAAGGAAAAACAGTAGGCTTGAAAGTAGGAACAAATGGACAGAGTTTTTCATAGATGTCTCACAGGGATACCATTCCACACCCCATCCTTAGCAAAGCACAGAATTTCTATCAAAACTCACCCCCATGAAAATTCAGTAGTATCAGTATCCACGAACTTTCAAACAGCGGCTGGCTTTATTTGCCCATTGCATAGCTTCAGTACTATATTGGGGATTGAACTGGGACTGGTATTTAGTCATTGCCTCAGAGAAGTGCTTGTTGTCATTCATTCTCCTCTGCTCTTCCAAGAAAGGAAGCTGAATAAACACAGGCAATTGATTTCTGGATATGTTGCCCTAGGATATGATGCTTTTGAGGCATTTCTTGGGTAGCACCTGCGCTTTGCTGCAATCCCTCTAGCATCCTGTCTGCACTATATAGCTGCAATTGGCTCACAAATATTTTGAGCCCCTCCATGCATACAACCAATGTGTGGAAGGCGCTATACATGCCAGCCCTGCCTCTGACATTAACATGCCTCCTGCCGATACACACCCCATTATCTGCATGATCAGCATGATCTCTGAAAGGGGGGGGTCTATAGACAAACAGCTGTGCACATACACAAGCACTCTGTGCAATTGGAAACCCTGTGTGATTGGGGTTCCCATTCCCAACAGTGTGGAGAGCTGATGTATACACAGCTTGTATGCTGTTGTGAAGAGCCCTTAAGAGTCTGCCTTGTATCTTGCCACAGTTATTCAGAACAGTGTTCTGCTCCAACCTATGTTTAGCTGAAACATTTTTCAGTTGCTGGTTCTGACCTTTTGGACTTATCCTTGATTCCTGACTGGCTTTGTACCTTTGACTGGCTTTGGTTTAATTGGTCTGGACTTTACTCCTGCTGCCAGGTTAATCCCGGCCATATGACTCATGAAATTCATCCTAACTGGTTCCATCTAAAGTTTGTGGCTCTCACTTTTTTTAGTTGGATAGTTTCTTCTCCTGACTAGAAGTATCTACAGCTGATTTCTGACAGGGAAGTCTAGTTTTTATAAGTTGTATATAACTTGATGTCATATGCACTGTTTTTCTATCAGGCAAATTTAAATGTCAAAATGGCTCTATCAAGAAATAAAATCCAACCCATATATCAGCATAAAACATCCTAAACTCTTAGAACAGACACCATATATTGTATGGTCCATTTATAGCCTTTTCTGTTCGAAGGACTCAGAGTAATAGCAACTTACTTTGTTTTAAAATGTATAGCCATTGTTGGGCCTGACATGACCTCCAATGGGTAATAAAAAACAATGAAAAGCAAATTAAAAACAAGATGATAATAAATATACTTTAACATTTGAGCAATAAAAAATTGAACATAGAACATAATCAGCCACAGAGACAAAATGCAATCTACAGACCAGAGGGAACAAATTATCTTATACTGAAGGCTTTGAAATAGAATCGTCTTCATCAATTTCCAAAAGGTTAAACGAAATGGAGCTGGAGAAGCTTCCCAAAGGAGGGAGTTCTAGAGTTTGGGTGCTGCAACTGAGAAGGCCCTGTTCCTCATCTTCACCAAGCACACTTCAGACAGCAAAGGAATGCGGAGCACAGCCTCCTTGGAACATCTCTATGGGAGGTCACAATCATGTGGGAGCAAGCAGTCAGCTTGAATACCCCAGTACCACAACATTCAGTGCTTTAAAACTTATGACCAACACCTGGAAAGCACTGAATCAGACTTGGAAACAAACCAGGAGCCTCTGTAGATCAAAGAATATTGGAACAATATGCTCTCAGTAATGGACAACCATCAGTATTCTAGCAGCAGCAGCATTCTGCAACATCTGCAGTTGAGGTGGCAGCTCTTGCTGAGGAAAGACATTAGCTCCTCCTAATCCTTACCATGTTTTGTATTTCAGCACAGGCCAGAAGGTGGAACACCCTAGCAGTAGGGCAGCACAAGCTATGTGCCTCCATCCCTTATTGATAATGGATTGTCAGTGGCTTCCAGTATCCGTTTGTCATGGGCCTTTGGGGGATACCAAAGTATGTCACAGCTTTTCTTTTGTTCAAAGCTTTATACAAAGGTGTGTAGAGGACAGGGAAGAAGAAACAGAGAAGCCAAGGGGAGCCAGGAGGGAAAAGCCACTGTAGGCACTTATAAATGTGGGGGAAGTTCAATCCAAAAAAAGAGTGGCTTTGTTTAATGAAGAAGAAACTGCAGTGCAAAGTTTAGAGGAGGTCAGGGAAACAGCCACACAGCCATTGCAGGGCCAAGTCTGAGCTTGCAGGAATCTGCTACTCCCCAAACATGAAGACCACCTTGGAGAAGGATACATTTCCTGGACCGTTAGAGTGCTTCATGAACTGGCTGTACTACTTTACTCATGGTGTGAAGGAACACCCAGTAAACGTCTGCATCCCAGTCAGTGTATGAAGGCCATGCAGCTTAATAGGTTTACCAACCAGACAGGGAGTGGAAGGAAGATTATGGACTTCTCTCTTTCTGGGCAATGAAACCCATATTATTTATTTATTTATTTATTTGCCGCATTTTTATCCTGCTTTCCAGACAATTATTGTCTCCCAAAGCAGCTCACATCAGTACAAAAGACAGAGACACCCTGCCATCAGACTTACAAACTGTATAAGGCAAGACATACAAGGGAAGGAGGGTGAAGGGAAAAGGAAGAGGAGAGAGTTCATGGTGAGCAAAAAGTGGGCATTTAAATGCATGTTGCTGCTGGTGTTCTTGTTTGAATAGCATTTGTTGGCTCTTTTTCCTTTGGCCAAGGGATGGGGCCAGAGCATTCTTTCCCCTTAACCTCTGTAGTCCCAGGGCAACTGTCCGTTGGAGATACGTCTTCTTTCTGGTAGAGAGCGGAAAGTGAGCTCCCTGCAACTGCTCCTTCTCTGGCTGATGGATGACCTGGGTTGTTCTCCCCTTAGGGATGGGTGAGAAATTTGCTCGATTGTGTTTTTTTGATGGGTTCACCCAATCCACATCTCCTGGAACCAACCACAGAAACAGCTGCAATGAATGGTTGGAAATCCATATATTTATGGGCCTTTGATGCATACTGTGAGTGTGAGAGAAAAATGTGTTCAACATTTCTGAAATGTGCACAAACATGCATTAGCCAATGGGGGCATGCCTCCATTTGAAAAATGCAAGCGAAAATACGCAGATTTTTTAAAAAAAAATTGGTAAAGAAATAAAATATGCATGGAACTGGCATGGAAAGTATTTAGAGGTGGGAAAAGGAGGCCCCGGAAGTCCATGGAGATGGACTTGACAGATCTCCCCATCCTTACCCTTGGTTTGATGTCCTGGAAAGCAAGGGCTACAGCCTTCCAGTGGCACTAGGTCCCCTGGTTTATAGCAGCGGCCAGAGTGTGCTTCCTGTATGTTCTCCAGTCCCAACACAACTATTAATTGGAGCAGAGTGTTCTTTCTGGCAAGAAACACACATTGGAATTTGGAACACACACACCTGAATGTTTGCTTTGTCTTAAGGTTTGCGCGCCAGCGCATAAAGGAGAAATAACGACTCAGACACGGTTGTAGGGTACAAATTGTGGTAAAAGTAATGGGCCACATTTATTGAAACATCAATAGGGAATCTATGGAGGGAAAAAGTGCGGGTACTAATTACACCGGCTATCAGCCGGTCACCATTGCTATAGGGCGAAACATCCAGCAAGGAGGGTGACAGCAGCCAGGTCATCCCCTCCTTGCTTAACACCACATGGTGCTGGAAGGTCTTTCCTGCAGTCAGCCTCACACTGGCCATGAGGCACCAATACACGCGAGTTAGGAAGACCTCAGAGACGCGCCTTATCTCGGCACAACCGAGCTGTGAGGCACTCGGCGGCAGGAGCCTCGGGCACGCCTCTCACCTGAAAGGTGCCATAGGATGATCACCGAGCCCCTAAAACTGCCTAATCCCGCACTTAACCGCCAATGTGACCGAATTGACAATGCCACTAAGCACCCAAACCCTGAAATACAGTGCAGAGTAGGCGAAACACGAACATTGCCCCCGGCCAGTTAGGACAATGAACCAAAATTCCTACTCGGCCCCTGGAAGCAGGCGACCAGTAAAACCTGCACTGCAAAAAGGGATGGGAGGAAGGGAGCCGCGTTCCAAAGGAGGCAGAAAATGGCGGGTGCAAGCCTATCGGCTCTGCCACCCCGCCCACTCTGCCTCCTGACTGGTATATAAATATCAGACCATTGTGGTCCGATCCGTTATTCCCCCGTGTGCAAATTATTCCCCCCCCCCCCGCCACAGCTACACGAGGCTGGGAGGGGCATTCTTTTTTTTAATTTGGGAGGTTCTTTATGGCAATTTCTGAGACTCCTGGAATTCTTCCATTTGTTGTCGGGGGGGGGGGGGCTTCTTTAAATATCTGTCTGATAGTTGCCCAATTAAGTCAAGCAGTGGAAAGTGTGCCTGAGCAGAGGACTTGGGCAGGGTGGGGCAGTGGGGGCTACTATCAGGGTGATCAGTAAACTGTCAGTCTGTGTAATACATTCTAACTGCCTAGCTGCCTCTGCATTTATATTGCCCTCATGCCTTCATCAACATTTTCAGTCTCCCTGCTAAAAAAAAATAATGCCATTGTCAATTTAACTTGGGAGGTGGTTTTTTGTTTTTCCTTGTTTTGAACAGAGACTTTATTTTAAGCTAAGCTCACAGACTGAAAAATTCTCGGGAATTCTGATTGTTACTGGGGAAGTAATTTTAAAACCTAACCCAATAGCTGAAATAGCCTAATTCACAATGTTGTATGTTGACTTCTCAGGTAAGGGCTGATTTGAACCACATCTGATTATTGCATTTTGGATCCACTCTTAAAGATCCAAGTCCTATCAGTGGGGCCTTAAACTACCATTTTGGAATCACTGCCCTAGAATGACCATGTGGATCCTCTAAAACTGGATGGAACATAGGAACACAGGAAGCTGCCTTATACTGAGTCAGACCATTGGTCCATCTAGCCCAGTATTGTTGTCAACACTGACTGGCAGCGGCTCTCCGGGGTTTCAGGCTGTTTTTCCTGCCCTACTGGAGATTCCAGGGATTGAACCTGGACCTTCTGCATGCAAAGCAGGTGCTCTGCCATTGAGTTATGACACATCCGATGGAGAAAGACAAGCTCACAATCCTGTTGTAAGCACCAGGATTGCAATGCATGGTTCATATTATCGAACAGGTATAGAGAAGCTGTGGCCCTCCAGATGTTGTTGCACTACAACTCCCATAATACCTGGCCATCGACCATGCTGGTTGGAGCTGATAGGGGTTGTAGTCCAACAACATTGGACTTCTTCACATAACACATAGATAAACTATGGAATTCACTTCCACAAGATGTAGTGATGGCCACCAATTTGGATGGACAAATTCATGGGGCAGAAGGCTATCAATGGCTACTAGTCCTGGCTATATGCTACCTCCAGTATCAGAGGCAGTATGTCTATGTACACCACCAGTTGCTGCGGAGCTTGGGTGGGAGGCTGCTGTTGCATTCATGTCCTGCTTGTGGGTTTCCCATGGGCAGCTGGTTGGTCACTGTGTGAACAGAATTCTGGACTAGATGGATCTTTGGTCGGATCCAGCATGACTCTTCTTATGTTCTTCACTTCTGGAGGGCCACAGGTTCCACACAGAAAATGTATGATTACCAGGTGTCTGCATCATCAGCCTTCTCTCCATTCCATAGTTTAAGCTAAGACTGGACATCTGTCAGTTTTTGCCTTCTCCCACATTAGAATGTATTTAATCTCAAGTTCTTTCCATACTGTTTATGAAGAAATTTGTGAATTCTGGAAAATTCTTACCAACACCCCCCCCCCCAAAAAAAAACAAGTCAAACAAAATTCTCACCCATCTGTCCTGGCCAAATCCAATAGCTACAGCTATTCCCTACATGGAAAGGACCATGTTGGGAATGCCTGCTGTACAGCTGTTAAAAGATGAGCTGCATGTCAGGAAAAAAAGAGGCGGAGAACCTTATTTGGCACTGCAAACATGGCTGAATATTCAGGGATTCAAACCCAGATTTGGAATTGCTGAGCACTTAAAACTGTCCACCTGCCTGGATGGCTGAATGTGTTAGTTTCACTTTTTTGCACATTGGTGGTTTGCCCCTAAATTTGGGTGGCAAACAACAACTGAGGCTTATAGGGACAAATTTAGCCTGAAAACAAGCTAAATGTGTCTCTTTTAAGCCTGTGTCTTGGTTTGCTGCCACACCGCCACATTTCAGCAGCACAGCAGTGGCAGGTGTGTGGCCTGTGGGGTTTTCTGGGGCTGGAAAGTGGTCCCCAGGCCCCCTGAAGTTGCCCACCCTGCTCTAGTCTGTAGAGATCTGTAGTCAGGGCCGGTGCTACCATTAGGCCAACTAGGCGGCTGCCTAGGGCGCTGGGCTAAAGGAGGCGCCAGAAATGCCTTGGGGGAAAAAAAATACACCACGTATTTTACCAAGTTTGTTTTACCAATAATGTCCTGTGGCGGGGAAGGGAAGGCGAAAGAAGCGCACCCCTCCCTCTCTCTCCTCCAGCTCGTTACCAGGAACAGCAGCAGGCAGGCTCCTCCTCACAACCAGCATCAAAAGAGGCAGAGAAGGCTACAGACTGGAGGAGGGGAGGCGGGCAGGGGCCAATGATGGGAGGCTGGTGGGCGGCTGGAAGGATGCACCTCCTTCGCCTTCCCTCTCAAGGATGCACCTGCAAACACCTCCTTCGCCTTCCCTCCCTCGCGTGAGCCTCAGGTTCCTCAGCTCAAGGTCCCCTGAAAGCAGTTATTTCCAGCAACCAGGGAGGGAGGGAAAGGTATTTTAAGCTAGCTGGGGCTCCAATGTTTTAATTATTTACCATGCTTTTCTGTGTTTTGGTTTTAAATGGCTTTAGGATGCAATCCTATGCGTGTTTGGAGGGGGGGGGGAATCCTACAACTCCCAGCATTCCCCAGCCAGCCATGCGCAATCCTATGCACGTTGAGGTAGAAAAAAGCCCCACAACTCCCAGCATTCCAACAGCCAGCCATGCTGGCTGGTGAATGCTGGGAGTTGCGGGGCTTTTTTCTGCCTCAACGTGTTTAGGATTGTGCCCTGAGCTGTTGATGTTTTCTTTACTGTACTTTGAATATTGTTGTCTGCCTTGAGCACTAGGCTGGTAAAGGGAAAGACAGGATAATATACATTATTCTGATAAAGAAATATTGCAACAAAGTGATAGAGGAGGGGAAGTAGCAAGTTTCGTAAATCCCCTCCAAAATTTGAACCAGATGATCCACGGGCTCTCTCTTTGCTATGTTTCTACTACATGCATCCCCCCCCCCTTTGCAACCCAGAAGGTGTACGAGTCAAACCGGTGTCTCTGCACCTCCACCCTGCGAGGTAGGACAGGCTGCAAGACGCCCTTTTGTCTCTATTCCAGGTAGCGCCACCACACCTCTCTCACATCCTTTTTTCATATCCCTTGTGCTGCCTGCAGGAGGA